>JAMXBD010001393.1:0-382163 GCA_024138025.1 Combretum micranthum
AGACGTCCCAACCTATCCTCTCCAACATATGACAATCTCATTTCTTCTCGTATGGAAGCATTCTTGAAGAAATTTGATTTGTCCTCTGTTCAAAAATCTCCTTTAGTCCTCCCCATCCTCAAGTGGAAACCAATCCATCTGAGCCAATTTCTGATTCTGTCTTTCCTACAACAACACCTGGTTCACATCTCCACCTGCGGCTGATATTCCTAAAGATCCAACATCTCCATCAGCTGCTGGAATCCCTCATGTTGCTGATCCTGACTCCATTCCACCTGCAGAGGATGTTGAGCAACCAGCAGAACATGTTCCAGAACCAACTCCACCAGTTGCTGATCCAATGGAACAAGTTCCTGCTACAGCAGAGGAAACCCCTGTTGCAGCTAAAGACATTCCTGTTGACCCTACTCCTGAACAACAAGCTGCGGTTTCTCTCCTATCCATACCTCAACAATCCCCTGCTGAACAACAATCTGATTTTTCACTATCTCCAACTCCAACTCCTGCTAAATTCTCTGGCAGGAAGAAATCTCTGGCAAGTAAGAAGACATCTAGAAAGAAATAGAGTTCTTTATTTTTTTACAGACAATTTCTCTTAGCGAATTTTCTATATTTTGTTTTCGGTTTGTAATGAAGATATTTTTCTTTTGGATATTTTTGTGATATTTTGTTATGCTGAAATCTCTATATTTCCTTGACTTCCATGAATTTTATATGCATAATTTCAGGGGGAGTTATTTTTTTCTGATAACAAAAAGGGGGAGAAGATATATGATGAAAAACAAATCTTAAGATATCAATATAGTTTGTGCAATATGCTTATATGAGATTTGATTATATTTGTGAGTTAATGATTGATCCGTATGTATGAGTTTTGGTTAAATCTGATATGTTTTTGATATATGATATTATACTTGTTTTTAATCATAAGGTTTTGTTATCTTCAAAAAGGGGGAGAATGTTGGAATCTCTCATAATATTTTGATGATAACAAAAAGGATAAAAGTCTTTTTAACAATAAATAAAGTATTAGCAATCAAAACCAAAACCAAAACCAAAACCAAAATATTTCATGATTGAACTAATCATCAGATTTTTTAGAAATTGTTTCAGAAGGTATTTCAGATTCATTTTCAGAAGGAAGATCAGAAACTAAATCTGTTCCATAACAGAAGATGCACAGAATGTTGCGAATTTATTTATACCTATCATCTGAAGGCCTGACTCCACGAAATGAATATATTTGGGTAGTATATTCATTTTGTTCTACTAAAGTTGGATAAAATATCCAAGGGGATTTATTTCATCAATTTTATTATAAGTTACGTCTATTTAATTTTCTTGAGGAAGAAGATCGTCAGATTTTTATGTTTCATGTGGTCAGCAAATTCCTAAAGATAAGGGATATACTTTACCAAGTTCATGTTGGTTCAAATTTTCGAAACGAAGATCTTTTAAAGCTTATCTTCAAGGATAAAGGATATCACTATTTTTATGGGATAGTTTGTTGAAGTATTTATCCAAATTGTTATGGATAAACATATCAAGATATATGAGACATTATCAGATGACAGCATCAACGAAATTTAGATAAAGCTAAAAGATTATTCGGATTGATCATACACTAACAGACACTTCAAAGGAGGGAATTTGCCAAGTCAAATATTTTCAATTTGAGAAGAATTCAAATTGTTTTGAACGACTTCTTTGCTAGCCGTTGAGATAAAACAATATATATAGAGGAAGCACAACAACAAGGAACATATGATGAGAAGAACGAATCTTGCTCTAACTCTCTGTTGAAAGAAAAAGTCTTCGAGTGCATTTCTCTCAAAAGTCCTTGCGTTACAAAGTGTTCACAATATTTTTGTTCGAAAGATAGGATATTTATTGTATTTCCTTGATTGAGTATCATTAAATTTTTTTTGAGTGAGGTTGAGTGTTGCAAGTTATCTGTTAGACCAATTGTGAGTTATAGATAACCGTGAGAATTGGGACAGAGTGTATTGTAGCCAAGAGGATTGGCAAGACAAGCTTGTAACTTTTGATTTTGGATATAGTGGAACAAACCGGTGTGGAATACCGGGTCCCCAACGTGGAGTTGGAAGAGAGGACTGACGCTCGAGGCGGAACCTCTATAAATCGATTTGCATTTTTCTCTACCACTCTTTTTATTTTCGTGCAATTTATATTGAAGTATTTGATAAACTGTCACGTTTCAGAACCTGTTTCAGAGAGTACTTTAGAGAGTTGTCTGTATTCCGCATAAAATTAAATTTGATCTGTTTTGAATTAAAATAGATATACAAGTGTGATTATCAGCTGTGATTAGTTTCTAAACAGCAAGTTTAATTAATTCTAAGTTTAATAAAGTAATCAAAAGGAAGTGAATTGAAAATTTCGAAAAGAATTTATTTTTGTGAAAAAGCAATTCACCCCCCCTCTTGCTTACATTATTGGGACCAACAACTAGGTTTTCAGTTGTTCTTTCTTTCTTTCTTTTTTCATAATGACTTCCTTTTTTTTCCACTAAATATAGCATATTACTTCTCCCTGTGCGAAATGAGAATAACACTGTCAAGACAGTAAACTTCTTCGAAGTTATAACTTCCTTCAAATGAATTTTGGGCTTAAACTCATTAATTGAGCCAAAACATTATCACAGACACATGAAGTTGCATAACTACAACCTCAATAATTCTACAAAATCAGCATCGATTCTCCTATATGACAAGTTCAATAACTTCCCCTTGTTGAAATAATCCATTGATATAAATTTAGTCCAATAAAACTTCAAATGGATTTGTAAGCATGACAAATGAAAATCACTCCGATAAGGGACAACGTTCAATTTTTAAGCACAGCTTAGTCTTAGTTCCCCCCTCGAACATAATGAAATCATAGGCAAAAACCTAATACATCTAGGACAACTCCTAGCATTATCCACCTTTTTCTCCATGATTACAGCCAAGAAGCATATTAGTTGAATAGAGGTCTTTGTTCTGTTACTTATCTTCTTGAAGCTTTCAAGAAGCCGATGTTCTTACAAAGACTTTGCAAAAGCGACAATCAAGCTACGAGAGTTAGGAATGGATAATATCATTACCTCGACTTAAGGGAAGGTGTTGGAAAGTGTTTTTGTTAGCTTTCGAACTCCCTATATTTATTTACTTCCTTTACTTTGTTGAGATATGTTTATTTAGTTTTCTGGATCATGATTTAGGAAGAATGTTTCTATCATGTCTACTGTAATGCCTTTATCTAATCCTCCTTGGAATAATAATACAAGTATTCTAGACTAGATTCATGGTTTTTATTTTAATCCAAATTGATCACTAAAATGAGAAAAATGTTAAATCATGTTAGATATCTTTGACATTACAACCACAACATAAATTAACTAAGAACAAGCAGCCATACATGCCACTCCAAAGCCTAAACCAAATTATATGTTGATGTGATTCCTATAATTGAACAGCTCATGTCAATAAAGAAAATACCTAAACATAAATAGGAAGAGACTGTCAATGAACATTACAGCCTAATATTAGAAATTAATGGATAGCTTTATTTTTTCTAGGATCTAAGGCATCCAACATAGCTTAGTTAACAGTCGGGATCACAAAGCATAGGGCACTAACATTATGGTCATAAAGTCTTGGATCTCCCCATGTTGGGATCACAAAGCATTATGGTCATGGCACTAATGCTTCAATTGGTGCATGTTTTAGCCATTGACATAATGTAATGAGGGGAAACATCCACAAAATTCTTTTTTTTTTCCACTTCTATTAGTATGCTCCAAATCAATAGTGTGCATTCTTGCCTTTTAACATATCACTATTGCTACTTTTTCACTTTGACGAGATGGCTGGTCCATTATTTTTTAAGCCATCACATCATCATCTTATGCTATATGTCAAGTAGTTCATCAAGATTGTATTACACTCAATCATCACAACTGTGAATACAATTTTAATTATCCAATAGGAATATTCATAATTTATATTTAATCAATGGTGGGAGTGGGGGTGAAAATTAATCAACTCGATTCATCCTGTAGCCAGATAAGATAAGTTAGAGAAAATCTATTGTGAAAAGAATTATAGAATCCATGCTTCAAAGCAAAATGGTACAGAGAAAAGCAGGGCACTTTAAGCAAGATTTTAACTCAAGCCATTTTATTTGAAAAATAAAAAAATCATTTTAACCCCAATGCAATGCCAATACTAGCCTTAAATTCTTCATCCTTCCTTGCTTAGCTCCAAGAATTGTTTGTAACCTCATTAAAATCATTCGCCAAATATCCAACATTGCCTATGGTCTATTCCTAGTCATATATATACGATATTCAATCATTAGATGATCAACCTCTTCGGGACTGTACCATGGTATTTAATAGTAGTGGGATGGGATGTGATGTACAATGAAGAGTTCATTCTAGAAGATGACTACTCCTATAGTGTATTACTCCAAAAACCTAATAAAAAATATGGAGAGAGTATTAGGAACTTGTTTTACGTCAATGAACAATTGGTCATCTTGTCATTACAGTTGACAATAAATTGCATAAGAAAAACAGGGTTCTTTATAGAACTAAGACTAAACTTATTGTACCAGTGTATATCTTTTTGAATAAGTGATCTATGTAAAATAACGTGTTACTTGTACAGTGTAGCAGAACATTCGAATCAAGAAATCATAAGAATTAACAAAGTATTTGTAAACTCACATCCTAAAAATCAAAGAATGCACAAACTTTAGAAATATGAGCAACAACAAGAAAATCCCCAAAACCCTTGAACACAAGCCCTAATCAGAGTATGGGAATTTCCACAACAGGAGCAAATAAATGTTTATGTGAAACTAAATAAAAGTCAAAATACATAAGAACGAACCTAGATTTTGTGTCTTCATTGATGAAAGATCATTAAGGACTGCGAAGTTGAAGATTTGTACGATACCTCCTCGACTCAACTATCAAAGATGGAATCTATATGATGGAGACATCTAGGAGCCGGAGATGGAACAAAGGGATGAGCCGAAGGTAGAATGGAGAGATCAATCGGAAGTGGTTATGGTATGATGGAGATCAATCGATGGTTGTACTATGAGGGTGTTGCATGTAGGACAGGGAAAAAATGAAGCGTTATGGGTGTTTTATTTTTTCCTTGTGTGTAAAGTTTTCGAAATGGCGGGACATTTTAAGGGAATTTCATTTTTTAATTTTTTTTTGGGTGGGGAAATTATTAAATGAAAAGTTAGCGACGATTAGTATAAGAAAATGGCTCCAAATTAAATGAATACTCTATATAAGTTAAAAATGTTCTGTAAACGTGACTAATACAACGTTTTAGAAGATGAGTTTAAACTATAAAAGATGGGCGACGTTTGCAATTTTTGCAAACGTTACCCAATATCAAAATTCTTGTAGTGTTTCAAATGGTTCAATCGACAAAAAAAAAAAAACAAAAAACAAAACAGAGTCTTCAATTTCCTTCCTCACTATCATCACTGTTTGATGGATTTGGCGAAGGCTCTCGTACACTTGATGAAGGATCTCCTTGATTTGGAATTGCTGTCACACAACATATAAATATAATTACTGAATGATTAAAAAAAAACATAAACGAGATTATAAGAAAAGATTAATGACACCTAACCTGAACTACTAGGAAAACTTGAGACAAGTTGTTGTAAAGTTGAGTTAATTTATCAAGCTGGAAACACCATTAAATAGCAAATTCAATTCAAGAAAATAGAAATAAAAAAAAAAACTCAACAATTACACTTCCAATCCGTATGATTAGTATTCTCCATATATGTGTTGACTACCACAATTTTGCAAAATTTTTGTCAAAGATACATGTAAATAAAAGAAATCATTCTGAGAGACGAAAATTGGTTCCACCATCAACACAACTCTAAAGCTTGCAACCTTTATAAATTTAATAACCTTAGGTTATGATACAAATGTTGTCATAAAAAGAACCAAACATAATAATAAAGAACAAGCCTCCCATTGGAAGGAAGACTTCACATATGAACATCTTGAGATATACACCTTTATACAAATACATATAGGTAAGTAGACATGAGAATTGACATGAAATGTGGATACTTGAGCATGAACTCTCTTTTCTTTTCCATTTAATCAAGTTAGGCAATCTATTATAGAGTAAACTAAATACCCTCCATCATCATCAATATATTTAGTTATTGAATTGATGAGATTACAAGAAATGAGAAGGGAAAAAAAGAAAAGAGAATTCCAAAAATCTGCGCTTATGGAAAATAACTTCAGAAATACCAAAATTGGAAATAGGAGAAAGAATGTGTGTCTATCTCATGATTTCTTGTGTATCTTAATAATAATGGTGAGTTGGGTTCACAATTTCATGTTCAGGTACAATATACCAAGTCATGAGTTAGACTCGTGTTTCTTAACTCTGCCATATCCTTTTCCTTTTCAAACCCCCAGATGCAAAAACAATTACACTTATATACAACTTAAATAGAGCTCAAACAATACACAACAGAGCTCATTCGCCTTACTCCACCACAAAACCCATACTACACCAAATTCTACAATATTTGAATTTTGTACTTCGCAAAAAAAAAAAAAAAAAACAGTTCCATACTTCATCCACTATTATACA
Source organism: Combretum micranthum (assembly GCA_024138025.1). Lineage (NCBI taxonomy): Eukaryota > Viridiplantae > Streptophyta > Magnoliopsida > Myrtales > Combretaceae > Combretum > Combretum micranthum. The sequence continues at coordinate 6,660 of JAMXBD010001393.1, forward strand.
TTAAGAACACAATAAATAAAATAGCAATAGTCAAAGGACAAAGCAAAATTTTCCACTTCTAGCTTATATCCTACCAGCGAACTTCTAGGATTACATTATGGAGTTAACCAAAATGAATCATAATTCATGAGGGGTTAAAAAAGCATAAATTTATATAAGAATGCATGAAGAAACAACATAAAGAGGGGTTCACTTAAATCTTCTCATATTGTTCTTTAATTCTTTGAATCTAATAAACAGCAAATTATGATATCACTTACACAAATCAAATGTTGAAATGAAAAAAAAATAAAAAATAAGTAGAAATTAAATAGTTAGACAATCTTAATTTCATAAAATCAACATTAAATGGGCCATAAAGTTTGATTACATGTTGCGTTTGTTGTTGATGTAAGCTTCTTTCCTCTTGCAATGCAGCCTTCAATTCATCTATTTCACTCTGTCTCCGTGATGATTTCCCAATAGATGGTGGTCCATATCCTCTTCTAGGATGGTAGTCGGATCTATTACTTGCATTCATAAATCTATCAACAATCTCCTCCGGAGTCTCTGGCTTGTTAGAAAACTGGGATTCCTCATATATTTTCACCATCTTCTCTTGCATTATGAACAACCCAAACACAACATTCACATCATGTTGCTTATTTCATAACATGTTTAAAATAAAAGTTAAGCTAAACACTTACATAATCTTCAGCAGCTTGTTGCGAAACCCAACCACCAGTACCGTCGGGCCTCGGTTCACAATAGCGAGTTAGCTTAAAGAACTCGATAGCATTGGGTGGTTGACGATTTTGATTAATCTATGTACATAAATATGTATGGAAAATGTTAAACACTTGATTGATATTACCATTACATGTTAGAAAGTAATTGAATAGGTACTTACATGCTCATTCCTTCTACTCTCAAATGATCGAGAGCCAGACCTATGCAAGTACTTCACACGGCTGCGTGCATCTCTCCCAATCATCGATTTCGTCCTCTACTCACCCAAAATGATTACATATTTATGAAGTTAATAACTAAAATCCTAAGAAACATTTGTAGGTCGAATTTACCTTGTTGGATGGTTGGTTGGATTGTGAAATTACCCTCTCTTCTTCAATCTCTTTAGTCCATTGTTCTGTCATCTTCTTCCAATCATCATCATTCGATCCTTTAGGTCTTGCTGCATTACCAATCTTTAACCATCTCTTCTTAGTTTTACTTCGATGATTTCTAAGGAGACTCCCCATCCATGTGTTGCTGAAGCAAATTTGTCCTCATTTTTCATTACATCATCAACATTCAACCGACTCTACATCAACCATATCAGCCAAGATGACAAAATAGTTAGTCACTTTACATAAAAAGTAAGTAATATGAAAATAAAGTTTAAACCGTATTTACCTTAACTCTCTCCCAAGCTCGTTGTTTGTCTACCCTAGATAACTTTCTCCAATCTTCACCATAAAGAGGTAACAAGTCCTACAAGCCTTTCCTATCTCAGATGCTAATTTTGAGGATTGGCTGGTGTTATTGGACGTCCTCCAGAAGCAGTAAACTCAATCAACATTTTTCCCTTTCGCTTCATATTCTCCTGCTCAAGTGCTTGACCACGATATGCACCTCGTTTAGTAGTAGATCTTGTTGAGCTCTCAGTTGATATAAATATATGAGAAGAAATGAGTTTTCACTTGCACTTTCAATAAATTGTAAGGAAATAAAAATACAAAAGAAGGAAATAAATATAAGATGAAAAAAGGCAACAACGGGGAATGCATGTGTACATATATATTAAGGCACAAGTACATTATATTATGTTACTTATCTTTCTTGAAGCTTTGTATTATTAAAAATGAGTGTTTAAAATCGTACCTACAGATTGAGTATGGTTAGCTAGATTGTTGTCCTGTGAGGATGCATATGCTTGACAATTATTGACATATGGACCACGTGGAGTGTCATTTGCTACAGTTTATGATATGTCACACAATATTATTCCCGTGTAAGAATTATATGACATGTTACACAATACTATTTGTATGACATATGTTACTCATCTTACCATGTTGAGTTCACTAGTGAAATGGAAGGCAGACTTATGAAGCTTGAGAGCACAAAGGAAAATCCAAATAAATAGCACTATATATCACCGGGGTAGATCAAATATATGCATATTATGAGAATTTATATAGCAATGAAAATAAGTGCTTTTGGAAGGACATCCATTACACACACACACCCACATACATTCTGTTCCATATTGTCTATTTGGTTTTTTATTTTTTATTTTTTTGGGTACTTACATGTTGCATGTGAAGTATTTGTAAAATTTTAACACATACACTTTCAATATCATATGATTTGCTATATGTATATAAAACATGACATATAATGTTCTGTTAATCTTTTCTTTACATAAATGGTGGATTATTTGCAGTATTCCATAAATGGAATCTTGATTTGGGGTTTTTTTCATTGGTTTGATGAATCAATATCTGATGCTTCAGCACTTGATGTTTTCGTTATTGAACCCATCTTAGAACAACAAGGCACGCAATCATATAACAACTTAAATTAGAAAACAACGAGGAGTAATAGAAGAAATTTAGTGCAAAGACTTCAATGACGATTTTAAAATGAAATAATTGTGTTCGTATGAGGAAACACGCTTTGGGTGAGGCACATGTCCAGTCTTATATGAGAAGAAATGAGTTTTCACTTCCTTTTTCCTTGTCAACTTACCCAGGCAATAAACAGATTTAACGAAATCATTACAAAATGGAAATCAAACTAAAAATTTCAATCACTTTCAAGTAATAATAATTTCAATAGCTTTGTATTGCAGTAGTATAGCTTAAGGGTTGGCATTACAATTGATCGCTTTTACTGACTACCATCTTAAAATACCATAGTAGAACGATATAATACCATATTACGATAAAAATACAACATCTTAATGAAGTAGATACTCAAAAGAAGTACCTCATTACAATGATATTATACTATATTAAGACAAAAATACCATATTTGACAAAGTTGGAACTAAAAAAAGTATAGTTAATACTTTAAAAGTACCATATTGGAACAAAAATACCACGTTATGATAGACCACTACAAATATAATTGACTTTTGCAATCGATTCCTATAAAATCACTATGTTTCAGGCAATCAAATAAAAAACCCCAAATCAAGATTATAATAAAATTTATGATTATTTCTTAGATTTCCTAAGGAGAAGTTCTTGCACCTGATTCAAGCTTTTATAATCATTGTTGCATGTTACTTTGATTTAGTATATGCAACTAAAGCTCATATTTACATAATTAGCTAATGCCCATGGTATTTCATTATCGGTGTAATACAATTGCATGGAAAACTTACATGGAGCGTGGATATGATTAGCTGAATTGTTGCCCACCGAGGTGCATATGCTTGACTATTGTTGACATGTTGACCGCATGGAGTATCATTTGCTGTATTTTAATAAACAAGTAAACTCAAAATAATACCATATAGAATTTACGGAGTAGAGACTTGAAATTCCATAGCTCTATCCCAAGTTCATAAAAATCATTCTCCTTTCAAACTAAGTTTATTGAGAGAAAAAAAAATTATTACTCTTTTAGGTAAAATAACAACGGTAGCTAGAATTGACTGAAATGACTCATATAAAAAAAGAACCCTTATGTTATAGGGTTTTCAAAGTTCACATGGAAGTGTTTGTTGGTTGGTTTTTAATATTTTTCATTAATCCAAATGAAAAAAAAATAATTAAAAGAGTGCAATAGACAATGACAAGTGGTTTCATAGCTAAAGAATTAGCTACTGCCCAAGCTAGTTGATTATCAATCTAATGCAGTTGGATTGAAAACTTACCTAAGGTGTGGGCACGATTAGATGAATTGTTGCCCCCCATGATGCATGCTTGTGTACTGTTAATACCTTGACCACATGGAGTTTCATTGGCTATAGTATAAAAAAGGAGCAATTTGTATTACAATTTAAACAAACTTATTCTACTTTAATGATATGCTTAGATGGAATACCTGAGGAGTTTATCAAAGGATTAGATGGATGGTTTTTAGTGGTGATTGGCGCATATCATCCTCAGAACGGTGAGAATCCGACTCATCGCGAATGGGTAGATGGGCATCCCGTTTAGCTTTCCCTCCCCTCCTTTGAACATTCCTTCGACCACCAGCCACTGCAATCCTACAGTCAAAGAAAAGAGGTATAATTTAGTAATAGAAAAATAGACAACATAACAACTTCACAACTCGTCATTCAACATGTAAAAGCTGATGAAATTAGCATAGACTTAAAAGAAAAAAAAATTGACTGTATAAATGCAAGTGGGCAAAGTTTTTAAAAAGGAAAAAGAGAAAAAAAAAACCTATATCCTTACAATTTTCATCGCTGCTATCATAATCCACCAGTGTGTCATCCATTTCCTCATTTTCATCATCTTCACTACATTCAATAACAGCATCATGCCCTACTTGTTCAGATGCTTGAACTGTTCTTTCAATAACATCCCATCAACAATCTCATGACTTACATCAACCCTCAATAGCACATCAACATCACAATCGATTACCAGATGTTGCTCATTTCCTTGTCACCATTTATTATGAATGTCCATCTAAGATCTCATCTGCTAAACGAGCTTCCACATCAGTTAATAAATTTGCATCACCTTCTAGCGATTCTATATTATATATGTGGAGATGCTCAAACTGTTGCACTACATGCCATTCAGATCCTAGCTTCATGTCCTCAACATAAAATATTTTCTTCTTGTGATGCCAGCACATATGGGTCATTTTCATACCAAGTACGAGTAATCTTAATGCATTTAAAGTTGTCATCAACTCGAACATTTCGCATGTTAGTGTCCCACCACTTGCATTTAAATAAGATCACTCTTTTGTTTCTAACGTAAGTAAACTCGTATATATCTGACTACGCCATAAAATTCAACTTCCATGTCTCCTTGATTTCCCTCTACAAGCACTCCTATTCTGAGTCTTCTTCCTATCATCAAATCATGTATGAAATCGCACGCCATTATATATCAACTTGTTGTATCTCTTGAAACATGAATCCGGTCCTAGTGATAATGCATATAATGCACTGATGACCAAGTCATCACTATCATAGAACAACTCATCTGCAGTAATGACAATTAAAATAGAACATCAATTATATTTTTTATACCTCCTTTACTTATAGTGTATGTAAGTACACGTGGAGTTCGTTATTATATTTACCTTATTCATAAACCATAGACCAAATTCCTTTTGTAGCGCTCATCTATGTCATCACCATATTGTGAGCGCAAAATATCTTTATGTTCACTGCAACACAAATTGCACTTTGCTTAAGGAATACAACACATATCTTAATAGATTACTAACATAATATAAAATGGTTTGTTAACTATCACATACACTAGATAAGGTTGCATCTCTTGACAATTGTTCATAATGTACCATTTAGCAATTTCGATCTCTTCATCTGTTAATACCACATATGTAGTGAGAAATAAATCCAACTCTATTTTAAAGATATCCAAGCCACCATCTTCTAACGAATCGTGGTTCCTATCTGGACGATTAAATATTGTCTCCATATCCTCTAAGTGAAGTGAGCACCAGGTCAAACACTCATGTAACAACATAAGCTTCAGCAATTGAACCTTCTGGATAGCTCTATTTCGAACAAATTGCTTTAGGGAGCCTAAGTACCTACAATGTAAAATCTCCATTAGGATAGAAAAAAAATCAAACAGTAACATAAAGATAAATATTGTCTCCACATTGTACCTTTCAATAGGATACATCCAACGGTAAGCAACAGGTCCAGCCATTAGGGCCTCTTGAGGTAAGTGGATAGCTAGATGCACCATAACATCAAAAAGGCAGGTGGAAAGATTAGCTCTAGCTTGCACAATATTGTGACAATGTCGCTTTGCATCTTTTGTAACTCTTCAACATTCAACGTACGTCGACACAATCTCTCAAAAAGGTTCCAAGCTCGGATATGTTGTGGTGACATCTTGAGGCATAAGCCACGAATACCTATAGGTAATAGCCTTTGAAGCAACACATGGCAATCATGACTCTTCATACCCGAAAGCTTTGAGCATGAATTGTCCACACACTTAGCTATGTGTGATGCATAACCGTTAGGTAATCTTTAATTTTGACCAATATGGCAATTGAAAGAATATGGAGTTTTTATTCCAGTTGAATCCGTGAACACAACGGACTCTTTTAGCATTCCCTGGATGCTTTCCCATACCCACATCTGTCATCTTGTGTAATTGGTGAAGAATGTCTTCACCAGAATATAGTTCAGGAGCTTCACGGTTATCACGCATTCCATCAAATTTCAAGCTACGTCTCCACCTATGTTCCATTGGCAACCACATCCTATGACCAACATAGCCAATCTTGCTATTAAGTCTTATTGATGGTGTTTGGTCTTCGCATACGGGACAAGCACTGTATCCTTTTGTGCTCCACTCAGACAAATTCCCATATGCTGGAAAGTCATTGATGGTCTCGATCAATGCAGGATGCATTTTAAAAGATGACTTCGAGTACGCATCGTATGGCCATAGTCCATTGACCCAAAGATCATTCAACTCATCGATTAAAGGTTGCATGTAGACATCGATTTCCTTCCCTGGGGCTTTGGACCCTGGGATTAACAACGGCATCATGAAATACTCTTTCTTCATGCACATCCATAGTGGTAAGTTATATGTAAGGAGCACCACAGGCCACATGCTATATGACTGGCTCATGGTACCAAATGGATTAAAACCATCACTGGCTAACCCTAGCCGCACATTACGACTATCCTTTGCAAACTCTGGATATTCAATGTCAAAATTAATCCAAGACAACCCATCTGCTGGATGACCCATCATGTTTTCTTGTCTCTTATGTTCATCTTTATGCCAACGCATTTTTTGAGCAATCTTTAGATTTATGAAAAGACGTTGCAACCTTGGTTTTACTGGAAAGTAACGTAGAACCTTATGAGGAATGGGCTTCTTAGACCCCGTGGATATCTATATCTAGAAGTACCACAAGTAGGGCAATTGGTAAGATGCTTGTTGCTACCCCAGAATAAACAACAATCATATTTACATGCATGAATACAATGATAACCCATACCTAACCCCATTAAGTACTTGTTTGCATGATAGTATGACTTGGGAAGAGATTCTCCATTAGGTTCACATCATGCAAAAGTTGTAGCAGCATATCAAATGACTTATTCGTCCACTTATTATATACTTTCAAGTGGAGAAGCTTCATAATAAAGGAGAACTTTGAAAACTTACACCCGGGATAGAGCTCTTGATGTGAATCAGCTCTTAATCCATCTAAAAAATCCATCGGAATATTGAAGCCATCCCCAGCGCATGAATCTTCCTCTTGATTGGCAACAAATGCCCCTAAATCATCAAGCATCTCATCAAATCCATCAATTTCATCATCATTTGCCACATCGTACTCCTCCACAATGGGTCTCATTTCACTCTCCACATGACGAATTCAACCACGACATCCATTAGGCAATTCAACAGTCGGCTTCTCACCATGATATATCCAACAATTGTAATTTATGTCTACACCATCTACAAGCAAGTGTGCTCTAATCACATTCACATCGTACAAATTGTGATTTAAACATCTCCTATATGGACAATTTAACTCCGTGTTTACTCCATATTTCAATCGCATGTATGCAACAAAAAATTCTATACCTCGTTGGTACTCTTCACTTCCGATGTCACAACTCATCCAATTTTTCCATATATTGTAAGAGAACCTATAGAAAAATAGAATTATAAGATTGAAAATATTGTTTAATAAAATGAATAAAGTCATTGTAATCAATAATTAACACTCTAGTACACTTATCTTAAACATGCATCAGATAGTGTAGTTGCAAGGATTGTGTAGCAACTTCAATATGCAGTTCCAAAGTTAGGTGAGAAAATTATTTGGATGAATTCATACAAATGAGATCAAAATTAAGAAAGAAAGAAATTTCCTTTTAGCTAAATATTAGCACACTTTCTAGTCTTTCTCCTATGATGAACATGACAATGATTGCATAAAGTATTCCTAGGTTTTCATTAGTTTAGTTTATATTATCGTCCACATGCCTTTTAAATGAGTGGAAAGAGAGATATTTATGTGGAGTAGTTAAACATTGATGCTCCTTGTCATGCACTTTGATGAATCTTTTACCTATAGAAGTAAGTAAACATATATATATATAGCACATTGCCCTACATCATATTAGTGTAAGAGCTATTCCTTACATTGTCCTACATCAATAAGATATCAATCATATCAATCCTATCAAATTTTAATAAAATCAGATCTAATAATAAAAAGATATAACAACTAAATCAAATCTCTGCTATTCCTATATCAAATTTAGTACAGAGCTATTTCTCACATTGCCCTACATCATATTTAGTGTAAGAGAATGCGTGTTCAATCAATGCCATCTAATTTAGCCTTCCATATTTCAAACAAATGAGCTAGCTTGAGATATGATGTTACATCATGTATCAAATAAATTGATTATTAAAACGTGCATTACAGATAAGAATCATATCCATATTTAATGTGTTGGATCTTTTGAGAAATTTGATAGTGTTAGAATGATAAAAACAATTTATTTTAAATCATACATATTTATATATAACTTCACCCAAACAATGAATAAAGAAAATGTACTTATATATCAGTATTGAATGTGGTTGAGTCATTAGTTCTTGTATATATATTACTTTGGCGAGCAACATGATGGCAGGCATTTTTAAGGTAAGGAAAGCATACGGTATTTGAGAAAAGATAAAGAGGTTTTTTTTTTAATGAATTATTGTATATCCAAATATTATTGGTTTATTTAGTCACCAATTGGATAATACAATACATGTGTGTCATATCAAATGCATAGTTTGTCCTAAGATAGAACCATATATTAAAGACGATAACTTCTTTTAACTTGCCAAATGTTTAATATAGGAAAGGAAAAATTGTTAATATATATAAGTAAAGGAAGACGTTAGTTGTCTCCCGTTTTTTTCCATATGAATTGTCTGGAATGGAATTGATTGGAATAGAAGGAATGTTAATAAGCAGCTTATTTATAAATTGATTCTTTTTGTTTAGATATATCATCAAATGCAATTAAATTGATATGATGTTTGTAAAAAAATCTCCAGTAATTACTATGAACAATAAATGTGTAAGAAAATAAAAACTTAATTGTAATAGTAATTATTAAAGAGTATAGAATGGAATCACAATTCCACTTACTTAATGGTGGAATTGAATTCTCCCTTAAAGGCTGAATAATTGATTCTTCATAATGGCGATTCTAACTTTTAAAAAATGCATCTAAACATCTTACTTGGAATAGAAATAAAAATCCATATATAGGATAAAATAATATCTAAATTAAAAGATTTGATATTTAAAATAAGATATCAATCCTATCAAATTCTAATAAAATCATACTAATAAAAAATGATATAATAACTAAATCAAATCTCTGCTATCCTATATCAAATTTAGTACAGAGCTATTCTCGCATTGCCCTACATCATATTTAGTGTAAGAGTTATTCCTTACATTGTCCTACATCAATAAGATATCAATCATATCAAATTCTATTAAAATTAAAACTAATAAATAATAACTAAATCAAATTTACCCTAATAAAATAAAATCTGTCATATCTTCCTTGTTATTTTCTTGATCCGCATAACTATCCAAACATACCCTAGACTATGCCGACAATTGATGTTATATATGTTCATGCAATGTACAATATGTGATAAGTTATTGTTTCAGCTTCTTATCTGGAGAAATCACAATACAATTAATAATACCATGTCATATCGTCTTCATTAAGATAATGGAATTATCGCGAATTTGTGTGCAAATTCAGATTGTAATTTTTCCTTATTTTTTCCACTTATCTGAAAATACACGGAAAATGAAGCAAGAATAACACGGAGGGCATGCGAAAATTCCTAGTATTTCGTTATATAATACAAGCATTCTCATTGCATCACGAAGAGAAAGGACTAGTTTTGTGCACCCAGGCCACAACATCTCAAATTACAAGCAGGACAGAAGAACCTATGGCAGAAACTTGAACTATGGGTTAGAAATTTGATATTACAGGCTCTATATCTTTCATCGTTTTTAAACGGGTATTTGTAAGGAAATAAATCCAAATAAAAAAAATTTTTTCACTTATAAACTGATCAATAAAGTTAAATTATAAATACAAATAAGATATAGATTATATATAATAAAATAGTTTTGGTAAGGGACTGTTTTTGGAACTTAAAGAAATGATGAGGTTTAATTACGAAAGAAATCATGTAAGAATAACCAAAAGAAAAAGTCAATGAAGAAAACTCACACACTATCAAGATGAATAAAATCTTCTTTACTAGTAATGCGGTTAGCTTGTAGAGCTTAAGTGGCAGTAGACCATTTACTTCTGCCCTCTGATAAATTTGAAACTTAAACCCAAAGATCTGTGAAGCATGTGACTGTAAAACAAGGAAAAAATTGGGGAAAGAAAAGATATTGTGTATTAGTTCACATTTCAATCAAAATAAATGATTATCACCTTTTTAAAAATATAATAATTTTTTACCTTTGGGAAACTGGGGACCAGTTCTAGAAATATGTTAGCATCTGACTACAATTCGAAGCACTCCAAGACCTCCATCAATCGAAAAGAAAATCAACAAAGAAGCTAAAATATTGCTTTGTGGGAATATTCAAACAAAAATGATGAAATCACTGAAAACATAAAGACGAAAATCAAGACTTGAAGTCAGTTGTAATCCTTTAAAATGCCTACTGTGGTTGCCCTTTAGTTCTGAGAGGAAGCATCATAGCTTTGACAGAGTAAGGTAACCTAAAATTTCATATAACAAAGAGCATAATTACATTCATTCTATTTCTAAATTGATTCTCCTATTTTTCCTCCATTACTTAGGTTTGCTTATGTTGCATACAAGTAACAAGGATGGCAGTCGGATCGAATTGAATTTTCAAATTCTGAAGTCACAAGTAATCCTTTGTTTCTCTAATCTAAACAGTTTTCCTGAAATTTTTAAATTTATATTTTGAAAATAAATCATAAAAGTCAAATAAAGTAATAAAAAACTTTATAATGATGATTTAGTCTCTAAATTTTGTTTTTGTGCCATCCTTTAGTTAATTTTACTAAAGTCATATTTCAATCCTTTTGTAAAATTGAAAAAAAAAATGATAAAATAGTAATGCTGTAGGGAAATTTAGCAAACACCAAATAAAGAAAGGTTGAAATAGATGCCTCCCCCCCACCCTCCCTCCGCGCCCCCCGCCCCCCCCCCCCCCCCCCCCCCCCCCCCCCCCCCCCCCCCCCCCCCCCCTCCCCCTTTCTCTCTCTCTCCCTCCCTCTGTCCTCTCCCTAATTTTGAAACTTTCATTCACAACTTCACCCAATTTTGAAACCGGTATTAACAAAACCAGCATTAAGTCATTCAACGAAATACAAAATCAAATTACTAAGCATAACCTTAATGTGAGATTAACCACATGTTCAAATGAAAACGTCTCAGATCATCCTCTTCGAATAGTACATGAAAAAAATGACTATCCTCCAGACAAGGTAGCCTTAATTTCCTGCACAGATGAGACAGAAACACAATGTAAAGAGTCCGGACTATAAATCCACTATCACAGTTTCTAGCAAATAAAATACACATCATATAGGTCCCTAGAACATAAAATAATTAGTTAAAAAATGTTATAAATTGCATCCATCTTAAAATCTCATCACGGAATTTATAAGAAATAGCACTCATCATAAAATATATAACTACAACCAATTTGTTGGGTGAAGGAAACCAGCTCTTTTTCTTTGTCTGCAACTAATACTTGTTAAAAGTATGACTAATATAACTATAACTTGAATCTAAATTTATTTAGGCTGAAAAAAAAAAAGAAAAGAAGGAACAGTATATTCGTTTGCAAATTTGGATCCCATATTCCACATCCTAAGCGTAGCATAAATTTGACTGACTGTATAGTTTACTTATGTCCTCAGATTCCTTCAGTATCTATAGAAATGAGAAATTACTCAAGACATTAAAGAGGTTTCAACTCAGAGAGCCAAAAAACCACTGCATAATATTACAAACTTTAATTAACACATGAACCACAAGGTGTTATGTCTACATAGTAGCAATTCTAAGTAATTTGAAATGCACTTTTTAGAAAAGTTGCATGCACTTTCTACAAATGTGTATGTGTTAATTTTGATGTGTTATGTTCAGTAAAGTATAAAAGAAAATTATAATGAAGATAAAAAGAAAAGGGGGCCAAGGAACAAAAAAGAGTAGACATTCATCAGCCCCACCTTGCCACAACAACCTCTACCCCAACATTACCATTAGCTTAGCCACTGCCTATAAACCTCTCTCTCTCTCTTCCCCATTACCCTCGATCTAACTAGGACAACCTGCTGCTATATCAGACAATGTAGCTACAGCTGGAGAGGAAAAAATATAAGGTATGCAGTTCAATAGTTGGTAGATAAATCCCCAGAAAAGGAAAGGCATAGATCATATGCAATTACATGAAAGTATGATAGACACAATCTTAGTATAGTGGAACAATACGTAAAGTTAATAAAGTTTTAACATGACAATTATAAAGAACAAGTAATACAACCAAACCTCAAGTTGGCTTATGAGTTTCCAATTTGGATAAAAGAAACATTTGGCACAAAGAATTATGTAAATATGCTTTATATGCAATGTATAAAGTATTACTAGTAAGTTTTGTATGACAAATTTCTACTTTCTTTTTGGCTGAGCTTAATGCATCTACCTACATAGGCCCTTTATACTCTAAGAATAACAATGGGGGACAGTGACAGTGATAGCCAACAACTGATCTGCATCAGCTTCAGTTGCAAAATTGTATTTTTTGGTCTGTGGGAGAAATTATGTAGCTTGTTTTTCATCCTTGAACCATTTATTGCATCAGAAGTTAAAATTGGTGCATTGATGGTGTCAAACCACTTGATAACTAACTTAGCAAATTACAAATATCAATGGAAACTAGGATTTCAGCTGTTCCATCTTTCTTTTTTTTTCAAAAAATCATCCTTTTTTTCTAGTAAATATAGCATATTTCTTCTCTTTGCGAAATAAAAATAACACTGTCAAGATAGTAGAACCTCTTTAAAGTTATAACTTCCTTTAAATGAATTTTGGGCTTAAACTCATTAATGGAGCCAAAACATTATACACAGACACAAGAAGTTGCATAAAATAATTCTACAAAATCAGCACTGGTTCTCCTATATGACAAGTTCAATAACTTCCCCTTGTTGAAATAATCCATTGATATAAATTTACTCCAATAAAACTTCAAATCGATTTGTAACATGACAAATGAAAATCACTCCAGAAAGGGACAACATTGAATTTTCAAGAATAGCTTAGACTTGGTTCCTGCCTCGGACATAATGGAATCATAGGCAAAAACCTATTACAAAATCTAGGACAGCTCCTAGCGTTACCCACATTTTTCTTCGTGATTACACTAAGAAGCATATTAGTTGAATAGGGGTCCTTGCTCTATCACTTATGTCACACCCCGAGGGTATTCTAGTAATAACAATCAAGATCCACTTGATTATCATTATTAGGTTACCTTCTAGGAGTGACATGATTTTCAAAAACAGGATCTTTTAGTTGCTTGGAGGGAATAAACAAACATATATAAGATGTAAATTAGTAAACAACTATTACAAACTTCTATATTACAGATCATAAGCTTCAGAATTCCTTACCACTTTAACTGATGCTTCTAATGCACATTACATGCACCATAAGACTATTATAGATATAGATATTCTAACTCTATACTAAACTTTAGACTTCTGGCTTCTAGTCTCTTACCGGGACCATGCTCCTGCTAGTAATGAGCCACGGTCGCAGAGAACCTGAAAGGACTGTGGGAGTGTGAGCTAAAACACGAGCTCAGTGAGTAACCAGAATTTATTACACATAACAAACAAGTTATTTAACAATCATATGAAATGCAGCAATCACACAAATGAACATTACAAGCTTCGATAACCCGGAATCCAAACAGGATGAAGATTTACGCCCTCCCATCGGGGTTGAAGGATCACAATCTATGGTCCACCTACCCAGGAGATACTTTAAGCTTTCAGGAAATAACAATCTCAATTTAGTTATCTCTTTATACTTATCATGTTCCTTATTTATTTCCTGTTTAGCTTTAGAAACTCCATTAAGTGTTAGTTATTCTCAAGTAATACCATAAGCGGTGTCCTTCATTTACCATGTAGTTCCTATGGTATTAACAGAACAAAAGTAATCTTGCAATTAACTACTAGCTCTCTGGCCTAGATAATTCAAGCATTACCAGAGATCCGAGAATCTAACACGTAGTAGGCTACCACTTACTCAATGCTTTTTATGCATGGTATGTTATGCATGATTATTTTCCATTATGGTACCAGTAGTTATTAGTCAATTTAGGGGTGATCAAGCAAAACAGGCAATTCATTATAAACCACAAGCATTATCTAGATACAGGCAATTGTGTTATCACTTGTTTTAGAGTGACATGGCAATCAATGGCATACAATCCACAACTTTCATATTTTAAACAGATCATAAATTTTCATTATCTTTTTATTGAAGATTCATTACTAGTACAAGCACAACCAATGTAATAAAACTGAGTCACTCACCTGCCCATCCTAGTTAATCGTAGTAATCTTCAGGTAGGTCCTCCCTAATACCCGAGTCACCTATTGATATAGAGAATATAAAGATTAAAAAATTTCTAGACTATATAAATGAGTTTCTAAAAATACTTAGATGTCCTAATGGTTGGTTCTGGTTGGATATGTGAACCGATCAATTGAGTATTTGAAAAGTTAATAACTTCATTAATTCATTTTTATTGCCTAAATATATCAATTTTCTTTTAAATTACTTAATAAATTTTTCTTATAGGCTATAGATACTTCTATGCTCACAAATTTGGAGTATTTAAATTTCCATTGTTATCTGTTTTCATATAGCTATTCTAGTATATACTTAATATTCACTAACTCATAATTTATACATATATATATCTTGTTATGAAAACATTTTTACTAATAAAAGAATTTATTAACTTAATAATAACTATTTTCGAAGTTATTTTCCCTTTTTCGAAAATCGTAAAAACATTAATAATTAACATCAATAATAGTACTAAAATAGTTATACTATCAATAATACTAATAATAACAATAATATCAATAATAATAATAATAATAATAATAATAATAATAATAATAATAACAATAATAATAACAATATTAATAAATATAATAATCATTCAATTTCCGAAAATAAATTGGATGGAATAATTACATTAAGAATTATACTAATAATCTTATGTTTTAGTTAAAGTAATTTTGGTCTTACCTTCATATTATTTTTAATAATATTTTCGAAAATTTAACAGAAATTCTTTTAATAATAAAAAGATTATTAATAATTATAATTAAAAACTTATTAACCGAAAATTATTTACTTAAGTAATTTATATTTCAAAAACTCCTTTTTGGATTAATAATAATTGATTAAGTATTAAAACATTCTACATTTAATAAAGTAAAAAAAATAATTTTGTTTTTGAATTTAAATAGATAAATAAATAAAATTCGGATTTACTATTATATATTATTATTACTATTCCAGAAAATGAATAAATGCAGAAAAAATATTAAAAATTCCAGAATTATTATATTAATATTTATTATATATATATTTATTCAGAATCGTTTTCCTTTTCTTCTTTTTCTTTTTTTTTTTTTTAATTTGGCCGAGAGGTACACGGGGTGTAAACGCCCGTGTACCCAGCCCGTGCTCATCGGGGGAGCACTGTTCATCGTCTTCCCGATGAGCCGCGGCGAATTCCAGCGAATCCCGACGTTAGAACGTCGGGATTTTGGTTCTAAACTACTCCTAGGAACATTAGAAGCCTAAATATCCAAGAAAAACTGAATTCAAACAACATGTTCCTCAAGAAATCGGATCATCAAGCTCGGCTAGGGTTTGGAAAGATTACCTTCGTCGTGACGTTCATATGAAATTCGAAGCTTCCAGCTACCTTGGTTAGCTTCCTAAGATGTCTAAGAGTTAATAGCAATCCTTAAAACTCAAAGAAAATTCACGGAATAACATCTCTTACCTCGAGCTCGTTTTCCACGCGTTTTCTAAGGTTTCTGTTCGAAATTTCGAACTGGGTTAATGCGATGGTTTAAAAATCGATTCCAGGCTTTGTTCGACTCCTAATAAGCTAGGGATGAGTTCTGGAAGGTTTGAGAATTTTTGGGAATCGTTTGCTTCTTCAACCGAGCTCGTTTGCATATATATACATACATAACCTAGTGCAACTTCCCAGCCGTGTTCATTCTTCGAATCTGAACAAATTGCCCTTGTTTTGTTGTCCATTTGGTCTTTTGTTTGATTGTCATTAAGGCTAAGGTGATCTGTCATGTTTTCATTTGCTTTGGAGAAGATTTGTATTGACTTTTACATAAATTATTGGAGGAATTCGGCTCACTTATATTAAGAAGATCTCAGCCCTCCAAAACGCACGAAATTCGTCTCCAGCAAGCTAAGGTTATATATATATATATTACATATTAGTTAAATATTATTTAGTTAGGTTTTCGGGTAGTTTAATACACTATTACGATATATTTTAGCTTATATATGTAAGTATATATATACAAAGGTCTTTAATGAATCCTATGAAGTGTTTAGTTTAACCAAAAAGTACAAATTTAAACTTTAATAAAACGTATCTAATTGTTTAAGAAAAATTTATCCCACGCGATTTGAGTTTGAAAAGCTTTTCGGGTCAATTTTTGTTTCAGACTCTAAGGGCTTTAGAAAACCCTAATTTGGTTATTGGTATGATTCAATTCTATATTTGAAGTCTAGATTTCAAGTTATATATCAATTTATGTTTTTATTGGGTATTTATAATCCTAACAGTTTATCCTAAGAACACAATTTTCCAACTACAACTCTATTGAATCATTTATGTAATAAGCTACTAATACATAGGCTATACTAGTTATACATTTTAGATTTGGATACTCACTATGAAATTTTATCAAAGTAGTTTACTACTATCTAATAATCTCAAATTTTAGGGTTTCAATGCAAGTATAGGTTCATTACTATACCTTGGTTTAATTCCAAAGCTCTGTTGATTACTAAGATAATCACTTGATATTCATATTGAGGTTTTCCTATATATTCTGCCTGTTTGACAAAGGTTCAGGTTTAGGATTGGAAGTTTCCTTTGATCAAAACCTAAATTATTAACTCAGAATACTAAATCTTGTTTTTGGAATCACTTGAGGTCAAAAGTTCCTTTTATAAATCTATGAGTCCTAAACCGATCAAATTTAAAGTATCTATCTACTTAGAGTTTCTAATTAATTCTTAAGGTTACTAGTCAACCCATAATTTCTAATCTAGGGTTGTATCATATAGTGGAAGTTTTCGGGGTTTACAACTTATCTTCTTTAAGATTTCAAGAAGTCGATGTTCTTATAAAGACTTTGCAAAAAGCGACATTTGAATCAATGTTGTGAGAGTTAGGAATGGATAATATCATTACCTTAACTTAAGGGAAGGTGTTAGAAAGTGTTTTTGTTAGCTTTCAAACTCCCTATATTTATTTACTTCCTTTACTTTGTTGAGCTATGTTTATTTAGTTTTCTTGATCATGGATTTAGGAAGAATGTTTCTATCCTATCTACTGTAATGCCCCTATCTAATCCTCCTTGGAACACTAATACAAGTATTCTAAACTAGATTCATGGTTTTTTTTTAATCCAAATTGATCACTAAAAAGAGAAAAATGATAAATCATGTTAGATATCTTTGACATTACAACCACAACATAAAGTGACTAAGAGCAAGCAACCATACATGCCACTCCGAAGCCTAAACCAAACTGCATGTTGATGTCATTACCTATAATTGAACAGCTCATGACAATAAAGAAAATCCTTAAGCATAAATAGGAAGGGACTGTCAATGAACATTACAGCCTAGCTAGGATCTGAAGCGTCCAAAAAAGCCCAGTTAACAGTCGGGATCACAAAGCATTATGGTCATAAAGTCTTCAATCTCCCCATGTCAGGATCACAAAGCATTATGGTCAAGGAAGTAACGCTTCAATCGGTGCATGTTTCAGCCATTGACATAATGTAATGAGGGAAAACATCCACAAAATTCTTTTTTTTTTCGCTTTTATTAATATGTTCTAAATCAATAGTGAGCGTTCTTGCCTTTTAATAGATCGCTATTGCTACTTTTTCACTTTGACTAGATGGCTTGTCCATTATTTTTTAAGCCATCACATTATCATCTTATGCTATGTGTTTGTTCAGGTAGTTCATCAACATTGTATTACACTCAATCATCACAACTTTGAATACAATTTAAATTATCCAATAGGAATATTCATAATTTGTATTTAATCAATGTTAGGAGTGGGGGTGAAAATGAATCAAGTCAGTTCATCCTCTAGCCATATAAGAAAAGTTTGGTAGGAAATCTATGGTGAAAAGAATTACAGAGTCCATGCTTCAAAGCAAAATGGTAGAGAGAAAAGCAAGGCACTTTAAGCAAGATTTTAACTCAAGCCCATTTTATTTGAAAAACAACTTAAGCATTTTAACCCCAATGCAATGCCAATACTAGCCTCAAATTCTTCATCCTTCCTTACTCAACTCTAAGAATTCTTTGTAACCTCGTTAAAAGCATCCGTCATATATCCAACATTGCCTATGGTTTATTACTAGTCATATATATACAATATTCAATCGTCAGGTGATCAACCTGTTCGGGACTGTACCATGGTATTTAATAGTAGTGGGATGGGATGTGATGTACAATGAAGAGTTCATCCTAGAAGATGACTACTCCTATAACGTATTACTTAAAAAACCTAATAACAAATGTGGAGATAGTATTAGGAACTTATTTTACATCAATGAACCTAGTCATATTGTCATTACAGTTGACAATAAATCGCACAAGAAGAACAGGTTCTTTATAAAACTAAGTCTAAACCTAATGTACCAGTGTATATCTTCTTGAGTAAGTGATCTATGTAAAATTACATGTTATTTGTACAATGTAGCAGAACATTCGAATGAAGACATCATAAGAATTAACAAAGTATTTATAAACTCACATCCTAACAATCAAAGAATGCACAAATTTTAGAAACATGAGCAACAAAAAGAAAATACCCACAACCCTTAAACGCAAGCCCTGATCAGAGTATAAGTATTTGTGCAACAGGAGCACAAAAATGTGTATGTCAAGCTAAATAAAAGTCAAAATATGTAAGAATGAACCTAGATGTTCTGTCTCCATTGATGAAAGATCATTAAGGACTGTGGAGTCGAAGATTTGTATGATGCTTCTCGACATAACTGTCAGAGATGAAATCGATACGATGGAGGCACCTAGTAGCCGGAGATGGAACAGAAGGATTAGCCGGAAATGGAACGGAGAGATCAACCGGAGATGGTGGTGGTACGAATGATGGAGATCAGTCGAAGTTTGTAAGATGAGGGTATTGCATGCATGACAAAGAAAAGATGGAGGGTCATGTCAATGTAGCATGTTCTGTTTTTCCTTATGTCCGAAGCTTTCGAAATGGTGGGATGACTTTAATGAATTTCATTTTTTCATTTTTTTTTTGGTGGGGAAATTATTAAATGAAAAGCTCCATATAATGTTTTGGAAACGTGACTAATACTATGATTTAGAAGATGAGTTTAAACTATAAAAGATGGGCGACGTTTGCAATTTTTACAAACGTCACCTAATATCAAAATTCTTGTAGTGGCTTGGAGAGTGAAGATGCGTTGCGTGTGCCAATAAGATGAAAATAGTTATCAAAGTAGAGACAATGTTGGGGTGAGATAATGGAGGCTGTTGATTATGTGAAATGATATTGATAGTAGACACTAATGGATCATTAGGCTAAATAGAGGAGGTATATTTTAGCGTTGCATAGGTGTTTAAGAATCGATGTTTAATTATATAAATTCAAGCAAACATGAAAAACTATGGAATTTGTATCTTGAATTACATGAGATTAAAGAGTATTGATAGTCAAAGAAATGAGGGAGAAAAAAAGAAAAGAAAAGAATTGCTGGTGTGAATGATTGCTTTGAGTAGCCGTTTGGTCATCATCTTAGACAATTGGTGACTCGCTTTTATTTAGAAATTTATAATGTTTTATATTGTAAGTTTTTATAATATTTGGAATGTAATGTTCGGCTTGAAAGAGGAAATAGCTGGAAAAACAAACTAGAAACAGAAAAATTATGTGAAGACATGAAGAATTAGCATGTATTATGACGAAAAAAAAAAAAAATAAACATTTACTATGCACTTATGCTATTTAATGTGCTTTGAGTATTATAAGCACATACATCTTTAAAATTAATAATTATTTTTCTCAAGTTATGGTTGAATGAAAAGAAAACACCTATATGCCATTTTACATTTAATGAGTTTCTTTTTAACTTTATTTATTTATTTTTCATTCACTAATGAATTCAAACTTTTATGTTATAGGAAAGGAAGAGATAAAAATAGTGTGTGTGTAAGTATGCTATGCTATAGAGGAAAACATGCTCTACTATTATAAGTATGCTCTGCTAAAGAGGAAAACATGCTCTGCTATTATTGTATCTCAAAAATCCACCCTCTTATGTTGAGATTCGCACATATTTTGGCATGCCACAAAATTCTTCTAAATTAATGAGATTTAAAATTTATAATAGATGATAAGGGATAGTGAGAAGTAGGAAATGTGGCTTACTTGTGAAAGGGTGTGATCACTTTAACCATGAATATTTAAAATTCTTGGGACCATTGGAGATGTTGATTCATACCAATTACCTGATGCTAGGGGTTATAGCAGGTATGTACACTGGCATGTTTTGGTTTTACTTGTATCTCTTTCCATTTTGAGTGGTACTAGAAAAGATTAGTCATGTGTGGTTCCCCATTAGGATGTCTTGTGTCTAGTGGATTCGGGATAATTTGCCTCCTGTCTTTAATATCTAGATCTAACCAATCTCTTATCACCAGCATCTAGGATAGGAGATATGTTTTCCATGTGATATCTTCATACTGCCACTTAGGATTAGTTACTTGTGTTTGAAAGATGCTTTCTTCACTTTAACCATGAATATTTTGTTTTATCAAGAATGTGTAAATCTATCTGTTGGCCTTGATGTGATGGCATTTTTTCCATTGGTTTATATTCGCTTATTTTGATTCTTAAGTTCTCTGCTTTCAGTTTGTTACAATATCTTTTGGGAGTCATGGAAGAAGAAAGGCAAAGGAGACGTAAGGAAATATTATCCACAAGGTAATAATGTCCAAAATAGCCCTGCTTCCTGTGTAGTGCTTTCAACTTTTATCTAATTGCAATAGGAATTTGAATTGTCAGAAAATTAGGAAAAAAATTATTTGCTACTTTATTTTTAAACATCTTTCATTTCTTGTAAGTGAAATGTACTATGGACATTGGATAAACTGACATTATATGGATTAATCATGGACTTGTGAGAAAAATTTTCTTTTAATTAAATGTTTCTTTTTGTATAATATTTTTCGTTGTTTATAATTTTTTTCCTTATTGTCAACTCATGATATTTATTTCGTTTTAATACAGGATGGATGGACCACCTGGTTATATGAACTTGTTAAATATAGGTCACTATGATCAACCCCAAGATTGGGGTCTTAATGATGATGATCATATAGATGCTGCTGAGAACAATGATGCTTCCAATGACCATAACGGTGATGATGTTGCCCTTCAGTAGCCCCACCGCCCTAGGGAGCAAAAGAAAGTTCGTGGTGCATATAAAGGTACGTTTTGTCATGATTACTACCGTAGGAATGGTCACTGGCCTCAACTTGTCATGGAGATTGATGAGAAAGGTAATGGAACTATTACGGGAGATTTCATGCACATCCTGTCTATGGAGTTTAGATTGCAAATACGATAAGATGTTCCATTAGCCGTTCATAGTGATAATGGACTGGCATGGTTATCGGTGCTCGAAGACATAAGAAACATGACTATCAGAAAAGTCATGGTAAGTGATATAATAGTGTCTTTATGTAGCTCCTTTTGAATTCATATATAAGGAGTTTCTTTTCGGTCATACTGATCTGGACTCTGTCAAGTAGCTGGAATTATAAAAATGAAGAAACTATGTTGTATGAAGAAAAAGGAGGGTCCGGATCCATGTCCATGTCCATGTCCATCTTCACTGGAGGAATCAGCTAGAGAAGTTCCAACAGGACCTGATCCTTTACATCACCATTATAAACCTATTAGACCTTGATGACCTGTTGTTATTTCGTGCATCTATTTATTGTTGTTGATGGTTCTATTTCATCCATGCAAAGCCCTTTAATTTTGAAGTTCTGTCTATTTGTTTTGTTTTTTCCAGTAAGAGTAGCTGATATTATTAAATTTTATGAGATAAAACAAGCTGGAAAACGGGACATTCGGCTTAGCTGATAAATTTTGAAATAGAAGTTCCATATTTCATTATTAGAATTTATCAAAATTAAACATTAACTATATAAATGAACCGACATAGAATTTTATGTTTGTTATACTTGTATTACTCCCCTCCCATATTTGATGATACTAAATGAGCTAGTTTCATAAGAGCAGATGGAGTAATAGTGCTTAACTCTAATATTCTCTTAGTGAGTGTTTGAGAGATCCTCAAAGCAAATCATGGACCTCCGAATAAGCTAGGGCCATATAGTGGGATGAAGCTTTTATAGCAGTCGATGTGTTGAGATGTGAAGGCTAAATCGGATCAATATGAACAGGAGGATGAGGAGAAGGATCTACATTAAGCTCTACAGGTGGATGTATAAGAGGATCTGGAGCATCACCTACAAGTGGATGTGGATGTGGAACTGGATCAACATGTTGAGGAATATCCACATCCTCATCTATCAACCGGTCATGACTTGTGTTCATCCTATCCCTATCCTTGTCCCCTGCCCCTCCTTCTCCTTCTCCCTCTCCCTCTCCCTCGTCCCTGTACAACCTCCTAATTTTGCTTTCTCTAATAACTTCTTTATATCCCTGTAATCTGTTGATCCCCACATCTATTAGAGCATGCATCTCATCCATATCTGTAGATCCTTGGATCTTGGAAAATGTGT
Source organism: Combretum micranthum (assembly GCA_024138025.1). NCBI lineage: Eukaryota > Viridiplantae > Streptophyta > Magnoliopsida > Myrtales > Combretaceae > Combretum > Combretum micranthum. Next base: position 30,056 of record JAMXBD010001393.1, read on the forward strand.
CTATCTGCACATTCATATGCAAGAATAATAAGTTATAATGATATATTAACATTTAACCATTGACTATAGATATGAAACTTACCAATGAAGCCAATAATGCTCTTGAGCAGCTGATATATCTTTAGGTGATCATATAACACCAATCATAATAGTTGTTAAAGACCATGGTTGGTAATGTATCATTGTGTTGTAGCTATACTAGTCTCTATTGTCTGTCATCCTATTGAGTGATAACCTAGCATGTTTTATCACCTAGTCCTCCCTTGATTTGCTTTTAAGATCCATACCATTTATGTTGTCAGGATCCATCTCATAATCCTATAGGATACTTTGAATCCCATCGAACTGTCTCATAACCCTATTTGGTAGGTACATCTCGACAATGTGAAAGTAAATCAGGGGCACTCTAGCTAGCTAGATATCGCTGTCCTCTCTATAAATATCTAGCAGAGATTGTATCATCTATGGAGTGTAGGTCGTCCAACATATCTGTATAAAGATATAAACTCATCTTATTATATGAAAATTACATTATAAATAACTTTTGGAAAATTAAATACTAGAAACATGACATACCTGTGGGTTGTGCTCTTCGTTATTACCTGCCCATCAATGGGCAATCAAAACCATACAGCAACATCCTGCAATGTCAACCCAACCTCTCCATGTGGCATATGGAAAATGTGGTTTTTGATCTCCACCTCTCTACCAATGCACTGATCAACGCCTAATCTAGCTGTATGAATGGTAGACAGGCTACACTAGAAAATCCAGCCTGCTCAAGATAGGGGTTTATATGAGCAACATATGTAGCTCTCATCTCTTTTAGGTTCTTCAATGATGCCTCACCCCATCTGCATATCACTAGTCTATTCTTTTACAAAAATTAAATAAATCATAAATAATTTAACAAGATGAATAAATCAATTCTACATATATTTTAGTCTAGATTTATACCCCTTCATCCTATACAATATTGAATCTATGTGTCTACTACCGTGTTAATAATGATCTATCAACTAGTCCTGGATTTATATGTGTAAAATAAAGTAAAGATTGGTTAGTTTTTGGACAAAAATTGTTTTGATTTGTAGTAATTGGTTATACAATATAAAAATATCATTAAAAAAAAATTGTAAATTTGTTATTCTTAGTTTATTACCTAATTGTTTAGATAAGTTCTTATATTGTGGCTTTTTTTTCAACATTTTTCACAACAATTCTTCATATGTTTTTCCTTTGGGTCTATTTTATTGTGGAATCTACTTGTTCTTGGTTTTCCTTTTTCTCTAGCCTTTTCATAGTGTGGATATACACATGACATCTCTTTTACATGTATCCATGTCTGCCTATCTCCTAAAGGTTGAAAATTGCTTGTGTAATAGGCTAACTGATCCTCCCAACAAAACCATCTTTCAATTTTTTTTGCATGGGATCCATTTTCATATGTGTCAGGGCTACAAAGGCATAGAAGCATGGTATTTTGAATGTTTGTCGCTTATTACAGCTACATGTGTTATTGAGGATATTACCTATATGATAATGGCCTCCCTGTTTACCATGATCTGTAAAATAGGCTCCTATTTGCATCTCAAAAATGCTAGTTTGTTTTGCTACATGTAATCACATTGTGTTGAGCAGCTGTTCCTTTCCATTTTTCTAGCTTGGTTTTAACTCATTCAGGGTAAGTTTTTCTTTTTCTTATAGCCTTATGTGCTTCATTGCGCCTTTTGTCAAAATAGCTAACACGATTGTAGAAAATTTTCAGAATCAAGGCTAATATAGGTAATGATCTTACACCTTTCAAAATTGCGTTGTAGCTTTCATTGAGATTGGTTGTCATTTCACCATACCTGAAACCCCCATCGTATGTCCTTGTCCACTGCTCAAGTGGTATGTTTTCAAAGTAGTTTGGAGCGTTTTATGTCTCTTCCTTATCTCCTCCATAAGAATTCATATTTTCTTTCCTGTGTTTGAAATCCTATTGTTGTTACCAGCTTCTTCAAATAGTAGTTTTTGTATTTTGTGTTGAAATTGCTAGCAACATGTCTTACGCACAGCCTTCATTGTGCAAAAGGGGGTTGCCATCCAACATTCTTATCTTTGAATGCTTATATTATACCCATGTCAATTTGATACAAGGCACAACGTGTGATCATCATTGCTTGATTCTTTAAGGCATCATTTTAGCTTTTCTATGAACCATGACTATGTCTCACCTGATTCCTTATCCACCAATGCAAATGCTAGTGGAATGATATGATTCACTTCGTCCACATAACATGTAATCAATAATCTGTGTGGATATTTTCCATACAAAAATGTCCCATCAATATTGACAACGGGCCTACAGTGTTTGAAGGCTTCTATGCAAGGCCCAAATGCCTAAAACTATCTAGCAAATATCACGTCATTCTCACTTTCGGTTGATTAGGCTTTCCATGCTATACATGTACGTGGTTAGTTCTTTTAATAGCAACATCACTTTTGGCAATTCATCGTATGATTCATCCTAGTCTCCATACACATTTTCAATTGCTATCTTTTTTGCCCCCCTAAATTTTCCTTGTTAACATCACATACCCATATGTGTCTACAATCTATTGTTTAAGGGTTGAGATTTTAAAATCAGAGTTGTTTTTCACTTGACCCAAGAAACATTGGCTCATGAATATCTGGTCAAGCTGTGGATGATCCTATTTGAAGCTCTTATTTGTGTATGTATGTGGACCATTAGCAAGTGTAATCACAAAGTCGATATCCCAACGTTTTTAGCATCCACAAAGTTGCCAATTACAATTACAGGTTGTCTACTTCACAAAGAACATTCCATATCTTCTTGTCTAATTTAATCATTATGAAGTTATAATAATTCTTTACGTGCCACATTTTCATCACATAAACCAAATCAACTTTAGTTTTAAAACTCATTCTAGTCTTAAATTCATTACTTAAGCATAAGTCTTCAGATTTAAGGAATTCTTCTTCATATGATGCATAACCATCACCAATATCCATATTACTAAGGAATGGAATAAGATCTTGGAATGAACTTTCACTAGTTTGTTGGTCTGCTTGAGCACTTTCTACAATAATGCCTTCCTGAAGATTTTCATTTTTTTCATACTCATTTTCATCACTAGATGTGTCAATCTCAAATGTCATCTTGTTCTCCTCAAATATTATTTCATATTTTGAATCGATGTCTTGTAGGGCCTCATCCATCTCTTCTTCAACATCATCTACAGTGTAAACATCTTCTTCAACTTTTGACATTAAATTGTTGCTCATTTCTTTATTTATTTGAACATTTATCGATTCATGTGTTATCGATCTTCTTGGTATAGCCATTTGATCTACGATATTTTGCTCCACAGGCATGGTTGAGATATTTTTCACTTCAACATACAGTTGTTGAGGCATGACATGCCAAATGCCTTTACAATATCAATAAGAGCTTCTACATCCACATCAGTAGTAATATCTTTCAACATGACTTCTTTGTAAGTTAGACTATCAATCGATACCTGTTTGTAGTACATTTTAACTTTGCTTTACCTAAGATTAATTCCTAACTCTTCACATACCATGTTCAAGAGACTACTATAATTAGTATACATCCTTACTTTTATATTCCTCAATGAACCCCGATCATAATATGGTCCATCTTGACCTCATAAGATCTTCCCATTGGCAAAAAAAGAAATTCTAACATAATTTGTCATTACTATCATTCATTTAGACAAATAATAAGGTAATATGGATCAGTCATGTTAGTTGTGTAATGTTCGATAATCAAAGTGCATATATGATATGCATGATTATTTCATTACCTTGTAATTTCTTATCCCAATAAGTACTTCTATTGATCTTAGTAACTCCTATGATCAAGTCATGATTACAATAGTTTTACTAGTGTTCCTAGTTACTAACAGTAAATGAGACATGGAGCCATACAATATTTGGTTAAGGCAATACAATTAGTATACGTAATGTCATGAAAAATATTATTCTTTCTTAACATTGTTCTATTTTTTTAACTGATAAATACAATATTAAAAAAGCTCAATGTTTTTCTTCATTCAATTGATGTATCAATCAGGTTCATTCTAAGTGGCCATTATTTTTATTTTAGGCTCTCTTGTTGATAATGTCTCGCCAATCAAAATGTGTTTGCTTACAAGTACTCTCTTGTTGAATTGGTAATGTACAACAACTACTCCCTTTATTTGAAAACTTTATGTCCTTTATATTAACCTATATAACAATTAAGTACTAAAATTCATATGACAACAAACAATGAATAGTAATCCTCACAACATTGAATTTCAAGTCAGTGATCACAAGCTTCTTTAATGCCGAAAAATAAAGCCAATTAAGTACGAAAACTCATATGATAGTCCTAAACATTTTCCTAGAAAATCAATTATAAGAAGCTTCATGGAAACAGTCCTAAATGACTAGAGACTAGAACAAATAGCACATCATTTAAAAAAAAAAAAATAGTCTACATAGTCACAACTATTGGAAACAACCTCAACCCTTATCCCATAAACTAGTAATGGCAGCAAACAATCAAAGATCAAGCTTATCAACCATAATTTGTAATTAAAGATATGGGAATTCTAGCAATTAACGTGTATTTATGTGCAAGGCATATGGGTATTCCAGCAAGAGGGATATGATCAGTTAAATACCTTCGATGATGAAGTCATAGAATAGATCTTCTATTGGATGCAATAGTACAAATCTCCCTGTTGGTGCTGCCCAATATAGGCAAAAATGGATCGTGCTACGAAGGTGTGATGATAGCAAGTATCAAACTCAAAATAGTTAGCAAGTATCGAATTATTGATAACTTAAAACTGAATTCATCCTACTAAGAAAATACCAAAACCAACAAGCATCAAAAGTGGGTAGTAACTATGGCTAGTTTTGTATCTTGCCACTGTAAGTAATATATTCTAAAATTGCATTATTAAAAAAACTAGCTTGTGAACACACTTAAATCAACAAAAGAGATATTAGGAACTTAAATTAAGCATAAACATGTCATATTAATTCAAGAATCAGGAAAAAAAAATTGATTGAGGAATTTCATCAAATAGTTGGCAAATGTAAATGTTTTGCTTGAAATTAAAAAAAAAAACACAAGCATAATGAGGATTGATGAATTACAAGAAGATTAAAGAATATACGGGCTTTGATTTGCACCAAAGAAATATACAAAAAATTGAAACCCCTAATTCATCAAATTTAATGCATGTACAATGTGTTTGAGAGTGCTTTTCGTGTCGTGTTTTGTTTCTATTTGATTGTGCAAATGAGGAGATTGTTTGAGTTTGAAGTTATGTATATGCGTATTGCATAACCTAATGATGATACACATAAATGAAACGGTACGTTTTAAAATGATTAAATTTTGTCGCTCGGCAAAAATGCGATACTTGGTTGTATAGCAAAGCCAAGGTGCAATACAACACTATATCGCTCCCAACATATGATACAAAACTGTATTGCACTTTAAGGGGTGATACAATGTTGTTATGAATTATCAGACATTAAATTCAAGTATATTACCTATTTGAGCTGATACAGTTGTATCTTTAGGCCAAACGATACACATGTATTGTTTGTTGGTCATGTGCTGTATTGCACATTAAAGGGGCGATACACGCAGAAATTTCCATATCTTCTTCCTAACATGCAACACAAAGATGGCAATTATTTTTATGCAATTTGTATTTGTGTAAATTTTTTTTAAAACAACGGTAAACACGTGTTTCACCCTTTTTTCTTCCTTTAATAATGAAAAGTCTATAGTATAATAATTACATCAGGTGCCTTTACTAATATATTAATATAATATAAGGCCCTTCTTTATCAAAGTAAAGAAACCTTTCGAGCTGTAACTTTGCAACGATAGGGCTTAGATAGGGCCCTTCATTATTATTTTTAAGATAAGTGCTTGTTTGTTTTATATCATATCAAGAAAGGCTTTCCTTGAGTTTTCAATAAGGGGCGTTAACGCCCTGACTATAGTTAGGGTCCCCCACTCCCATCCCGGGGCGCTAAGGAGCCTAGTTCATAATAATTGGCGGGTTTCAGTAATGAAAAGAAAAGCGGAGGCCCGCCATCTGCTAGCATTGTTCCTTGGAATCGATTCCTTCTCAAGGAAGAAACACCAAATACTCATGTCACCTTTCGGAGTGGAAAGTATTTTTTTTTCCAAGATCCTATCTCTTTGAAAAGGTTGAATGAACATAGAAACTGACAAGATAGTCCAGTCCCTTGGCTCTTTCCAATTTTGCAAGATGCATCCGGGGCCTGCTTAGTGACAGAACCGCCTTCTTTGGGGTCAGTGAGGAGGACAGGAAGGCATTTTTTAAACCAACAAAACATCACTCTGGCTTACAGTCACCAAGGCATAGAGGAAAGGCATACAGTCAGAAAGAAAGCCAAGACAGACATCCAGGAAAGGTAATTGTTTACAGACAAACCGAAGAAGGGCTTGGTCTATAACTTTTCAAAGCCAAGGAGAGGCTCTCTCAAGTTAATGCTACAGCTATCACCCAGGTGACAAAGGTAAGCAAGCCGTCATGCCTACATGCCAAAATGATTGTACAAAAAAAAAAATTAAAAGTGGAAAAGAATGCATTGGAAATATGAAAAGGAGCAAAAATCATCAATTTGGAGCTTATTTAATTTCTTGTTTATAAAGGGAGAAAAATGACTAAAAGTAAAATAAATTTACGAAGTAATATAAAACACCTTTATGTTTTACTTTAAACTATCCTTTGTCCTTACCTAAGTAAAGGAAGTAAAAAATATTTCTTTCCATTGCTTCAATTTCCTTATAATATTCACAAATACAAAATAAAAAATACTTTATTTTTCCACCTATTTCTCTTAATTTCAACTCATTATCACCGATTTATTATCTTTAAGAAAATTGACAACACAGGGTCAATTCGTATATAATTGAGTAATTAATATAAAAAGATGGCTTTGAAGAAGGATGATTTTAGGTTTATTTAGAATTTGTTTAATATTGGGTGTTTGTTAAAAAGTAAATAAGAAAAAATGAAAAATTAATTATTGATATATATATCATATATATTGGATATAAATTAGATACAGATCCAAATGAAAATATAGACAATTCATAATATATTAGGTCGAAGATATGGTTAAATTGGCTAATTGCTTAAACTAAGTGACAAGGTTCTTATTAGGTTTGGACATGAGTTGGGTTGTATTCATGAACTGACCAGATCCTGCCAATACTAATGAGATCAAACTTGAGACTAGCCTATATCGATGAGTCTGAACCATCTGGGGATCCACCAAGTTTCGTTGTAAATATAAATAAAAAAGGAAAAAAAAGTATAAGAAGATAAAATGTAAGTGAATAATAAATGTTTAAACTATATTATATATAAATAGTAAAAATTTAATATATATTCACTTCATTTAATGTGTTGTTATTATCAATACGAGTAATAAATATACTTAAAATATGTCCAATTCGATTTATATGGACTTCATAATGTGAAAATTGTATTTATCTTGAGAGTATTTGTGGGATTTTATTTTATCTTGTAAGGAATTTTTTAATAATGCATGATTCTTAAAATCGACACTAATCCAACCATCAACAGGCAAAGCTAGGAAAATAGGCCATAGCCCACGGGTTAGCTCATTTCACTCATTTCAAAAATAGGTTAGGGCCTGCTTTTTTTTCCCATTTAAAAATAGGCCAAGTATAGTCAACCCATTTAATTTGTGAGGCAAAGCGAATTAGGTTGTGATTGGGTAGGGCAACTTGTTTGACCCACTCGTAAAATGAAAAAAAACAAAAGAAAAGGTAAAAGTAAAAGGAGGATTATGGACTGATGCACACAACACATGGATTATAATATTCTTTTAAGTATATATTTTATTGGTATAAACATAATAAAATATCCAATAAATTATTTTAAAAATTAGTTTTTATTGGACAAATGTAACTATGCTATTACATGCATGCAGAAGCTATAAGACGGGTTTCTAAATTGATTTTAATCACACTTAATCAACTATTATCTCTTATGCAATTTTAATAATAATAAAGAGACAGGGGAAGGAAAAGATCACATTGGAATTTAGTATAGAGTTCGGCCCGCCCCCTAGCCTTCATAGTCCACAATAATTTGTCTCACAAAGAGGACTTCAACAATTGCCTCATAATGAGGACTTTATTAATACCTATACATATGTGGGAATTCACACAAGTGCTTCAACACATGATGACTTCACTTATTACCTTAAATAAGAAAGGACTTCACTAAAACACTCATAGATAAAAGTGTGAATAGTGCCTTATATATAGCTCGCTAATCTCACTATGACACTATTCACTCAACAAAAATAAATACAAATTGAGAGAGTATTTTCACATAATCTACCAATTAAACCCTACTCTCTTGTACAAAAACACCTTAAACACTTTTATTTATAGGTGTACAAAACAAGCTAGTCGTTGTCTCAAAAAGCCCACTAATAGTCGGATGTTAGATCTTACAACGGCTATTTTTCATGTACCAGTGAGCCAGTCTACATTTTGCACTCGTGATCTTTCCTTCGATCTTCACCAATCAAGCATTGCACTTCTTCTTCTTATACCGATCGGTGCACTTTCTCTGTACGCATTGCACCAAAACACAAAAACAAATACATATATGCACAGTAAAGGTTAAACATATCACAAACTAGTTTTACTTATTAAATGTAACTTAACTAAGTTGTGGAGCATTAGTGCAATCCATTTTCTTATCAAAATAAGATTGTAACTACACATGGTTCAACAATCTCTCTTTTTTTTTATAATAACAATTATTTCACAACATTGCTCCCTCTCAACTTAGCACTCCTCAATTAAATATTCATGCAAAGTTTATTTGGTAAAAGGTATAATGCTTAATTAAATATTCTTAAGCTACAGTTAAGAAGCAACACATTTTAGCACACAAAACATAAGCCTAACGTATTTTTAAAACCTCAAAAACTTTGCTCTAAGATGCGGTTAAGCATTAAATCTTAGAGGCTAACTTTGGTGCCAATTGTTGATTACGAAATAATTGAAATAGCAACAAAAATAACAATCGATATATAAAATCATATAATACTTATATTTTTTTATCCGATTAGCCTTAAATGTGTTAAACAAGTCAAATTGGCCATTTTTCAAGTTGTTTAACCCAAAAGACATATAAGTGGGTTAAATAGGCTATGTTAGTGGGTTGACCTATTTAACTTGTGGCTTAAAGCAGGCTGAGCTAAAGCTAAAAAGTTTTGGCCCATTTAACTTATGGGACAAAGCAAGTCAGCTCGACCTAGCTTGTTTGCTCATCATCAAGTCCAGGGCTACTATTTATAGGCATGTGAATTGGCGAAACTGAGTTGGTTTGGCCCCTATTCCTAGGTTTAGTTTTAATAATCAAACTTAAATCTTAGATGAATTTAGAAACTTGGCTTAATAGCCTAAAAAAATTATTGTTAAGGAAATGAGACTCATCAGTTCTTATAATTACAACTATCTAATTCATGGGCCAGTTCTAAGTCTATTATTTTTGCACACATGAATTGGCGATTTCGAGCCAATTTAGTTCCTATTTCCAAATCTAGTTTTATAATTAAACCTAGATCTTGGATGACTTTAGAAATTTTGATTGATAGGCTTAAAACAATGATTATTAAGGCTACAAATTCGCCTTGACCTTTTTAATAAGTTCACACACTTAAAAGACCAAACTGTTCTACTAAAACACTTAAAATCCAATGTAAAAACTGGTCATTTCTCTCTCTTAATCATTGAAACAATTGTCATCAAGCACCAAACTCTAAAAATACTTAAATAATTATTTCCATTCCAACATGATATAAAGACTACATAAAGAGGGTTGCTATCAAGCTACTAAGCTTAATGATAAAATAAAGGTCACAAGATTAAAAAGCATTCAAGTTGTTCCTACTTAAATCTCATGAACTGCAAAGTTGATGGTTTTGAACCTCTTCAACTATCACAATTATTTAATCATGTTAAAACTAGCCGCTTCTCCTCCTAAATCTTTGCCAAGTCATCCCACTTGAAACCGTCTTTTCAAGCAATGTTACTCCTTTAAAATCACATAAAGCACACAACTTATGGCATGCATGTGACATGCATGATCTAGATCCTTACTTCTACAAATTGTAAGTGCGTCCATGGAAACAATTTGGCAAATAGTACATTTATATAGCCCAAAATATTCCATTTTTCCTTAAAGTTGAAAGAAAAAGAGAAAAAAGTTTTTTTTTTTTATTTATAGGGCCACTCCATGTTCGAATACTTATGCATTCATAAGTGGATACGCAAAATGCAAAAAAAAAAAAAAAAAGTGAATTTTCAGGAAAAAAAAAAGATCTTGAGTTTTTGTTTCTTTTTTATTTTAGCAAAAGTTTTCAAATTTTGGAACTCCTTAGCGTTTTATTATTTTTTTTCCTTTTCTTTATTATAAAATAACAACTCTTTCCCCCCTAAAAAAAATGCAAGACCCATGTAATTTTCCTATCAAATAAGCTAGATTTAGAGTTATATAGTTAGTAAAAAAAAAAAAAAATTCTACCTGAACAACATTATAAAGATAGATACTTTAGCCGGCATTTGATCGTATAAAAGTATATAACTACACGTATTACTCCAATATAATATACTAAAATATTTAACTTAAGCACATATAGAACTCTTACTAACTATTAGGCTTAGCAAAAAGCAAGAATCTACTCTATATCCTATATATTAAGCCAATCATAAGATCGCTATGTTTATTTATCCATCTTTTAATAGAATAGATGCATCTCAATGACTTAGTGGTATAAAGATAATACAAGTGTCTAAATAATTAATAATTTTATGCAATTCAGTATTTAAAGTTTTAATTTTTTTTAATTTTCTAATAAAGTTCAATTTTGAGTATATTTTAACAAACGTTTATATTGAGCTAAAATAAGATCCATTGATTACTTTTTTCTACTTGGAGTCCAAATAGAGTGTCTTGCTAACTTTGACCTTAAAAATTATTAAATTTACCTTATCACAACTATAAAAATGTTGTTACTTCACAACTAATGAGCTTTCCCCCCCCCCACCCCCACCCCCACCTCCCCCCCCCCCCCGTTTGATCTAATACAACCAAAGAAAATAAGTAGGGAACTTTTTTTACTGTTATAATATGTTAACTTTTATAATTTTAAAGATCCAGTCATTACTCATTAACACTATCTGCGTGGACATCAAGTATAATAAAAAAATGACATATAAATTCAATTTCAGTTCAACAAACATATACTGGGTCTATTGGATGGTATATTTTTTTATCTGTATCTGTATTTTTTTTTAAAATAATATGTGTAAATATGTTAGATTTGCATTTAATTTTATCTATATTATCTTTTAATGAGAACTGTCAACTTTTTTTATTTGTATCTAATTCTTTATATATAATTTGTTAGAAAAAAATTAAAAAAAAATGGTTGTATCTGTAATCTGCCAATAAACAAAGAGACCTTATAAAGTGTTTACCGAATGAAATCATCAAATTGAACTTTGTCCAAAAGTAGACTAAATAGCTAAATTTAAAATTTGAGATAATATAAATTCATAAAATTGTTGAATTGTATATTTGTCCTAACTCCAAAGATTTGGTTGAGAGTTTTATTAAATAACTTAAAGGATCTGAAATTAGTTATACACGAATCTATATACAAACATCTATTTCAGAGAATAAAGTTCATTAGACAAATCACAAGACTCATAATGCAAAAATCACATCAATGAGCCATTAACCAACCAACAATCATGCATGTTCTTCATCTTCTTTTCCCATGCAATTTACATCAACTCAACTACAATCATTCATCACCATCACCATCTTCATTTTTTTTTTTCTTTTTGGTGGTGGGGGGTTCCACATTCTTCATCATTTACTGTCATTAAAACCAAAAAACCACCATTAAACCTTCATTCAACCTTTATACCATCATCATCAAACATCGTCTCGCCGTTTTCATCTCGTTGGAGAGAAACCCGAGAACTTCAATAACATCGTCCAAGGTAAAACTCAATCTAATCTTTATATAGGCATGTTTAACTTCTTAGTTGTGGATTTATATGTATCCATCTTTACCGTGTATTTTAGGATCCTTTAAAAATTTTCAAAATCTGTGTATTATCCATGGTAAGCTTCTTCCAGACCCTTTTAAGTAAAGAAAAATTTTATTAGTATTAACGCGCCATGTGTTAGGATAAATGGTGTGTAAGTATTAGTAAAATTTGGATGAGTAGTGGTAACAGTGAGTAAGTATTTAAAAAGCTATTTATGTATTAAAATTTTATAAGTGTTATATGTTTCTAATGGGACACTACTACAGTAGTTTCAATCCTTTCTCTCATGTAACAACTAATTGATAAACATATATGTTATATTCGATGTGCATTTTGACATCGTAGCTGCCAATAATATCACACTCAAGCGTATTTAAAGCATAATGCTTGTTCAAATCTTCATATCCATGTTACCTCCGAGTATTTTGCTATAGTAAAGCTACTATATATACCATTTTCATATCCAATTTTTGCTTGCATGTTGTTCCATCCACAATTTTTAGTCATCTCTAGTGCTTGTTTTACGTTATATGTGGACATGAACCATATTCGAGTATTATTATTTTGAAATCTCCTTAAATACTAAATTGGGCATTTTGAGTGTCATAATGCACATGTAAGCATGTCAATGATGATTTTAAAGATTTTGAAGCGTGATCTAGCATATATTTAAGGTCATAAAGAAAACTTTAGTTTGAGCGAATTTAGTTAACATGAATGTAATTGATATTCTACTTTTATTACAATAGAATAACTATTCACTGGTTTGGTTAGTAATAAATTCTATCACAAAAAATGTATATTTCATATGATATAAAGTAAATAAGGAATATGTATTTCTTCCCTTCACCAAATAAAATGTTATTTTTTATGAAAAGCATTTTTCTCTTTCAAAAGTATTCCTAATAAAAAAACAAAGAAATTAATCCTTTCTAACTCTATTGTTCTAATAAGCCAAACATAATGGAGTTTTTAGTTGAGTACTATACAAGTGCTATATTTCTATTGTGCCAATACATATGAAAACATGATATTATAATTTAACAGAGTATTAAGTTTAAGTGATATTAAACAAGCTTATGAAAAGATCACCCAATACCTCTAATGAAGACTTGTCATGTACTTTATTGATCACTTTAATCTTAATGGTCAGAGGGCTACAACAAGTTTAAGTGTAGTACCTTTACAATGATTTGCAAGTGAGTTTTCTAAGCACTATATTCTTTTACTCTTTAAAAGTAAAAAAAAAAAATGATGCACAAGATGAAAAATGCTAAGAATACTTCATACTTATCGGGAGAGATGGCTGAGTGGACTAAGGTATCGGATTGCTAATCCGTTGTATGGGTTTTTTGTATTGAGGGTTCAAATCCCAATTATATAGCATATGAAGGCTTAAAAGTTAGTACGAAAATCTTCCTATAGGACACAAGCTCATTTATATATGATTAACATTTTAGACGTTAGGCACAAATAGTCTGAAAAAGATCTTGCATTACATGGTCTCAATGGCTAAAAAGCATAGAGTCTAGATTCCTTGTAAGTCCACTTGGGATGCTTTATATTATTCGAACATTTCATCCTTAAAATGGTCAAAACCCTTTGTCAATTGATTTGGAGCTTTTCTTCAACTTATCTGAACTTGTTATGTCACCTTACACAAAAAAGTTAAGAGAACTTTACGTAGGTTTGGATCACTACAACTTGATCTGGACCACTCTCCATTTGAGCTTCACAAATGTATGTTTGAGGTCAGTCATTTCTTACTTATGAGCATTAATTGATTTGGTTTAAGTCTTAAAGTTGCAATTCTCAATTAGTTACTAAAATATGCCTATTTAGTTTGGAATGAAATTAATTTTGATTTATAGTTTTGTCTCATCAAAATCAAATATAAGCCTTTCGGTTCACTAATGACCCCTTTCACTAACTTGTAAGTATTAAACAACTAACATGAAGTATATTTGATGACTTAAACTAAAATTAACCTACAACACTTTATAAATGATTTACACTAATAATATTAAAAAAATACATTAAGTTTTTCCTTTTTCAAACATGTACACTCATGGTTGTCAAACTTGTAAGTTAGTTCATACATTTCTACAAGTCTACAAGTTGGTGAGGCAATTTCGATTCAACTAATATAGGAACAAAATCGCTGTCAGAGAAAAATCGTTGTAGCTTGGCAATTCTACATGGTAGAATTGGTATAGTCACATGTAGAATTGTTGTAAACTCGCTAAAAACTTATGATTCTGTATAGTAGAGGTGTTTTTAGTACAATAATATATGTTTAAATATTTGTACTATGAGTCCATGAATTTCATTGAGCTGTGACTTGTAACCAAAACTTATGCTAAATTTATTTATTTTCATTATATATTTAAATTTTTCTAGTAGGTGTATAAGTCTACAATTTTTGCAAGTAAATTTATATTGGTTGTAGAATCTTATAATTCTACGTTTTAATTCTAAGGACCCTTAACGATTTTATGTAGAATTGAGTTTGACAACTATGTGTGCACTTAAATAAGCATAGAAATAAGAGCATTTGAATTGGACATACTATAACTTAAACATAGGTGTATCGAAACTCTTTAGAAGAATTATGCCACCTAAAACTTGAAAATTTACAAGTTTAGGTTAGTCTTTCAAGCTTAGCATTCCTTAAAGACCCCTAAACATACACGAATATATTTGTATTATAGATAGTTACTCTTGGCTAGAAGAATTGTATTTAGAAGACTACTTAATTGAGTAGCCAAAATGTCTAGTTGAGTTGAACAACTATGACTACTATACTTACCTTAATTAGTTTTTTTTTTTTTTGCCATTACCTTAATTAGTTGACTAGTTAATCTATTTATATTGAAATTGATTGTGTGTTGGGAATGTAGATGGATGCTATTAATGTGTTTAGTGCTTAATTTATTGTTAGACGGTAGAATAGAATAATAAGAATAAACATGTTATGCTTGATATAGTAGATTGTTGTATCAATTGTTTGCATATTTGGTCGGTCATATATGCATGGTATAAATTTGCATGAGTATCCATTTATGCATGAGATAAGTTTGCATCTACAACGACACTGCACAAGTACCTAAAAAGTCATACAAATATGATTCTCCGTACTAATGTCTCTCATTCTAACATCCACAAACTATTTAAAAACTACTGATTATCAAGAGACCTTATCCCTTGATTGGACCAAGTATCTTAAGAGTCACCACCTATTAAGGGTGGGACCAAGCAAAAATTACACAACAATTTGATGATTTCTTCCCACATTAATCTTATAGCATCTTTTAATTGAAAGATATGAAGAAGTAAATTATTCTTGCAGGGCTCCTAAATTTTTAGGTGAGCAAACTATGGTTTATTTTATAAATCTTGGAAGGGCTGTCCATCTTATTATAAATTATGTCAAATATAATAAGTATTTGTTTTGTTCGTTTATCATTTTGGAGAAAGAAAGCTTTCCACTCTCTTTCTTGGAAATTTCCAACGCGAATGATAGTCAAAGTAAAGGTGGCTTGAGGAAGAAAAGGGCATCCTTATAGATGAAAATGAAAACACACGGTTTTGGATTTTGTTTTTTTCGTCCTTCTCACCACTTTATTGATTCCGTTGAACTAATCGCTCAGGTAAAAGGTTGAAATTTTACAGGCAATCTAATTTTAAAACGTTTTTGAAAGAAACACATTCGCTAGGAGTGATCAAATGACTCTCTACATCAGCTATCTTGGGATATTTGGAAAAACATTTCTTGGATAAGACTTGCTTTCGGAGAGTGGGCAACATTATTAGTCCTATATTAGAAAGAACAAAATGCGATTGTAATTGACTCAACAAAAGGTTAGGGAAGTGCAAACAAATTAATTTCATCCATATCTCCCTCCTTACCAATGAGTTTAATTACGAAGTTAAAAAAGTAAAACGCGACACGTGCCAACATTTACGATTCCAATTTGATATAGCACAGTCAAAAACAATCGGTCTTGATAAAACCCAAAAACAATAATAATAAAAAAAAGAGAAAGCCAATAACAATGGTTAGTCAAACACATTTGATTTACGAAATTGCATATATCAAGGGAAAAAGCAATAGCGGGTGTACTTTTTATTTTTATTTTTTGGTCTTTTTTCACACCGGGAACACATGGAAACATTAATAGCTTGTTCATTTTATCGTATATATTATAGAGAAATTGAATTCCAATATAATAAGAATGAAATAGGACTGTAATAACTATTATAATATTTATTTAGCATAGAAAATAATACAATTAATTACTAGAGTGAAAAATAAAATGTCTATGATATCATTATCTTTATTACAAAGTGATAATAATTATATAAGTAGTACCATTGAATGTTAATTCATGATATCAGAACATGAATTAAGATTTATTATTTTATATAATAGCAATTTATTATGAATCATCATTCTTCTGAAGTAAACACCGAGCGTTTCGTAGAACGAAAAGGAAATGAATAGCTATTCTATTCAAGATTTATTAGTGCTAGCATATTATAAATATTAGTAAAATTTTTATAAGCATAAAGATTATTCAATAATGTTACTTACATGTTAAAATTTTATGGATAATTATATACTAATCGTGAGAATACAAAGCAAGCATGAATCATGACGAGCGAGAGTCACGACCTGCACCCAACCAAGAGCTAAACCTTTCCCTTTTCTTTTAATATTCTCCTTCGTTTTTCCCTTTCCTTTAAAGTTTTGTAGACACGTATTTGGTTTTCGAGGATTCTATAAACCACCTACTAATCATGCGTCCATTTTAACACTATTGAAATTTGTGTCTTAGAGGTTGAGGTATTTATTTGAATGAATCCACGTTTTGATCTTTGAATAGTTGATCAAAGAAAATCGTTTTTGCATCTGATTGATGGAAAGAGAATTCAACTTTTAACGTTGTTTTCAGGACACTTGCACACTAAGAAAAAAGCCCTAAATTCTTTGTGCAAACATAAAGATTTACTAAAAATTAATCATACACCCTAGAGTTGGGTCCATCTGCTTGCTTTTCTCATTTCTGGTTAGGAAGAGATTATTTGTTGTTTTGATGAAAAATTGAGGCAAAATAAAAAAAAAATTGATTTATAATTTAAAATTGATTTTCACTAACAATATTAATTAATCATGTTAGATAAACTATCTGAGCTCAACTTGATTTTTACAATAACTTGATTTGGAGATAGTTGAGTAAGTTCAAATTTTGAGTTATTCAAGTAGTTTATTAAGTTGAACTCAATTTTTGCAATATAGCTTGATGAGTTTACAAGCTTAATTAAGTTTGAGTCGAGTATAGAAATTAATCAACTTCGAGCCAAGTTTTGATATTAACTTCATTTGAATTAAAATTAAAAGTATTTTTTTATAGGTAGGGTATGAATAGGGGTTAATTGGGTTAATTTGAGTTTATAGACAGAACTTACATAGTACTTGTCATGCCTCGAAACGAAGTCAGGCCATACCCGACCTAACAGTGCATAATACTTGAGCATTACGCACAAGGCTATCCTAAAAGATACTATTTATTATGATCGTTTGCTATTTAATTTTAACTTTTGAAATCATATAGGTAGCTTCTGGAAACAATTGAATTAGTAACAAAAAATAAACTTTCATAATTACATTTCCCAAAAGTTACTCTTTTGAGTAGATCATCATACATGTTTATAAATTAGTATCAACCATTAGGTACTTCAAATGTTATACAGAGTATCTAATCTCTCAAATATCATAAAGAGTTTGATATATGAAATTACCGATCACAGGCTCATAGATAAGCTTTTAACAAAAATAAGTTTGAAAATAAAATTATAATCAGCTCGGGTACTTATATCTCGTATAGAAACATTTAAAAATAATAGCTTCATTTAGGGTTCATAACTGTGACGCATCTTTACTTATCTTAATCCATAATATCGTTTAGTTCAATCGATCTCATAAACGTGAAATAAATCATATTACTTCCCATTAAGCATAAGTAAATGTTATCTCGATACCGTTTTCCCCTATTAGCTTTCTAATGAGTCACTAATAATTATCTTTCACAAAGATAGCAAGGTTGCTGCTGCTTAGATCATATTAAACAACACAAGCAAGACAATCATTTATTAGGTTGTCTATAAATTTTAATTCATTAGGGATGCCTATCCTAGACAAGCAACAAGTATGTTACTGCGCATTTGGTTGAATTGATATATCTTACAAAAGATTAGAAGATAGGCACAATAAAGTAGAGGGATATGTTACAAAGAAACCATCTCATATAAGATTCAAAAATCAATCCATTTATCTACTTACACTTAAGTAATTACTTAATCAAGTCTAGGTATTATATATCTTAATATACATTTATAATTTAATGTTAAATCCACATTCAATTATTCAACTTTAGTAAGGTCTCAAGTAAATACTTAAATTAGTATTTATGTATATATATTTATCTAATTTTTATAAGTATCAAGGGATCTGTTATGGCAGTAATCAAGGCTTTGGTTCACCTCATGGGCACCATCACATCCATGATCAAGGTATTTCAAATTTTTCGAAAGACATAAAGGAGATTATGCCCAATATCACGGCCGTGATTTGAGTTACGGCTTAGATCGTGCTGTGGTTGAGTTGTGAAATTTGTGCCAAGGGGATCATGAGTGCTATCATGCTCGTGGTCTAGCCAAAATAAATTTTCCAAGAAGATAGTGCCCTTTAATCACGTTGTGACAAACATGATATTAACTCTGATCTTTTTCACTCAAAATTTTACATCTCATACCTTAATATCAAGCTTCAATAAGTCTTTATACACATTACACATTCGTATACACATCTTTAATTTCATCAAACAAACAAAGTTTATCATATATATGTTTAAGTATTGAACTAACATCTTTGCGACTAAACCCTTACTTGTCTAACACCATTAGCATCAATAACTATGTATTTAATAATAGTTTAACATGCAAACTAAATAAACTCACTATCTTACAAAAGAAGCAAGACAAACTTCACTGCCCTTCTCTTTAAGTTGTAGAAGCTTGTTCAAGCTTAACCTAATATAGTCTTTAATTCTAACCTGCAAACTCACCTAAGAATTCATTGAAATAGAGTTTGATTTTATGGAAAAAAATGAAGCAGTTGATGAATGGAGAAAGTAAGTATTATTTTATCGTAATTAAACTTGACTTGAAAATTGGGAATTTGAGAGGATTTTGGTGAATTTTTAAGAGAAAATTTTTGAAGAAGAAATGAAGTTTTCTTTTGCTGAAAATTGCGCTTGCTATAGGATCTTTTAGGGGGGTTATTTATTTATTTATTTTTTATTTAGGATAATTATACTTAGGAATTAAATAAAGTAGTCTCCGACTTTTTGTGCCATATTTTAATTATCTAATCTTAAAGGAATTATTAGGTGTATGTCGGTGCATTGTATGGCAAAGGTTATGGGCTCATGGGCTTGCAGCTGGGTAATTGAGTTTGGGTTTACATTTCAAATTAGGCTTCTATGAGTTATAGAATTGGAGAAACAAGAAAATAAAATTAGTATAAGAACTTAGCCAAATTGAACTAGGAATTTATTTATATAAAAAGATTTTTTGAAATGAATTGCGATGTGAATCTTACGGATTTAGGAATTGAAATTTAGGATTTTGAGTCCATATGAAATTCGAAAGTAAAGAGGATATATAAACAAATTGAGATGAATAACTAGCACGTTGAATCTTTATTATTAATGTATTTCTTCTACAAATCTTATTGTACTTACATATACCTAGTCACATACTAATATTTATATAGTGCTACTCACTAAATTATTTAAAACAAATTTCTATACTAATTATCCAATAATTTCTAATTGGCTAAGAATGGAAATTTGAAGCGTTTCAGTTCCATTAATAACAGAGCTCAAACTCGAGCTAACTTTTGCATTTAAAATTCTAAGTCCTCAAGTTCAGCACCGTTAATCAACTCAATTTTAGTCCTAATTATTACCCCCTTATGTTTCTGGCCATGGCATAAGAGAGAAGATGAAAGATGAAAGGTGAAAGATGCATCCTTTCTTTTTAATTCTTTTTCTGCCTAACCATGTTTACTTAAATTAACTGTCACAAATAATTACGAGTTGCTCGATATCATGAGGAGGAATAAAAAAGAACCAGGTGTCGCCTCTAAGAATCAAAATGCCACATCAATAACATTTGACCATAGTTAAAGGGGATTCAAAAGTTTAATGATTTAAAAAAACAACGAAAAAGCTCTAAAACTTCGAGAACAATTTTTATATCTATCTTATTTCTGCTACTACTTTAACATCGATATATGTATAATTTGAACTTTACTTAAAAGTGGTTATATTTGCAAGTTAGTCCAAATTCAAATTTGGATCCACCTAATTCATGTCTGACCACTTTTAACGAAAATCGAAAAAAAGCAACTATCGATTTAAATAATATATAGATCAATTTACATGGTATTTAATAATTAAATCCAAATAATCTTTATTAGAATACAAATAAACCAACTCAGCTTACAAATTATTCGAGTTCAATTCAATGTTTATTTTAATTGGATTTGAGAAAAATCAAATTGAGTTTAAATTTAAGTGAATTGAGTAATATATCGAACTGAGATCGAGCTTTTTATATTTATCTTAATGAGCTCATAAGTTTAATCAAACTCTATAAAGTATAAATGTTAATTGAGTTTACATATTGATATTACTTTGATTAAAATCGAAAATGCATGTTTTAAAAAATCAAATCTAAAAAAGTTTAATATAATTGAGCTTAAACATACGTATTATTTTACTTGAGCTTAGAATCTGAAACTCGATCGAACTTAAATTTTAAAATTTTAAGTTTATCTAAAACTCAAACGCAGTACCGAATCATATTGGTTTAACTCACTTGTATGCCTAATTGTATTACATGTGTCCGTGATATTTTGTTTGTAATCGGAATTTGGAGCTATACATACATGTTTATCGCTGAAGATATCCAGCGAAAGTGTGATTAACAAGGTGACGATGTCGGGGCGCCTGGTTGACATTAAATTCTGATAACCAAATAAATAAATAAATATATATAAAGAATAATAATATTAAAAAATGACTTTAGGAAACTTCTGGTAGGAGTGGTATGCCATGTGACTTTCATTGTTAGACTTGTCGCTTTCTGACGTCGTACCTTTCTTCCGTTCCATCTGAAAAAGAAATGCTTTAAGGATTTTGAATTATTAAGCTATCATTATTTGGGGTTTTTTAGACAAAGATTGGCATCTTCCTGCAAAATCCTTTCACTGACAAAGTATTCTACTAAATCAAATACCCCATCCTTAGTTCAATATTTATAATACTTTATCCAAAAGTTTAATTTATTAAATTGATGTAATATCCAATCAAAATTTTTATAATAATTTTTATTATTATTTTAACATTGTTTGATTTGTTGACAGATGTAAAATATATAGCATATTATTAAATCTTTATTAATACTTCTACAACTTATTTCACATTACCAATAGAATAAAATATATTAGTAGGATAATAAAAATAATTATAGAAATTTTGATTTAATATTAAACTGATTATTTCAAAGTTCATATACTAAATAGAATTTTCATGCAAAGTTTATATAGGAAACTTGACATTTGTTTTATATATTAAGTTATATGATTGAAAAGCAATAGTAGTATTAGAGTTAAAATAAAATATTACTGGTTGACTTCATTACATGAAATAAGGAGGGTTGAATTATTATTTAATAAGATGTAATTGAGTGTAGAATTAAGTATAGTATATATATTTATATTATTCATTTAGTATAAAGTACGAGTAATAGAGATGTTAGAATTAAAATTATATCTTATTATACCATTGTTATAATTTATTGGGAACCAATAATGGATTTAGTATGGTATGTCTAATGTATCAGTATTCATGAGAAGATAATAAAGAAGGTATTGACTATTGAAGAGTAATTCATAATATTTATAAATTATTATTCATTATTAGTATAAATTTTTTTTCTAATACCGTAATAGCCATTTTACGTGGAATAAGAGATATAAAATTATTTTCTTTAAATGAAAATGCAAAACAATATTAAGATTTTTTTTTTTGAGAATGATATAAATAAAAGTACGATAATTCTTAAGATACAATAGTACCTTGTAGACATCTTTGTTGGATCGGAAATTATTTATTTTCTTTGTTTTCCTTTCGGAGGAATTATTACTAATAATTATTATTATTCCAATTCCTAAGGGCAGAAGATTTTTGCAATACATCGATGCCTTCCTGTACTACTATAAGTCCATAATATCGGTTAAACTCTTGAAGTTTCTTTGCTTCTACAACTTCAATCCACCGATTTTTTCTAATTATTATATCGCAAAAGGAAATTAAAAAAAAAAAATAAAAAACGCATCGTGATATATAATCCAAAAATTTCAAAATATATTGACATAGAATAAATGAGAAAAAAGGAATATATTGTAAATAGTGAATCTCTATTTAGGATTGTAAAGTGTTTGATATTTGCTAAAATTTAATAGTTTAGTAATACAAACATTATTAGTTTTTCAGATGAATTTATCAGGATTGGATTTCCTTTTGAATGAAATTTTAAGTGAATCACAGATGAGGTTTACGCCTACATCTTTTAGAATATACACATTGAGAAATGCATATATTGTTTATATATGTTTCTTTTTGTTCCGTTTGTTTAGCTTACAATACATAAACGTTTTCAAATAGTTTGTTTCAAAAAACAGATACAAATAAAAAAAATAGTTATATCTATATAAAGATCAAACAAACCAAATATAGATAAAATACAAACCATCCAAACTGACGCAATCTTCATGTATTTCAATGATTGTCTATTTCATGATCATATTTTAACAGTGCAATTTAGTACGATCATTTTTGAGATGAAGTCCTGCTAAAGTCCAAGTCCATTATGAACAAGCTTGGGCAATTCGCGTCGGGCCGACGGAACCAAACCCAACCTCACCCATTAAGAGCACAAAGGTCCATGATGTTTCCGTGAAGTTTGGCAGTCACACACACGCACACTTAAAGCGATTGTAAAAACTAAAACTAGAAAGTATGGTTGATGGTTTGATTCGCATTATGATTCAGTTTTTGTTTTTAATTCCAATTTAACCATCTGATTTAATTCATAATTTTTTTAACCAAAAAAAGGTTTTTTTTTTCGGCCATAATCGATGAAAAGGTTTGATATAGTTCATTTTGGGGTTCGAAATAAATTTTTTTCTTAAATAAAGAGGTTTCAATTATATGTTTCTTATCATTAATACAAATATATGCAATAATGTTTTAAATTAATTATTTATCTAAATAAACACGTAAAACTTATAGCAGAGATATATTTCATCTATTATTAAAACTATCACCATATAATAATTTCATTCTCTTACATTACCCTAATCTATAATGGTATATTGGGCTCTATAAAACTAGAGCATATTATTCCAATAGGGATAATGTCATAAGTGATACCTAAATTTTGATAAAATATGCAATTAGATACCTAAACTTTGAAATTAATCAATTTAAGACTCAAAAAACTTTGAATTAATCAATTTAGTATTTAAAAGAATTTGATGAAGGTATTGTTGGCATGCACAAAAAGTTATTTCAAGTACTAAATTGATCAATGCCAAAGTTTAGTACTAAATTGATCAATTTCAAAGTTTAAGTATCTAATTGCATGTATTGTCTAAGTTTAGGTATCATTCATAGCATTAAATCTATCCCATTATAAGGTGCAAATTTCAAATCTTTATGTTTCTAATCAATGCATTATCAATTACATAAATCAATAAATAATTAGGTAATAGAATTATACTAATCAATAAGAAAAAATAATGTTTTGAACGTCACAGACTAAAACTTAAAACTTAGCTTATTTATGAACATAGCACAATAATTGAAACATAACATGACCAATCTAATTTCATTCTTATGAATGTTACATGTCTAAATTAAAAAAAAATTGAATTTAATAAAGTAATTAAAAAGCAATACATTTGATTTTTTTCTAAATATATATAAAACGGTTATATTTGATTTGAGGTTTTGAACCGAATTGCAAATTGTTTATTGTGAGTTGTACTATTTTGGAAAAAAAATAAAAAAATTTGGTATGGTTTCATCCAACTTTTTCATAGCCCTATTAAAAAGATTTGCAAAACAAAAATGTTTCTTCTAATCTTGTTACATGGAAATAAATATAGGAATAATTCCAAAATCTAACTGGCAATAGAAAGAGAGTAGATAGTTAGTTTGAAATAGCATAAAGCCCTTATTTGTTTAAAACATGGCATAAAAATAATTATTTTATGAGGCTAATCTAGCTTTTAACTTTATATTGTATGTAACGCCTTAAACTGAAGGCATTACAACCTGCCAAGTATTTTTACTAGGGATAGACATGCTAAGGCTATTAATCCACTAATCCACAATTATAAATATAACATCAAGCTCTCATATAAAAAGGTACTTGTTTAAAATATATCTTACTAACGGAACTTCTTGATAACATAGTTGGAATAAACCAAAACCAAATAGTTCAAACTTAAAATATCACAATAAGGTATTTCAAAAAGATTTCAAAAACATTAAAACAATTTAAAACTTGACAAGGTCTTCAAAAAGTTATCTTCAGATCCAAATTATTCTAAAGGACAGTAGGATAATCAGGTCCACTATCGTCCTCCACATGGTCTGCATAGATATCATATCTAGAAAGATCAAATACTATGGGATCATCATCTGTTCTTAAAAAATTAGAAAGGAATAAGTACAAAGGTCCAGTACGTCATACCACAAGCACATGCACATGAACAAGCAATAAACAAATTCACATACAACCTAATAACTAATGCAACAATCATAGTTTATTATCTTTGATTAGCCAGCAAACAACAAAGCCTAGGGTCTTTCGTGTCTAACCCTAAACCCAAAGCAACTTTATGACTCTGTAAAAACAACCAGTATCGAAAATAATAATATATACATATATTAGTGTTGGGAACTCCCACACATCTTGGGTACCGTTTTTGCACCACTCCTAAACTACCAGAATCATTTCTGTGAACGACTCTACTTGGGACAATGATACATATAGATTATCAAGGCGCCGTCTTAGTAGCAACGGTCCTCCTGATCTAGTAAACCTAGTCATAGACAAGCAATAACCAAAATTTTAAAACCAGATAATAATTAGTCAGATTAAAATTTCTAATCGTATAAACATAAGCAACAAGCAATGTAAGATCATACTTGAAATAACTTTTAGGAACAGAACCCTAATTTCGCCAATACACCTGATCACATAAACAAATTCTCATTCTCAATAAGTTATCATAAAACAATCATATAAACCCTAATATGAAAAGAACTATAGTTTAGGTTTGTACACACCTACCTCCTTTGATTGTAAAAACAACAGAATCTCCACAAAATAGAAATTCTCCAAAAACTCCTCTAAATTATGACTTCCTTCAATATAATTTAAGCCAGATTCAAAACATATAACTTTTATATCACTACAAGGATAGAAAAGATTCATACTTACCTAGAACTTTGAATCTTGATCCTTCTTGATTGCAGAACACAACTCATCAACAAAACTTAAGGTTTTTCTTCAATCTTCCCTTCGAAACCAAAAGGAAAAACCTTAGGGAAAGATTACTCCTTAGATTTCTAAAGAATTGATGATAACTTACGCACCTTAATCTTGATTCTCGATTTCCCTTGATGTAAAGATCATAAATAGAGAGATTTTTTAGAGAATTCTATGGATTAAGAATGATTTTGGAGTACGAGAAAGCTTAGGTTATATAGAAGACTTGGAAAACTCTTAATTTTTCAAATAGGAAAGGCTGGTGGCCTAGGGAGAAAAGCTGGTGACCTAAACATCAAAGGGCGATTTTTGAGCCCATGAAGGCCGATGGCCTAAGTGCTGGCTTACAGCTGTATCATCCATTTTCTATCACGTGGCTGTCATTTAAATAAAATAGATAATTATATATTGGGGTTGACCATAAAACCTCTTATTTTAATCAAGTGAGACTTTTGCCCTCCACTATAAAACATTCCTTTATTTTACATTGTATTAATTAGCATTAATCATTTCTTCCTATCAAAGAATAGATTTTATAATGGCATGGAAATTTCACTCTTCGCAAAATTATATTTTTGATAAATAATCCACATAATTTATACATTAATAATAGAGATTTCTTAACTAATATAAATTATATTGCATGTTTGATATCACAATATATTGTGTTATATTTATTGTAAGATTATATTGCATATTGAATATCATAATATGTCATGTTATATAAATTATAAGTTATATAGTTCTATCACCACCACCATCATTATGATGTTATTGCCATGATGTGTTTCTACTACTATAATTGCCACCAACCATCCCACTCTCGTACCATTACTAAGTATATCCTAGTTACACTACAATCACCACCTTAATAACTTTATCCCCACCACTACTAATACTCCCATGTCTTCAAGTCTCTACTTGTCATTATAACTAGTAGGTTGTACACCTTCACCATTCACCTTGCATTAGAGCACCCAACTAATAGATTGTACAATTCTGCACCACCCCCCTTGCATTAGCGCATCTGCCAGCACCTCCATACTTACATTATTACCACCACTATCCATGAAACACAATCATCAACATCACTTTAAACTTTGAACCACCACCAACATATGACCATTAACAACTAAGGAGATAGATATAGTAGGACTTTAGTGGTATTAAATAGATAAGATGTTTATAAAATCGATGGTGTAAGGAAGTAGTGGGGCTCTATAACCTTAAAGAGGTGCTACAATGATACTAATACTAAATTTTCAGTAGAACCATTATCTCCATCTTTTAGTCTTCTTTCCTCAGAAATTAGTTTGTTTGCTACCTCTGAGAAAACTACAGTCTTCTTTCCATATATTAAGATGAGTTGCATATGTTTGTAGAAAGGTGAAAGAGACAAGATGAGTTACAAGACTTTATCCCTATCATCTATTTTAACTCCAGTAGTTTCCAATTCAAATATTATCCCATTAGGGATACTTCGATGATATGAAATTTTTGTACCTTTTTCCATTTGCAATTTATAAATTTGCTCATTCAAATATAACATATTTAAAACACACTTTGTTTAGTACAATTCTTCAAGTTTATCCTAAAGCTCCCTTGTTGTAGATAATCGAATCACATTAGCAAGAACATTTTTTTTTGTTAAACACAGACGAATTAGACTGGTTGCTTTCATGTCCAACTTTTCCCAATCTTCATCACTCATTTTAGGCTTTCCTAAGCTTCCAGTATCATTACCATCCAAATCTGAATCCTTCTCGCAAGTCAAAGAGATCGATCTCCCTTTCAAAGGTTTATGCAATCCAGATTGAATCAATACATTCTTGACCCACACTTGCTATAAGCAAAAATTAATTCGTCTATCAAATTTCTCAATATAAAACTTGGCTGTTAACATTTTTCTTTATGCTTCCTATTTAGTGCACAATACCAACTAAAACTTCACTGCACCAAAGTAACCTGTAGGCTCTAATATTAGTTGTTGGGAATTTTTGAAAATCCCTCTAAATTAATTATAAGAAATTTCTACACCTTCTAGATCAACTTTTGAAAGAAAACAAATTGAACATCAATAGAGAAATCAACAGGACAGGAATTTACGTGGAAAACTACGAAAGTGGAGAAAAACTATAGGTGTTGTCAAGAGATAACCAAGAAAAATATTTCCGATGTGGAAAATTATTACAATCACACAATATAAATACAATATTTTTCTCATACCCAAAACCCAAGAGAACACTAGAGAATAACCTTGAGAAAAAAAAAAATTCAAACTTTCAGGCTTTTAAACCTTTTCTTTTGAGTTTTACATCCCTCTGTAATCCTCGAGATTTTTATACAAATAGAAATAGATAGAGATATAAAAATAGAAAATAGAATGTTAATATAGGACTCAATTAAGGCCTTAGAATAAAACTACAAATAGTTATGAACCTATATATATACTGATGTGTTCCGATCTGAGTTTAATAATTAATATCCAATAATCCTTTCCTAATATCAGATCAACAGTAGGCAAGTGCACCTATCAATTGCAATATAGGAATGGTTTATGGGTCGTATTCCTCGGGGCCCTGACAAGTACTACTACTCGCCCTCTTATTATTATCTAGTAATCGAGTTTGATTGGATTATCTAAATTTAATCTATGATTAACAATTAAACGATATTAATTACATAGGTTTACTAAATTACTATGCAAAACACAACTTTAATATAATTTAATTCACAATAAAGCAGGTTACTCCATCATATCAACATGAACTTCAATACAAATTATCCTTTTTAAGTACTTATCTGTAGAGATTCTCAATTCATGGTTCTTATTCTCATGATAAACCAATTCTAATTCCGTTTGCGTCTATTAAAATCTCTCTTAAATAGATGGACAAAGCAGAATTGCATTTAGATTATTCTAATTATCCTAAAATCTCATTAAACATGCAGCAAATTTCCTAATAATATCTCTATTACAAGAAGTAATTTGTTCTAGTGATTTAGATCTACTCGATGGAATTGTTTCTCAACATTTTCCATCGAGATCTGATGTAGGATCATGTCGTGCACTACAATTTCCTAACTTTATTGAAGACCCATCACTAGAAATTCGTAATTAAAAAGATTAATAACAAATACATATACAATTCATGTTAATATGACTTCGTAACACCCTAATCACTATTCATGCATGCTGGGATACGAACACCAATATGGAACAAACATAACGATAATGGACTGCACATACAATATGAATAAATCAGAAAAGAAAGTGAAAACCCCTTTGAATTATGATAACGTAGATGTTTGTACACACACGAACACTTGGATCCAAGTCTTTCTCTCGAGTTCTTCTTGGAATCCCAACTATACTTCCACTCACTCCTAGATTTTCTACTTCTATATGATATCATATATATCTCCTTCAGAATGAATCCCCCTCCTTTATATTCAATGGGTGTGGTGTCTAAAAACACGACTTTTTACTAAAACAAACGATGTGTTCAACAGTCATACTGTTTCAAGAACACGTAGAAAATATTAATGACCCATTTCCTAGAGTCACGACCGTACAATGCACATTTTCTTTGACAATTTGCATCATGTACGGGCGTACAAAAGAGTACTAAGTACTGGAATCATTCTTCAAGTGTGTACGGGCGTGCAAGCATGAATCTCCTTCATTTTTCCTCATCACTTCATGTACGGGCGTACAAGACCCCGTACTAGCCACTGCCTTCGTATTTTCTCCATTTTGATAATTGTACGGCCGTACATCTGGACTCCTTTTGTGCTCCTTGCTCCTTTGCTTGAATTTGATTGGATTCTCCACATATTTCTTCCTTGTATTACAAATGTGTTCAAAATTGACCTGAAATATATATATATATATATAATACTAATTAAGTACCTAATCTGTTAAGAATCCCACAATATACTAAATAGACCCAATTTGCCAATTAAAATGATGATAAATTGTGCCTATCAAATATCCCCACACTTAAGCCTTGCTTGTCCTCAAGCAAGAAGCTGATAAAATAATTGAAAAACATATAATACTCATGGTGTTACTATTTTAATGTGGGTTTAAAGG
The DNA here is from genome assembly GCA_024138025.1 of Combretum micranthum. NCBI lineage: Eukaryota > Viridiplantae > Streptophyta > Magnoliopsida > Myrtales > Combretaceae > Combretum > Combretum micranthum. Next base: position 60,028 of record JAMXBD010001393.1, read on the forward strand.
ATTTCATTTTATCTACTCTTAAATGCTTTATTCCTCAGCTAGAGTTTCAAAGCTAATCACAATGAGTCAATCTTTACTCTCATTATTTAAGTTAGATTTTTAACATAAAAATAACACATGACCACAAGTAATAATTCAGATATTTCATCTCTTATTCATTAGTTTTCAAACTAATTACTACCACCAATCATTGAGTTTAATTCCTTAGTGACAGCATAGACATCAACCAATCCCCTGAATTTCTCTCCTTTATATATATTTTTCTCTCCTTTAATTGATGATATAAATATATATATATATATATCCTATAACCCATGTAGCAGACTTTCAGTCGATAATCCCGAGCTCGTCACTCAGGTTAACAGATGTTATTTCCTTAAAAAGGGCATCCCTCGGATAAGTACCCTCGGACTTACTTATCCGAGTTATAAGATTTATTGAATGTTGAAGTGACATCCTTGGTCAATCAATCCAGCCGGACGACCTTAGGTGACTAGGTTTTAAAGGGACCCCATCGAACCTCAATCACTTCAATCTTTATTTTTTATTTTTTATTTTTTTTGAAAAAGGAGAGAAAAATTAATAAAATTGGAGAAATCATCAAGTGATAAGTATCATTTGAACTGTACACTAATGGTAATTCATTTCATTATTCTCTTCATGCTACTTAATGGCAGTAATAATTATTGATAATACACTTGTAGTCATATGTTATTTAGATGCAAAATTCTAAATTAAAACATGAGTAAGACTGCCCCATTATGATTTCACATTGCTACTATAACCTTAGAAACAATTGCATCTTAACTTCTAAGAACTTCATTATTCCAACATTTATGAAATCATCAACACCACAACAAAACAATTTCATTACTCAAGTATAGAGATAAATCTTAACAAGCATTCATTATCATCATTTAAGACAAACACTTCATTTAGCATGCTTGCATGCTCCCTTCCCCACACTTATTAGAGACATTGTCCTCAATGTCTCAATTAGGATAAAAGAAAAGAAAAACAAAGTAGCAATGAGAAGTGAACTCCCCTGAATTTTGTAGGCCGATTTGTTTCCGAAACTGTCTTTACATTCATGGAATTCCAGCATATACATCATCCAAAACCATGATCAAAATGAAAGACTGTGCCATCAATACAGCATAATCAAACAAACAAAAGCATTAAACACAGTTGAATGCATAAAATTAAAAGTAAAAACTAGGAACAACATGAGTCATTAGGTCCTGGAAAATGAAATAAAATCAGAAATGTATTTGGACATCCTCTTCTTCTTCATCATCCGAAGAATTACTTCCATCAGTTTCACCTCTTCTTCACCTTCTTCCTCCATCTCTTCATCCTAGACGATTCTTCATCAGAACTTTCATAGTCTCCCCTACCTTCAATGCTCTAAATCCAACCCTGCTAGTGGATCCTTGTCAGTGACAGGAGGGATATCTTCTTGAGATACTGGTGGTGCACTGGAGCTTGGGAGGTCCTCACTTGGTTGCTCAGGTCTGGAGGCCCCACTAAAACAAGAGGAATCGCTAATCCTGCATGTTCGGCCAATTTTGTTAGCAAATTTAATATAATATTTGGTTCTTTTTAATTTCTGCTACATCGGCCTTGATAACTGCCACATCAGCCTCCAAATGTGCTAAATTCCTATGAAAAACTCGAGTGGGATGCTAATGTGGCTGAGCTCCAGGTGCTTCAGCATCAAAAAAGGATCATCAACCTTAGCAGTTCCCATTGCTGAAATGGAGCATGTGTGATCCCCTTGGATTGTGCCACTCCATCCTTTGGTTTTTGAGAAGAATTTTTAGGCCAAAGCTTCAAATTCTTCAAAATACGGTGATCATTTGACCCACATATATTCCATTCATCTTTGACCCAGCTTGGTGTTTGATTGCATAGGCTACCAACACTCCAACATTGACCTTGTAAGACCGAATAGCACTCGTCAAAGGCAAGATATCTTCCTTTGTAACCGTACCCAGTGTCCATCTTAGAGTTTAGTGTCTTAGCCAAGATGTAATGGAACACTCGGTGACTTGTCCAAAGCATAGTTGATGCCTTGGTTCGGCTTGGTCTGAAAACTTTTTCCCTAGAAATTGACCGCCAAACTTCTTTATTGTAATTCCCGAAGGCATCAATATAGGTAAAGAATTAAACTCGGGTCATTCATCTCTTCCTTCGTATATAGACCCATAGCTTTTATGAACTTCCTCATTGAAATGGAATGATATGCTCCAAATGCATAAAAGTTCACCTTGAATTTCAACATTCTACCTATATTCCGCTTCTCTATAGAATAGGATGCAAGGAAAGCTAAGGTCGTAACCTGGTAAGCCGTTTCTTGAAGGCTAAAAAGCCTCAACCAAGCGGATCTTGTAGCAATCGTCTCATTGCCGGCACCAACCCATATGCCTTCAATACATCCCAATCTAAAATCCCATTGGGCTTGATCACCTTTTTCTGATGAAATTGTTGATAAGCCGGTTGGTGTTCAACTTTTAATCCTGGAGGAATTGGAACAGAAGTGCTAGAGGAGCCGCATTCTTTGCATATTTCATTCGGGGCCGCTTAGGTTGTTGAGTGCCTTTTGTGAGGGTCTAGGATTACTTTTCTTGGGAGCCATACCTGAAAAGAAATAGATTTAAATTCATCAAACGTTTATTTCAGAATTATCCTAATAACCCCTCAAACAACTTAGATATTACAAACGACTCTAGATACTAAAACTAAGATATTACTTAACATCCACCACTATGTAATTCATATTACCATTGGATTAGTTATCCTCGCATAAACTCACCTTAGTATATAGATATTACATATTAGTTCAAAGGTAACATTTGTGAAGGATATTTTATCTAAGTATCTAACAAACATTCCATCCACCATATATCATTGTTTAAGAAATATGAAAAACATTTAGATATGAACAATCCATGAAACAATGGAGTCTTATTGAGAAAATCAAATTAATAAGATGAATCAAGCGTAATGTAGAAATATGTGACTCGATTGAGAAAAATTGGGCTTGTTCTAAGTATTGGCATTTCAACAAACACTTTATGAGCATGTTTCAATCTTATATTCTTTTGTGATGAACCAACATTGTAATCACTCCCTAATACAATCCAATCCCAATATAAGTTACTCAAAGCAAAATACCTAATTCATAGGTTAGGAATTTCAAATATCGAATCAATACTAGTATATAGGAATGTTACAATGTTAGGGTTTACATGAACATGTTGTCGAAATTAGGGTTAATAGAATTCAATATAACAAAAGCAATGTACAACTCTATTGAATTAACATATAATGATTCCAAAAGAAAGTTATAATCTTAACAATGAGTATGTACAAAACGACTTAACCCTAATCTTATAACATGACAGACAAATACAAGACAAGAATAGAGAAGGAAGAATTCATACCTGTCTTTGGATCCAATGTAGTGGTGCTAAAGTAAAGACTTGGGTAAAAAAAAATTATAGCCCTTAGTATCCGAGTTGTATTGAGAGAGTGGAGAGACACGAAGGAATGAAATGTAAAGACAATGGGTTTTAAAATGAAGTCAAACAGAGGTATATATATATATATATAAGTAGATACAAACCTGGAAGTACGGTCGTACAAGTTGAACTAACTTACCTGGCTGCAGGGTTGCACGGCCACAATAGGGCGTGCTGGATTCTGATCTAGTTAAGCGTCCCCTGCTTGCTTGTGTACCCCCGTACAAATGGTCTGGTTGCTTAGGAACAAAAGCAGGTTCATCACATTTCATGATGTACCCCGTACAGAACCCTTGGTATACTCTGGAATGGCCCATTCTTTATTTTGTATGACGTACGCGTACAAAGGGGCGTGCTGATCTCGGGTGCCATTTTGGAACAAGTCTGTATAAAATCGCGCCCGTACAGAGGGGCGTACTGGCTTCTGTTTGCACTTGACCCTTCCCTGACTATTAATGTACGCCCGTACATATCAGCGTGATTCCTCTCTCTTTTTTTTTATAATATAATATATAAATATATTTTCCACATGCATACTTATATACTCATAAACATACATATATATATATATATCATACGCAATAAATACATAGAAGATCTACTAAACACACATATAAAGAGATAATAATAGAATTAGTCTAACATCATATAACAATAACAATACATGCTAGTTTATTGTCTCTAGCTTGACAATTGTCAATACTTCACAAACAATTTTCTACTTGGAGAAGCCTTAACTCCTCCCTACCTTCACCATGTCAACTTTTTCATGATAAATTTTTAATCTCTGACCATTGACCTTAAAAGTTCCTTTCTCTCTCGGGTGTGTGACCTCTACTGTTCCATATGGAAAATTCTTTTGACAGTAAACGGTCCAGACCACCTAGATCTAAGTTTGCCTGGGAACAACCTTAATCTCGAATTGTATAACAATACTGAGTCTCCCTCTCTGAACTGTTTAGGACACTTTATAGAGAATCATGCAATTTCTTTATCCTTTCCTTGTAGATCCTATTGTTCTCATAGGCTATAGATCTCCACTCATCCAATTCATTGATTTGCAATCTCCTATTCCTACCGCAGCCTCCAAATCCAAATTTGCAGTCTTAATCGCCCAGTAAGCCTTATGTTCAATTTCTACAGGTAGGTGGCATGCTTTACCATACACTAACCTATAAGGTGTAGTGCCTAAGGTGTTTTATAGGTCCGTATGCCCACAAAGCATCATCCAACTTCTCAGCCCAATCCTTGCGATTATGAGCCACTGTTTTCTAATATTCTTTTCAGTTCCCTATTTGAGACTTCTACTTGGCCACTAGTTTGGGGGTGATACGGAGTAGCTAGCCTATGGTGAACACCATATCTTTTCAATACCTTCTCAATTTGACTATTAAAAAGTGGGTTCCCCTGTCACTAATTAAAGCCTTGGTGCTCCAAACCGTGAAAATAATCTTTTTAAAAACTTGAGCACTACCCGGGCATTATTAGTAGGCAAAGCTTGGGCTTCAACCCACTTAGAAACATAATCTACCGCCACTAGTACATACCTGTTGCCATAGGAGTTAGGAAATGGTCCCATGAAGTCAATCCCCCAGACGTCAAATACTTCGCACTCCAATATGTACTTTTGGGCCATTTCATCCCGCTTTGATATGTTCCCGGTCCTTTGGCACCTGTCACAAGTTAAAATAAATGTTAGAATCCTTGAAAAACTTGGCCAATAAAAACCCGATTCTAAAACTTTTTGTGCTGTTCTATTAGCACTATAATGGCCTCCGGTAGGACCACTATGGCAATGGAACAAAATTTGCTGCCCTTCTTCATGTGAGACACATCGCCTTATAATCTGATCCGCACAAATCCTATAAAGGTATGGATCTTCCCAAAAATAGTGTTTTAGCTCCGAAAAGAACTTTTTCTTTTGATAAGAATCTAAGTCTTGGGGAAGGACTTTCCCAACCAAATAGTTCGCTATATCAGCAAACCATGGTACTCCTTGATCTTCCATTACATGTATGGCAAATAAACTTTCCTCTGGAAATTTGTCATTGATCTCATCCTCTTTCAACTCTCCCATATGTGGGTTATCTAACCTAGATAGGTGGTCTGCTGCTAGGTTTTCTGCGCCTTTTTTATCTCTTATTTCCAAATCAAATTCTTGGAGCAATAACACCCATCTAATCAATCTTGGTTTAGCATCAGATTTGGAAAGAAGGTACTTCAAGGCTGAGTGGTCAGTATATACTACCACTTTTGATAGGATGAGATATGATCTAAACTTATCAAAGGCAAATACTATAGCAAGCAATTCTTTTTCTGTTGTGGTATAATTCTCTTGTGTGGGTGTAAGGGTTTTGCTTGCATAGTAGATTGGTTGAAAATGCTTCTCCTTTCTCTATCCTAACACAGCTCCTATAGCGGAGTCACTTGCATCACACATTAACTCAAATGGTAAATTCCAATCTGAAGCTACCATTATAGGAGCACATGTCAACTTCTCTTTCAAGAAATTAAAAGCTTCTAAGCACTGCTCATCAAAGTGGAATATAGCATCCTTCTCTAACATCTTAGTCAAAGGCTTTGCAATTTTTGAAAAATCCTTAATGAATCTTCGATAGAAACCTGCATGCCCAAGGAAGCTTCTTATTGCCTTAACAGATGTTGGTGGTGGCAACTTAGAAATCACCTCTACCGTTGCCACATCCACTTCTATCCCTTTCTTTGACACCTGATGACCCAACACTATGCCTTGTTGTACCATAAAATGGCACTTTTCCCAATTTAATACCAGGTTAGTCTCCTCACATCTCATCAAAACTTATTCCAGATTTAACAAACATTTCTCAAACGAATTTCCAAACACCAGAAGTCATCCATAAACACCTCCATTACATCCTCCACTAGATCCCCAAATATAGCTAGCATACACCTTTGAAAGTTGCTGGTGCATTGCATAACCCAAATGGCATTCTACGGTATGCAAAAGTACCGTAGGGGCAAGTGAAGGTAGTCTTTTCTTGATCTTCCGGTGCTATAGGGATCTGGAAATATCCGGACATTCCATCCAAGAAACAATAGAATTCATGACCAGCTAATCGCTCCAACATCTGGTCAATGAAAGGTAATGGGAAGTGGTCCTTCCTTGTAGCGTCATTAAGCCTTCGATAATCAATGCACACCCTCCAGCCTGTCACAGTGCGCATTGGGATCATTTCATTGCTATCATTAGATACAACTGTCATGCCTCCCTTCTTTGGGACCACTTGAACCGGACTTACCCATGGGCTATCAGAAATTGGGTAGATAAGTCCTGCGTCCAACAACTTCACCACCTCCTTCTTGACTACTTCTTTCATATTAGGGTTTAGTCTCCTTTGTGGTTGTACAACCGTCTTATATTCATCTTCCATCAGAATCTTATGGGTGCAAAAGGACGGACTAATCCCCTTAATATCCGATATTTTCCATGCTATTGCCCTCTTGTGTTCCTTGAGCACAGATAGGAGTCGATCTTTTTGGCTTGGTTCAAGCTCCGATGATATGATCACTGGAAGCTTGGAGTTTTCAGCCAAAAATGCATATTCTAGATAAGAAGGCAATTGCTTCAATTCTAATTCGGGGGTTCTCAACTGAAGGTTTCAACCTAGCAATGTTGCTTCGGTTGAACTCCTCAACCCCAAAATCCTTCTTTTGTTCAGCCCGGACTTCTAACTGAGCACTAATTTCCCTTACTTCCTCAATACCATTTGCTTCACTTCCTTTTGCTAAACATAACTCCAAAGAATCTTTACTCAAGGTATCCTGCAAACAATCAGAAACAGTTAGATCTAAAGAATCAATAGCAAAGCAAGTATCATCACGCTCATTGGCTTCCTGAAAACATCTGGCATTCGATGACCATCTCTTCACTTCCAACCCGAAGAACTAATTTTCCATCTTTGACATCGATAACGGCACCAGCTGTTGCCAAGAATGGCCTCCCCAATATGAGTGGAACTTCAATGTCTTCATCCATGTCTAGTACTACAAAATCTGCAGGGAAGATAAAGTCATGAACCTTTACCAAAACATCTTCCACTACTCCCCTTGGAAATCTCATGGATCTATCAGCAAGCTGGAGACTCATTTTGGTGCTCTTTGGTTCTCCCAAGTTCAGCTTTTTAAACAAGCTATATGGCATGAGGTTTATGCTAGCACCAAGATCTGCTTACGCCCTTTTAACCGATAAGTCTCCGATCAAACATGGAATAGTAAAACTACCCGGATCCTTAAGTTTCCTAGGCAGCTTGTTCAAAATGACTGCAGAACATTCTCCACCAAGAGTAACAGTGGAGTTCTTCCAATTTCTTGTTTGACAAGAGTTCCTTGAGGAACTTAGCATATTTAGGCATTTGGCTTAAGGCTTCAACTAGCGGAAGGTTGATATGCAACTGTTTAAAAAGTTCCAAGAACTTCTTGTAATGTTCCTCATTCTTCTCCTTCTTCAACCTAGAGGGGTAAGGCAATGGTGGCTGATATTCTTTTGGGTTTGTAGCAGGTAAACATTCTTCCATTGATTTTCCAACTTTCTCCATCTGGTCTTCACTTTCCAATCCAACTTCCATCTCAATCTCTTGAGCTTTTGCTGGAGCTTGCAATTCTTTTCCACTCCTCAAAGTCACAGCCTTGACTTGCTCCTTAGGATTAGTTTCTGTGTTACCCGGTAATGATCCTGGAGCCCTTTCAGACAACATTTTAGCCAATTGGCCAAATTGTTGTTCTAAATTATGGATAGATGCCTCTTGATTCTGATGACGTGCATCAGAACTTTGAATAAACTGTGTCAAAGCATCTTCAACATTAGATTTCTTCTCAGGTGGTGAAAGCGAGGCGTTGTGCGGTGCTTGTAATTGTTGAGGCTGGCTTCTGAAATCCCGGTGGAATGTTTGATCTTTGTGAACTCTATCTCTCCAAGAAAAGTTAGGATGATTCCTCCAACCGGGATTGTAGGTATTACTATAAGGATTATAATTCCCGGCTTCTCTATTTGTTCTATTAATAAAATTCAGATCTTCAATACTTGAACCTTCTTCAGAAACATGAAAGTCTTCCATTGAACTCACAAAAGAATCACTTTGAGGTAAAGCTTCCATACTTGCTTTCATTTTACTCATCTGGGTGTAAGTGATGCTACTTGTGCCTTAAGTTGAGAAACTGACTCGGACTCATACATTGCAGCGACGGGTCGAAGATTGTTCCTTTCACTATGCCAACTGAATGTATTTCTAGCCAATTCTTCAATCAAGTCATAAGCCTCAGGAGCACTTTTCTTCATCAAACTCCCACCAGCTACAGAATCGATCATCGTTTTCTTTTGGTCTCCAAGTGATGTATAAAATATCCTGACTAAGTCATGCAATGAAATCCCATGGTGAGGACACCGACGAAGAAGTTCTTTAAACCTTTCCCACGACTCATAAAGTGATTCTCCTTCATACTGACGGAAGGAAAATATCTCATTTCTTAATTGAATCGTCTTATTGGGTGGGAAAAATTTCTCTAAGAACCTCTGGGCCACTTGATTCCAACTTGTTAATGAATGAGGAGGTAATGACTCCAACCAACTTCGCGCCTTGTCTCTAAGTGAAAAAGGAAACAATAAAAGTCGTATTGATTCGTTTGGTGTTCCATTGGCCTTTGTAGTAGCACATATTTGCAAGAAATTCTTCAAATGAGCATGTGGGTCTTCTGAAGCTCCTCCTCCAAATTGATTAACTTGTACCATCTGAATCAGAGCAGGCTTCAACTCAAAATTATTTGCATGAATTGGAGGATACTGAATGGATGGAGCAACTCCATCGATTGTGGGCATAAACATATCCCACATAGGTCTATGAACTTCATTTCATCATCTCTAACTGGATCATTTATATTTCCACCGGCTTGATTTACATTAACCCTAGGATTCTCAACTTCACTAACCCCTCGTGGGTTTAAATTCTCATTATCTATATTCATATTTAATGATATTGGTCTTGCTCTTTGTACTATAGTAGGAGAGTTTTGGAGAATCTCTCTGGCTCTTCTCAATCCTTGACGAAATGTTCACTCTGGTTCTGGATCAAAATCAAAAAGTTTGATTTTTCTGCTGCGGTCATAAACCTGAAATCAAAAGATCAGTCAAAGTTGAGATGAACAATAATATAATAAAATAAAATTAAAAGAAACTAGATTAACAACAATTGGGTTTTCCTAATATTGTCAATTGATCCCCGGCAACGGCGCCAAAAACTTGATGTGTTCCGATCTGAGTTTAATAATTAATATCCAATAATCCTTTCCTAATATCAGATCAACAAGGCAAGTGCACCTATCAATTGTAATAGGAATGGTTTATGGGTCGTATTCCTCGGGGCCCTGACAAGTACTACTACTCGCCCTCTTATTATTATCTAGTAATCGAGTTGATTGGATTATCTAAATTTAATCTATGATTAACAACTAAACGATATTAATTACATAGGTTTACTAAATTACTATGCAAAACACAACTTTAATATAATTTAATTCACAATAAAGCAGGTTACTCCATCATATCAACATGAACTTCAATACAAATCATCCTTTTAAGTACTTATCTGCAGAGATTCTCAATTCATGGTTCTTATTCTCATAATAAACCAATTCTAATTCCGTTTGCGTCTATTAAAATCTCTCTTAAATAGATGGACAAAGCAGAATTGCATTTAGATTATTCTAATTATCCTAAAATCTCCTTAAACATGCAGCAAATTTCCTAATAATATCTCTATTACCAGGAGTAATTTGTTCTAGTGATTTAGATCTACTCGATGGAATTGTTTCTCAACATTTTCCATCGAGATCTGATGTAGGATCATGTCGTGCACTACAATTTCCTAACTTTATTGAAGACCCATCACTAGAAATTCGTAATTAAAAAGATTAATAACAAATACATATACAATTCATGTTAATATGACTTCGTAACACCCTAATCACTATTCATGCATGCTGGGATACGAACACCAATATGGAACAAACATAACGATAATGGAATGCACATACAATAAGAATAAATCAGAAAAGAAAATGAAAACCCCTTTGAATTATGATAACGTAGATGTTTGTACACACACGAACACTTGGATCCAAGTCTTCTCTCGAGTTCTTCTTGGAATCCCAACTATACTTCCACTCACTCCTAGATTTTCTTCTCTAATGATATATATATATCTCTCTTCAGAATGAATCCCCTCCTTTATATTCAATGGGTGTGGTGTCTAAAAACACGACTTTTTACTAAAACAAACGATGTGTTCAACAGTCATACTGTTTCAAGAACACGTAAGAAAATATTAATGACCCATTTCTAGAGTCACGACCGTACAATGCACATTTTCTTTGACAATTTGCATCTGTACGGGCGTACAAAAGGAGTACTAAGTACTGGAATCATTCTTCAAGTGTGTACGGGCGTGCAAGCATGAATCTCCCTTCCTCATCACTTCATGTACGGGCGTACAAGACCCCGTACTAGCCACTGCCTTCGTATTTTCTCCATTTTGATAATTGTACGGCCGTACATCTGGACTCCTTTTGTGCTCCTTGCTCCTTTGCTTGAATTTGATTGGATTCTCCACATATTTCTTCCTTGTATTACAAATGTGTTCAAAATTGACCTGAAATATATATATATATATATATATATACTAATTAAGTGCCTAATTGTTAAGAATCCCACAATATACTATAAATAGACCCAATTTGCCAATTAAAATGATGATAAATTGTGCCTATCATATACCTATAAATCCTAAAACAAAGTTATATAGATAGTAACAAATATCAAAGTTAAAATTTCATAACTGATATCGAAAACTTGAAGTATAGAAATAAATTAAATAAGATTTCAAGAGTATTAGAAAGACAATAAACAATAAAGCTTGTAGTTAGAAACGATAAGTTAAGGATGAACTGTTAGGGTTATAAATACACAATAAGAACAAAAACAGATCTATTACTCATAATATAGACTTCAAATAAATATTTAGATCACACTTTTATTCTAGATAGAAAATTTTAAAGCTATTAGAGGCTAAAATGAAAATTGGCCTATTAAATATAGAAAACCATAACCGAGTAAGATAAAACCCTAAAAATAATTATCGCATAAACTTTAAACCTAAAGTTGAACGCGATAATAACCTAGAAAATTTATGGAAGCTTTAAATAAATTTTTGGAGACAGAACTCTCAAATAACTGTCCTAGTTATACTCGTTTAACTTAATAAACTACCCTAAAACTTAAACAGCTAACTAAATAAATAATATTATAACAATAATAATACAATTAAGTGCAACTTGTATAGATATATGGTTTGGATTTTTTGAACTTTGTTAGCCAAATTCTTGCAAAGCATAGGTCAACAAGGTAACCAAAAGTCAAGCAAATATTGCAAAAGACCAATCAAAATTCACCAAACAATCATCACAATAAATGCAACACACAAATGAGAAGCAAATTGCTTCATAACTAAGAGAAGATTCGGAGGAAGGAGAGCTGCAACTCCTCTTCTATATATATGAATGTTACATTAAAGAGTAGGAAAACAAAACAATAAATACCCCATTTGAACAGCCAAATTTTCCTCCTTTTCTATCAAGAAAAAAACCCAAATATACAAACAAACTCCATAGACAAGCTATAACATTAGAGCACCAAGCAAAGCTTGGAAAAAGAAACAACAAGGTGAGTTAAAATTCATTTATAGTTAGTTTAAGTTAGAATACTAGCGTAAACAATGTTATTGTTAACCTTAGATTCGAATCTAGCTTTGGGGGAGAGTTTAACACCTTCAAATCTGCTCAAACAAGGTAATATGCAATCCTAAAGCTCCATTAATGTATTATGTTATATGTTGAAGCTAGAAACTAGGTTGTTTGATGATTAAAAGAAGCAATATGTACTGATATATCACGAAACAATACATGTAAGATGTAGAAAAATACTTAGGAGTAGTTTAAATGCAAGTATAATATACATATATTAAATAAAAATTAAGCTTCGAAACAAAGAAAATCGGAGAAGATGATGAACAGTGTTAACACTACCCTTACGCCGACAGTGTATGTGCTCAACGCCTGCAGCATAAAGGGATAGGCCTAGGGCTGGACAAATGGGCTATGACCCGCGGGCCAGCCCGTTTAACCCACTTTAAAAACGGGTTAGGGCCAGCTTTTTTTAGCCCGTTTAAAAGTGGGTTAATTTTACCCAACCCACTTAACCTGCGGGCCAAAGTGGGCTAGCCCGCGGGTTAAGTGGGTTGACCCACCAACCCACTTTTATAAAAATAAAATAAATAATTATAGGGTAAATATGTATCAATGAAGGTTATTCTTGAGATTTTTTATACTTGAGATCAAATTTATGTGTTAATTATAACAAAGAATGACAAATTGATGCACATGCACCATAAAATTTTATAAAATATATTATTATTGTTTTAAATGAAATATATTATCTAATAAGTTATTTTAGAAACTTATTTTATATAAAAAGTAATTAAAATAATAATGAAATTAATCATTAATATATATAACCTTATAAAGCTCTCTTTTTTTATTATATATATCTTATTTAATTAGTATAAATAAGTTAAATGGGTCAACTTGGCCCATTTAACTCACGAAATATGTAAGTGGGTTAAAAGGGTCAAAAAGTGGGCTGGCCCGTTTAACCCACGGGCTAAAGTGGGTTGGGTTAGGGTCAGGCAATTTTGCCCCTTTTTTAAAGTGGGCTAAAGTTTTTTGGCCCGTTTAACCGACGGGCTAAAGTGGGCCGGGCCGGGTTGGCCCGTTTAACCCACTTGCCCACCTCTAGATAGGCCGGTAGTGTTAAGACAGAGTGTACTGAAACAGAAATTACATAAAATTCATTTTTACATAAAAAAAGCCGACAGACTAGAATCCAACGCCGGCAGCGTTAGAGCCAGTGTACGTTGTAAGGCTGGCGGCCTTAAGCCAGTGTACACTGAAACTTTAAACGTGTAAAATTTAAACAAACACCAGTATCCTGGGAATAAATGCCCGTGGCATAGGACGTTGGCGTACATGCTTATTCTCCTGAACGAAGTCGGTTTTAATCAAAACATATATATATATATATATATATAAACAAAATATACTTATTTAAACAAATAAATACAAATATTTTACAAAGTAATAGGTTAAATGGTAAAGTATTAAACTCTAAAAAAAACTATTAGAATATATTATTATTACTATACTTTATGAATAAGAATAAATTATGATAATTGTATTATATAGTATAAATATATAAAATGAAAATTTAGAATAAGCTAAAATATCAAATAATTTGATTTCTTAAAATAACAAGATAATTATATGAAATAAATCAAGAGAAATACGACGAAACTAAATAATAGAAAATAAATATTAATTACCATAATAGGTTAACGAAGGAACAATATAAAAAAATAATAATAATGATAAAATATCAATCTATTAAATACAAACTCTACAACTACTCAGAAAAAAAATATAAATATCAAATAAGATCAAGAAAAGCAAAATGAAAATAAAATATTAAATAATAATTGTTACCGTAAGACCATTAAAAGGACTAATACAGGTAATAAAAATAACTGTATAGAATACTTAGATACTTATAGGAGTTAGATATATAATTTATGCCTTATTGATGAATATTTTATTCATCTCAATAGGTGATTGATACCATTGAGGATTTTCCAGCAGATTATTACGATTAGCCAATATGAGCAGGTGAGTAACTCAGATCTATTATACTGTTTGTGCTTCTAATTTGTGGCATATGTAATACAAAGATAATAATACAATTGTTGTGCAGAGCATGATGAAAATGGTTTGTGACTAGAACTGGTTGTTTGTAATGCCAAGACAAGTTAATGGAAGTGATAATGCAATTGTTTGATGATTTGAAATAACATGTTGATTAATGTGTATAATGTTTCATCACCATATACTTGAATAACAATTATTGGCTTATTAAATAACCTAATCATGCATTGCATGTACTACATTATTGCATATTCAAAAAGGGTGGCAGCTTGCTACATATTAATATTCTGGTTCTCTATTAATGCTTGGTTTTTCTAAATTGTTAGTTCTTCCAAGGTTTTCTTTGTTCCATCGGTTCTATGGGAATTAAGTGGTAACGAAGAACGCTGCCCATAGTATCGCTTTGAAATGATTAATACTTAGGGAGTTTCTAAATATTGATGCAAGAAATGGTAAGTTAAAATACCATTAAGCTAAAAGTAATAACCCTAAGACGAGAAATCATTGATTTTCCTGTAAACTTAGTCTCTCATGGGCAAGTGGGTCATGAAGTATTTACTCTTCAACCCTGAAAAAAGGGTGTAAATCTTTTTCCTGTTTGGATTATAGATCATCCAAGCTTGTATTTGAACATATGTTTGATTGTTGCATTATATATGGTTTGTTAATAAACTTGTTTGATGTGTAATATGTCTGGTTATTCACTGAGCCTGTGGTTTCGCTCACACTCCTAAAGACCCTTTAGGTTAACCCTACGACCTTGGCTGATCACTTCCAAGAGCATGACTTCGGTAAGAATATGGAAACTAGAAGAATATGGGATATTCGGGTATGTTATTTGTTTTTATTTCTAGTTATAAGATAGTTGGTACATGAATTATCAATTATGTGTTGGAGACTTTTAGAGTAGAATTGTGGCCTGTAATATTATTATGATATTCACTACTTGTGATGACAGATATTTATTAATTTATGTCTTATATGGGTTTATCATTCTTATCTAAGTAACTAAACGATCTTATTATTTGAAAATATGTCACTCTTTGAAGGTTAACTAGTAATAGTATTCAAGTGTGGCTTGTATACTACTACTAGGGTACCCTCAGGGCGTAACACCCTCACTCACCCACACAGAGAGCACGATATATTTTGTGCCCATGCCTATTTATAGGCAAATAATTTCCTTGCCCCAAAAGCTTTTTCAAGCCACAAAGAAATGTCTATATAAGCTTGTAGTCAAGGCTATTAAAAGCTACTTAGCCAACTTGACTTCTTCTTCTTCCCTTTTATTATTATTTTTCAATTACACATTAACATTATTTATAGTTGAATTTTCCTTTTTTTTTCTCTCTCATTTTTTATGACTTCCTATATATATTATTTATTATACAAGCAAAAACATTTAATAATACTATTCTTTTTTTTTTTGCCACTATTTAGTAATATTATTCTATTAAGCTAATTATTGAGAATCAACTAAAGATAACACAATATATTTATTGGTGATGACATGATAAAGCAAAATATGGAAATGTTAAAGTGCAAAAACAAAAATACATATACCTAAGCTATAATAACTTAACACATGAAAATATAAAAAGAATTTCACTCTTATTTCTTATCAGTGAATTGAATGGGTTAACATTCTTAGTTCACCTTATGTTACCTTGTCCAATCAATCTAATGTTAGATACAAGTATATGTAATCTTGTAATATTGAGTTAGAATTTTAAGGGGAGAACATACAGAATATTTATACAAGAGGAACTCTTATACAAAAACTGAAAAGACTATTCCCACCACTATACAATAGTAACACTATAATATATAGTAATACTAAGACGAAATTTTCTTGCTCTCTGTAAACTTTTTTTTTATTATTATTCTAATCCCTACGTTAATGTTATGAAGGACTAATAATTTCACCTAAAGAAGCTACAATAGCTAGTGTCACGCCCCAAATGGTACTTTAAATGTGGTAATCTGCTACACTCAATATTACAGCTTAGGAATAACCACTTTAGTTTCGCAAAAGTTTCGATATTGGATGTAAGATGTACTTATACAACAATAGATGACTTGCCTTTGAAATAAGTAGTTTAAGGAGAATCAAATAATAGCTGTCAAGGATATAAATCATAACTTCATAATCTTAAAAATAGTCTTACAATTTCTAGGGGGCCATACCCTTGCTAAAGTCATTATAAATGTCCCAAAAGCTATCTTCCAAAAATAAATTTACAAGAGGAGTTTTCTATAGAAGTCTATGCTAAAATCTATCATGGAATTTTTTCAAAAGCTTCTTAGGCCAATTGATTCAATACCTGAGTGAAAATCTCACATGGCTTCAACCATAAGTATGGATGCTGCAAAAGGTATATAAGGGGACGTAAGCTTAACTTTGCTTAGTGAGAATATTCTTGTAATAAAGTGCCCAAATAAAAACAATCAAACAAGTTATGGTTAAACAAGCATATGAAATATATCATTCACATGACAAGCAATACACATGGTCAATTGGAAATCATATGTTTGAATTGATTTACGCCTTCTATTCAGGGTTAGGGGTTACAGGTACATACGACCACAGTTCGAAAATATGGTTTTGTAGATCTTTCGGGCTACTACACACCACTAAAACTTATAGGTTTTTAGGCTACTACCAACCACCACTACTATACTCTTATCTCATTAAGGGTATAACAGCGAATGCAATGCAACCTACTTCGTGACATGGATGATCAATTTGTCAATTTGTTCTTATCATATGTATAAAGTATCTTAAGGGCGATCATAGAGGTATTCGCAAACACTTCAACATTTCATAAAGGACAATAATTAATTTATCAACAATTCAAGTTCCGATATACTTAGATTATTTTCAACAAACATCATGACCACATTCACTTCCTATATTGATCCCCACATGCATATTCCATTTTATCTTTTCCTTATTTCTAGTGCTTCTAAAACTAAAAGCATTAACATAAGTACGTAAAACAAGGACATAAACTCATTTGACCATATTGCACCTTAATCGTAATAGTCTTCGGGGTATGAAGCTTTAAGTTCTTCGTCACCTAGACAAAAAAATACCTCAAATGACCATTTCATGGAGATCCTATCTAAATTTTCTAATTCTATTTCACTATTCACTTCACTTTTCCCATTTGAAGAAATTTTAACTTAAAATAGCAATAACTTGCTCATTTTAACTCGGAATTTCATATATTAGTAATCACTTTTTACCTACTTCGAAAGATCTATCTATTTCTAACATTATTTTTATCATTAATGGTTCAAAATAGGGCTGTACGGATTGTGTCCCAAACATTCCAACCCTTATTTTCCTTATGTTTCAAAGTTTTACTTCACTTGGACACCCTATAGCAATCATAAAAATACTTCTAGCTTTAAAAATCACTTAGTATTGATGTTAACTCTTAGTATATGCATGATTCTAGTGGTTTTGTCTCAAAAAAGATTTTTCATAACATGATCGTTTATGGAACTTTGAAAAGTTAAGTTTATGGAAAAACTCTTTTTGAGTTTTGAAAGGAATCCCTAATTCTTAGTTTGTTGTAGGTGAAATATTTAACTAAAGGAATTACTATTTCTACATTCATTTAACTTCATAAAGATTTTATTTTTACAATAATCTCCTTTTTGTCTATCAATTTTTCTTCAAGACATGAATCTTGTGTTTTGTATTTGAATTTATTTTAAGCAGGATCTTCTTTGAAAATATTTTTAGTTTTGATATTTATAAAGAATCATGTGGGGGACTTGTTTTAAGTTTTTATTTTTGTTAAAACGGTTTGCACATGTATTATGAGTAAGTTTATGGAGAATATTTACATAATAAAGAATTATCAACATTTGTATTTTATGAAAAACTCATTCAATATTTCAAAAATTTAGTTGAGTATCTATCTTTATTCTTTTATTCCTAATAATTTTTTTTCCTAAGTGTTGACAATAAAGCTCTTGAAAGTTAATTCATAAAATAAGGTATTACCAATATTCACATCTTAGAAAATTTTATCATGACAACACTACTTATGACCATGTATATATATGATTCTAAATATAGTAATAATATCAAGAATAAAATTATTAGCATAGATTCATATAAAAAAATTTAGAGATAGATAATCAAAATATGAAAAATATCAAAATAAGATTATGAGAGTCTTAGCTTGTTATCCAAACTCTCAGGACTTGAATAATTCGAGTAACCATTTAAAATGAAAAATCATAAAAAAAGAAAATCATGTAAGTCTTAGATCTTTTTCAAGGCTTCCTAAGACTTGAATAATTCCAGTCGTGAATAAAGCAAGGTAAGCAACAAGAATATATAAAAGTCTTAGATTGTATTCAAAGTTCCTAGGACTTAGAAATGGACAATTTCCCTTTTGTTTTGACTTAAAGATAGACAAATCTAAGACTAGAATTTGACTAGTCTTAATTTATTAGCAAGAAATATATAAAGAGCAATAAAATAAGAGCATTAGATAAAAGTTAGATTAGTGTGCTTTTAGGCTCCATAATATATATATATATATATATATTACATATACTTATTAACATATATAAAGTTAATGTTAGAAATAATAATACAACATAATATAAACATGAACATGAAGTTAACAAGGTATTAAAAATATATTATTTCTATATTTCCATTCCCTAGCATGTGCATCATAGGGATTTTATATGGAAACATAACATACATATTTTTCATATTACATTAACATATTCTAAGGAGGGTGTTTAGTGTTTTATCCAAGATTAAAAATGGATGAAGGAAAAATTTGAGAAAGCAAATGGGAGTGTGTGTGTGTGTGTGTACGTATGTGGCATGAATGGAGAGAGGCGGAGAAGAGTTGTAGAGAAAATTTGAGAGAGTTTTGTTATGTGGCATGAATAAAGGTTTTTTAAATAAATGAAAAAGAAAAATAATTAGAGGGTAGAGAGAGAGGGGTGTCGGTTGGAGTGAGGGAGGGAATGAGAATGTGATTAAAATTTATTTTTAGAAGAGAAAAATAAGTAATATGTAAGATAAGTTATGTATAAAGTAGTATTGGAAAAGAAGATATAAGAATAGATGTGTAAGAAATGTAAGAATAGATAGTGAAAAAAATAAAGACAGATAAATAAGAATAAATAGTGGTGAATAGTAATTAAATAGTAAACAAGTCAATTTAATTACTGGTAATAATAAAAAGTTTTTAAGAGTCGTAAAAATTATATTTAATATTTTTACGAATTCTTACTACATTATGAGCCTGGATTTTTGTCGAATATTTTCCTCGTTTTGCATGTCATTGTCCTGTTTAGAAATTAATCCCATTCGAATTTGAAACAGATGAATTTTTGGCAAATCTGATTTTTTTCGGTTATAGGATATAATTTCAAATTATAACTCAAGATTATCTCATTTTTATTATTTTAGAGTTTCAAGCGTGATCTTGTTAATCTAGAGTGTCTAAACTTATTGTTGACCTATATTGGTTTTAGGGTTTTGATTTGACTTCTGACTCCAAAAGTTATTTGATAATAAAACTATAGTAAAATCTTGAGGTTTACAGCTAGTCCATAATACTATCATATCCATGGACTTCTCCTCAAATTTAGAAGAAACTAGGTACAAGCCCGTATGGCCACATTAAAGTAATTAGATATAGAATTATTTGAAATCTTATCATAATTAATATGCTGATATATCTATTTTATTATAATATAAAATTTAACCTTTTTGTTGAATTACTATTTGCTTAAGTAATTATGTCTTTGAGTGTTAACTTCCGGTAATGTATTCTGTTTTTTTTTTTTTTCCTTTTCATTGTACCCTTTCTTTATTAAATTTATTCTCTAAAACGCCTCCACCAATTTTTAAAATTTAATGTACTTTTTTTTAATAGTATCTATTTCATATTAATTTTTGGTAATTATTTTTGTCAAAAGCCATTATTTGTTTTGAAATTTTATCATGGAACGCTTTTCGCTATAATTTTTTTTAATGGTGCATTGCTGGTATCAACTTTAATTTTTTTTTCTAAACCAATGGTGGTTTACAAAAAACACTTACAACCAAAAGAACACGAACAAATAATTTCAAAAGTGTAAAAATGAAAATTTGGCCACTTACACTCATTCAAACCAAAGAATATGCAGTGAGAACCGTAAGAGAAGAAAAAGCTAATTTCCTTATACGTGGTATTTTGCTCGGATTTTCTAAAATTTTTTCATTTGTTTCTCAGGAAAGCCAACAGTTTGGAAAGATTTTACCTGAGTATTGATTTATATTTATCTAAACCGCTAATAATTGTTCACAAAGCAACAATTGTTAATAATTTTTTAAGAGGTAGTATTTTTAAAATGGTTGAAATACCATATTTAATCAAATAGGAAAAAAAAATGAAGAATGATATGATTGAATGAAAACAATCATATAGGGGAAAAAAAAAAATAGTAGACATACCTTTTGAATAGAAACAGTAGTACACCTTTTGAATAGATAGAATTGTTAAATATATGTTCATTTGATAAGGCACAAAAATTTTAAAGAGATATCATTATTAAAGGGATTGATTTGATAGTTGAACAGGAACAATAAGGGGGAAAAAAAGAACAGTAAATATACTTTTTGCAATAGGCGTCATTGTTAAATAGGTTGATTTGAACAGGTAGAAGTTTCCAAAACCATATAATATAATACATTCTAATGAAAGCAAACCTTGGAAGAGTTTTCTTTCCCCGGACACCCGAAATTCAAGGTGAATTTGACCACTATCAACATCTAAATCTATTAGCTTTTTGATTTTATTGACATTGTCATTGGCACTTTCTCCAAATCACTTCTTTTCCCTAGCTTACGACAAACTACTTTTGTGAAAACTTTGCTTAGCTTAGTTAACCTTTAGTAAAAAAAAAAAAAAAAAGCATAATTATCTGAGCACTTAGCCTTGTAGAAAAACGAATGTTTGTATGAGGCAGAAGTTCATCAAATTGCATATGATTTCTCCTACACTCTATTGTCCCACTCCTACCCTTTTAAGTTAAATCACATATAACAATGATATTACAATCATGGCTTAAAATTATAAAGTTAGAGGAACAGGTATATTATTAAAATGATATTACTAAATAAATTGGGGATTTCACAATTTTTTCTAGGGGATGTTAATTTAATAATATAGGTGAAATTACGAGCATAAATCATGAATGAATTCTACGTACAAACAATGCATGGTAATTGACTAATTTCTGTCCTTAAAATGCCAATCATTTATTGGGCATAGAAGGAAGAGCTTCCAATTATGTTTATATTAATAAAATCTACAAATTTACCAAACCACCCTATGAACGTCGTCAAATGTCAAGTAATACTTATAGTTTGTAAGATACGCAATAATTAAAAAAATAAATTAAAATCATTATGTGTGATAATAAAATAGATAATGCTAATGTCCACACCTTACTTGCTTGTATGAAATTAATTATGTTTAATTGAATTGTATAATAAAAATAAAAATTACAAAAATGACCGGCAAAAAATATAATAAAGCTTTAAGGTCTTTAGTTGGCCTTTCTTGCGATGAGGTGTAGTTAAGTGAAGCTTCAAAGTCGTGGTGTGTTACGCCAGCTAGCTTATGGTGGGGAGCGGCATGAATCACTGGAGATGAATGAAAAGGAAAAAAAAAAAAGAAAAAAGAGATGAAAACTCATCTGGTTGTGCAATTCGATGATGATCACTTAAGAGTTTGTATTTTGTTTTTCAAATTTTCTCTTTTTCTTAAAAAAAAAAAAATTGGAATCCATCTTATTTGGGTTATGTGCTTACCACCAATATGAATGAATTGTGCAACTTTTTGTGGCTACACAACCACCCTAGAGCTAAGGTAGATATGGTAATCGTGTTGTGGCGTGCTATCCATATATCAAATTTTATATGCTTTGCATATCGTATGCTTTCTCATGCTCGACTCATTTCTGTTTGCATACTGTGCTTCACATGCTTTTCCTTTTTCTCGCATGGCTTGACGTGCCTACCCATTTATTCATGTGTCATGTTGCTTGTCTCCACGTGCCTTTAATCGGATTTGCTTTTACATTGTTTGTATGGTTTTTTTTTTGTTATTTTTGACCCGCATTTTTTTCAGTGGTCATCAAATATTTAAATCATGGAAATTACTAAAATTAGCTTTGCAAAAAATTACAATATAAACATAACAAATAAATTTTACATTTAATATGAATTAAAACTAAATGATGAAATTAGTCGTAATTTATTATTTCACTAATAATATGTAACTACATTATTAATTACATTTGTATTTGAAAAACAAAATACATAATTAACTCATTTTGGAAAAAAAAACATCGCTTTATGATTCTTTATAAACAACCATAGGAGATAATGATAGCAAAAAGATATCCAAAAAGTGCTAAAAATTCAAATACAAGACCAAGGCTCACGAATAGACCCTAAAAGATAATAACAAGTTTGAAAATGAAACCAAGAGTCAGGGTCAGGTCTTGGGGGGGAAGGGGGTGTGGTCGACGGGCGCTTCGATCCCCCAGTCTCGATAAAAATTAATTTTATGGATGATTTAAAAAAAATGTATATATTGTATGTATATTGTAAAGAGCAAACTATAATATAAGAATAAGTTTGGTCTAGTGATTAAATATTTATTTACACATCTACAAGCTCATGGATTCAAACCGTCTTTTTTTACTTTTTCAAGATGTATTTATTACACTAATGACTCTTCTATCCTTACTGTCTTTATTTCTTTTTAATTTTTTCTTTCACAATAACTAATAGCATTAAATTCTTTTATCATAAAATTATATCTAAGTAAACAAATTCTTGTGAATAACTATTTTTTTATTCAAAATATACCATAAATAAGAATTACATTGTCCATATTATAATTGAATCTAATTGCACACTAATTATATAATTTGATTTAACTTATTTTTTCAACAATTAATGTTATTAAAATGTACATTAATTATCGAATAGCTATCCTAAGTAAATATATTTTATGATCTATTTGTGTTAAAAATATCATATTAATTATATAATTTGATTTAGTAAGACTTGCCCCCTTATAATTAATGCTAAGAAAATGAATATAAATTATTTAATAGATGTTCTCTTCAGATATATTTTATGATTTATTTTTGTTAAAAACAAACCTTATACATATATTAACCCTATATTTTTTTATTAATAATTAATTTTTAAGTGATATATATACCATCTCTTATGAAATGTATTAAATACTCTTAATTGTTGTCAAAATGATTTTTTTTTCCATGAAGTTTTACAAATTATCACAATGTAATCATTAATAAAATAAGATATAATGTCATTGAAATAGTGATTGGATATAAATAAATAATTTTAAGATTAACTTAAATAAGGTTCATGCTCTCATATAATCTTATGTCCGTCTGTGTCAAGAGTCTACGTGTAGGTAAAGTATAAGCCGTGATCATAATCACTAAACTCTTTAAGCAGCTATTGAAGTTGGTCACATAACTCAAGTCATCATAATATTCATTATTAGAACCATCGATACCTGAAAAGCAAAAAGATTGGCTCAAAGCCCAGTACATGTCAATACAATTACATGTGATATGACATGTGCACTTAGATTATATGAAATGTAACAATTAACAGTTTATAGTTATTATTTAAGACGAATCAAACAACATAGGAGCACTCACACTTCTATCAACAAGTTTTAGGAATTTATGAGTCCTTAGTAGTAGCAACTATTTAGGAGATTGATTAAGGAAAGTTGTATACAATCTCCTAAAAGAAATTCTACTTCATAGCTTCATTTAGAGTTCATAGCTATTATATATCTTTATTTATCTCAGTCCATAATATAATGTGGTTTAACCGGTCTGATAAACATGAACCAGATTGCATTATTTCTCACTGAACCTAAGTAGAGGTTATCTTGATACTGCTTCCCTTATTAGGTACTCGTTGAGCCACCAAAAGTGGCCTAAATGCTTAAATATCGTGTTGGCATTGCCTAGCGAGGTTGTTACTCTCTGGCTCACATTAAATGACATATGTAGAAACAACACATTCAAAATTAGATCATCTTTTAGTTTTAGTTCATTTAACATACCTACCCTGGGAAAAGAACATGCAGTCACTATGTGCCTAGTATCGTGTTAGTAGTTAGTAATAGATCATGCAATAGATAATGGATTTAATGAATATCCATTTAAGGAAGATTAATTTGTATAAGAATTAAGTATACAAACTAATAATTCAAGTCACGTTGATTAATTGATTAATGTAAGGACTTATATAGTGTAAGGCCTTAAGCTGTATTTGAATTGAGCCATTGAACGTAGTTGGACTTAGGTGATTTGGACTAAACCCATTGAATTTAGATTTTTAATTTATTATCTAGATATATTGGACCTTTAGGATTATATATTAGGTCCAATAAGAAATTATCTAAATATTGCACCTTTTAAGGTTAAATGGCCTAAAATAACTTAAGTAGGCCTAAATAGAAAAAATAGTTTCAACTTGACCTAAATGACTAAAATGGACCTAAAAATAAACTTAGGTAATGACTAAAAGTATTGAATTTTGTCTTCAATTTATCATATTAAATAATGGATCTCACATATTTTAATTTATAACATTATACCTCTATTCAATGTAAAAAAAAATTATGTTCTTAATTTCTTGTTGAAAGGTGCAAATTGCATATGGATGCATATGTGTGTTGTTAAATTGTATTGGAGTTTTAGGAAATCTCAAAATATCTATTTTTAATAAACTTTCATTTTAAATGCCTAATTTACAAATTGTAAAACATTTAAAAGGTATTTCAATTTAATTTATTCTTACAACAACCTATTTGGGACTCTTAAATAGAAGGTTTCACTTTGATGGTATGTTGTTACACCCATTAATTTTTGTTAATGGAACTTACAACTACCTTATTTGTCGGTGCATTAAAAAAAAAAAAAAGCTTTATTATCATAAGTTTTTTTTAATTGTATCTACTCTGATCAGCTACAAGATTCAAGATCGAAATTTCTCCTTTATTCACTCTATTGGGAGACTTTACATGCAAACAAGTGGAGAATTCTCCATCTCATAATTGAGTCGAGTTTATAACATTGTATGCTTCTATATTTATTAAACATTTTAAAATTTCGATTCCACCTCCATAAAAGCATATTCCCATGCTTTTACTTGATGATAGTTATCTGTCCTGGTATAGATCTAATATTGAGGACTTAATGATAGAAATCAACAAGCCCAAAATCATTTGGGAAGGAAAAAAAATTCATGGCCGATATAAAAAGATTAAAGCTTGAAGCCTCATACCAGCTTTAATTGTTTTGATGTCTTTTTGAATTTCTTTTGTGGCTTTTCGAATTTCTTTGTTTTTATTAATGTAGGAATTATTTACAATTATGTTTTTCGATTACGTAACTGCCACAATTATGTTTTTCAGTTATGTTGTGTAACTGCCACAATTACGTTTTTCAGTTACTTAGTTATATAACTGCCATAATTATATTTTTCAGTTATATAACTATCTTGTAATAAGCCTATATATAAAGTCTATCAATTACTAAAGATATAGAAGTTTTTATCATATCTTTTGAGATATTTGAGAGCACTTTTTAGTATGAAACTCTTTGTGGTGATTTTAAATATTAAGTTTTGATTCTCTTTATTTTGAGTTTTTATCAATTCTTGTGTCATGTAGAATTGTGATGAGCCCTCTTATTAGAATCTTGCGATTCTTTTAACATCGTGATTAATTTATAGATCGTGGTTCCTATCGTTCTATAATCTAATCACAGACCAGTTTAATTTTATTGTTCGTGGATTCTATCAAACAATAATATTTATCCATATGATTTCTATTGGAAAACCCTAAAAATTTAGATCAAGATTCAACCCCCTCAAGCTTGTGTTAGATTCAATATCAGAGCAAAGAGAGATGTTTTTGGATGGAAGCAATAGTATTAATGTCAATAATGCTAGGGTTAGAAGGAATAATAACAAAAAATGGTGATGGTAAAGGAGATGTTGTGACTAGGCGATAATTTACACAGTTGCAGACAGGGGTTAATCAGATGCAAGAACAAGTGAGAGATTGGAGATGAGAGCAAGGAGGAGTCATAGTGAATCTAGCCTTAGAAGATACTCCAGTGGTGATTCTAATGGGAATAGTGTAAGGTAGGAGTCGAGAGGGTAGAGATGATAGTAGAAGGGGAATTGATAGTAATAAACTAGAGGAATTTCTTGATTGGGTGTCTAGGGTGGAGAAGGTGCTTGATTGCTATGAGTGGGATGAGCACATAAAGGTAAAAATAACGTATCTAGCATTTTCTAGATTATACTAGTTTATGGTGGGATAAATTGCAGATTGAGAGATGAAGGGGTGATGAATAAAAGGTGCATTCATGGGCGTTGATGAAGAGATTGATGAGACGTAGATTTGTGCTAGATTACTATAAAGAGGAGTTGTTGATGGAGTTGCAATCTTTGAGGCAGGGTAAAAGGAGTGTTGAAGAATATATGAAGGAGTTTGAAACTTTGATGGCAAGGTGTAATATTAGAGAATCCTCATATGAATCTATAGCTGGGTTCATTAATGGGCTAAAGATAGATATCACTAGTGTGGTAGAGCTCCAGCATTATCAGATCTTGGAGGATGTGATTAAGTTAGCTAGTAGGGTTGAAAGGCATCGGTGCAGACAGTCTCATAAGTCATATCACCATACTAAATTTGATGAGGAGGAGAAGAAAGAGGATGGGAAGGAGAAGAATAAGGGGAAATTGGTAGAAGACAAAGCTCCTGATCAAACACAGTAGCAAAGGAATTGGGATACTAAGTGCTTCAAGTGTTTGGGACATGGCCATATTGCTTCTCAGTGTCCTAACAAGAAAGTGATGATCATGAAGGGAAACAACATTAAGAGTGAGGAAGAGGGACAGAAGAGCAGTGAGGAAGAGGTGTTTGAAGAGGATATGTCCAATGTTCCTTTGATTAATCTAGTACTTGAATAGGAGGATGTGAGTCCAAATCAGTGGACCAATCTATTCTATATTCAGAGTTAGGTGTAGGGAAAATCTTGTTTGACTATCATTGATAGTGGCAATAGTACCAATGTAATTTCTGCTGGATTGATTCCTAAATTGGGGTTACAAGTGAAGCAACATCCAAAACCATATGTTCTTCATTGGATTAATCATTAGGAGACTGTTCATGTGCATAAACAGGTATATGTACCTATTTACATTGGTAATTGTACTGATAAGTTATTGTGTGATGTAGTACCCATGGATGCTATACACTTGATTCTTGGAAGACCATGGCAGTATGACTTTCGAGCTACATTTGATGTGTACAAGAATGAGTATACTATTTAGCACTGGGGCAAGACATACAAGTTGCTTGCTATGAGTTATGAAGAGGTACAACAGGCCAAGATGATGCACGTTAAGAAGATCAAAGGATTGAGAAGTTTGTTTGCATGGACTAATTGGATGACAACTTTGAATCTAACTCCGAAAGGTCAAAAATTGAAGAATTAAGATTCGAGGACGAATCTTCTTAAACCTGGGGGTAATGATAGGAATCAGCAAGCCCAAAATTATTTGAAAGGAAAGAAAATTCCAGGCCAACACAGAAGATTAAAGCTTGAAGCCTCATATGCTATCGTTTAATTGTTTTGATGTCTTTTCGAATTTCTTTTGTGGCTTTTTGAATTTATTTGTTTTTATTAATGTAGGAATTAGTTACAATTATGTTTTTCAACTACTTAACTACCACAATTATGTTTTTTCAGTTACGTTATGTAACTGTCACAATTATATTTTTCAGTTACATAACTACCTTATAATAAGCCTATATATAAAGGGTAGTAACTACTCAAGATAGATATAGAAGTTTTTATCATATCTTTTGAGATATTTGAGAGCACTTTTAGGTGTGAAACCCTTTGTGGTGATTTGAGTATTGAGATTTGAGATTTGATTTTCTTTATTCTCGAGTTCTTATCAATTCTTGTGTCGTATAGAATTGTGATGAACCATGTTATTAGAATATTGTGATTCTTTTAACATCGTGATTAATTTATAGATTATGGTCCTTATCGTTCTATAATCTAATCATAAACCAGTTTAATTTTATTGTTTGTGGATTCTATCAAATAATAATTTTTTTCATATCATTTTTATTAGAAAACCCTAAAAATTTAGATCAATATTCAACCCCTCAAGCATGTGTGACTTAGAGGAAGAATTCATCATTAAGAGAATAATTATTGAACATACTTAATGCCGCTTGCTTTTATCAAGGGAGGCTGTAGGCCATAGCCATGTGTACAAAGTTAAACAGTCCAGAGGAATTGAGCAATGAATGTGTGGTTAAGCAATTTGACCCTCTATCTATTATCCCGATAATCGTGTTATTTTGAATGTAGATATGGATTATGTAGTATTACCAGTGAAAATTTAGGTTTATTAGTTTTTCTCACAAAACTGTACAATCTTGGATTTATAAAACCAACTATTTATGTAATTCTTTATTACTTAGGATTACTTGGTTAACTTTAGTGATTTCATTTACTGATATAGTATTTTTTAAATTATGTTTTACAACTTTATTTAATTTTTGCATATTGTATGCCTCTACTAGTTATAAGATTATATTGCATATTTAATATCACAAATATATTACGTTATATAAACTAAAAGTTATATACAATTATTACACCACCATCATTACCTTATCTTTTCCAACGTGTTTGCACCACTATCATTGCTGCCAATTCTCCACTTGTTGTACCATCGTTGGGTGAAAATCCAATCAAACTTTAGTGGATCCATTCCTTCAGTAGGAAGCAGGAGAAACCGAAGACCATAGCAATGGCTCCTCCACCTACATAATTAAATATATTTAATAAATTTATTTTATTAAATTAATTATTGTGAGTGAGATAGAAGCTAACACATGATTAGGGTAGATAAATTGACCGGTAATTATGACATGATAAAGCGAAATATAGACATGTAAATAGCGAAAATACAAAAATACGTACATCGTCCTAAGCCTGTAGGCTTGCAAAGGTTTACAAAAAGTGCTCGAAGACTTATGTCTGACTTTTTTGACTTCATTTTTTTGCATTTCTTTTTTTTTCTATTTATGTAGTATATTGATTATTTTATTCAAGGTAAAAACAGAAAAATAGCCTTCAAATAAGTATATATTTTCAAAAAATTAAGAAATTACGCACTCAATTACAAAAATAGACCCCCATTAAACAAAGATAAAGAATGCATTTACTAACTCGCCATTTTTTATGGTGAAATCAATGCGTTCATAGGATTTCTCATCAACAGTGGGAAAAGAAAAAAAAAAGAATAAATAAATAAATAAAAACCGTGGATTCTTTGCGAATTCAACTCCAATGTCATGCCAAATTATCCGCATAGGACATGTAAAAAACTTTTACTTTATTCATTGAACCCAAAACACCTATATTAAATTTATGATTGAAATGAATTTACAAAAAACGCATATGGAAACGCTCATCTCCGAAACAACAGAATCCAACAAAACAACACACCATCCTAAATAATAAAGTAGGGTTATTTTAAGGTTAGGGTAAAAAATTTTCTATTCTTCCATGAATAATCAGCCTAGTAAATCTAAGAGAATAGAGAATGAACGTAATAAAATCCCTGCAAAGATCATTACAAGTTGCACATTCAATGGCTTAGCGATCTTGAATCTAATTTCTCTTGTTTTCCCTAAGAATTTTGATCTCTCTAATGTGCAATTGCAAAAAAAAAAAAAAAAAAAAAAAAAAAAAAAAAAAAAGCGTGAAAAGTGGATGAAGTAAAAAGGTTGTGTTGGTGCTTATGTACTCTATACTTTTTCATCTTCTACTATCTTTAATAAAAATGGCCCCAGCTTATCAAAAATATTTTTTAAAAGCAAAAATAACTCTTAAAACCCTAAAATCAATAATTAAACTAATTAACTACCTTCATCTTAGAAATATTCACAAAAACTTGTCAAATAAACTTAAAAAAACACCTTTCTTAAATAAATGTTAAATCAAATTTATCACATATCTATTGTAGCTTAACCACACACTTATTGTAAATGAAAATTAAGACTGCAAATAAGTTGATTTAGGCTCATAAGCCGGCTCATGAACAAGCTTGTTTGAGGTCTTGAACAAGTTCGTTTAAGCTCATGAACAGTTTGCGACTAGGCTCGTTAATAAGCTCGTCAGCAAATTTATGAATTTTTTTATACATGATATATTATCTATAACTACATAATAAAAACTAATTTTTATTTAATAATTACGTATATATATTATAACAAGACTTATATATTATATTTTATGTTTGAAAAAATGAAAAACGGGCTATCTAAATGAGTTGAGCTTGGACTTAAATCTTAGGTTTGATAAAAAACTTGTTAGGCTCGATAAAAAGCTTGGCTCTACTCAAGCTTATTTCTTAAACTAGTCTAGCTCGAGCTCAAGTTCATGCTCGTTTAACTAAATGAGCTGAGTTTGAGCCTTAATTTTAACTTTGTTAAAATGCTTGGCTTGAGTTTGAGCTTGCTAAATTTTAAACAAGCCAAACCTAATCCTTTAAAAGCTTGGCGGCTCGTTTGTAGTCCTAATAAAAGCTTGTTTGTAGTCCTAATAAAAGCTTATTTGTAGTCCTAATGAAAATTGATAATGATTCATGTAAAATGACAACTTTTGAAACAAAATCCTGCTTAAGGCTTTACCAATAATCTAATAATGAATATCTTTCACAAGAACAAGAGTAATGATCTTTAAAATTGGATGCTAATACATAGAATATGAAACTCATGAATATTATTTGATTAAATTAAGTAATACATTGCCATATTTTACATACACGTATATGTGGATATATAAATAGTACTCTTTTTCTTTTTTTATTCTTCTTTTATTTTTTTCAACTACTTTACATAATACAGTTTGAGAATGAGAAAATTGAATTTGGTCCATAGGAATAGTAGCGATAAATATACCATTAGACTGCAAATGTATATTGTCTGGGCAACGGTACATTAAAATTGAGAAAAACACACACTTTCACCTCAACATTTTCCTCCATTTGAGTCCTTAATTTTTCCCCTTATTAAAATAAGGACTTCTGTCGATCAGTTAATTTTTCATCATCACTTTTCCATTATGTAGATTCTTTACATTTTTTCTCCCCATTTTAAGATCAAATGGACATGTGCTGTGATACTAATAGTTCGTGTTAAGCAACTTAACTAACACAATAATGACCCAACTCATGTGTTTCCCAACGCAAATCCGACTCGCCTTATATTGAACACGAATCGACCTAGGAGTTAGGAATGTGTTTACGGATCGTTTTGCATGTGGGTCTCTTATGGTTTAGGGTGTATTTGTTTTATTATTTTTTTATCGTTTCATCTTTATTTTTTTATTGTTTTTAACAAATTATTTATCAAAAATACATTAACAGACATTTTTACTTATAAATCGATTAAATATATATAATATAAATAATAATAAAAAAAGACCATCCAAACACATAATTAGTTTGTTTTCATCCACCATCAATATTATTTTAAGTAGCTAGATAATATTAAAAAAAAGGGGATATATATATATATATGTGTGTATTTTAAATTCTACTCCTGTTCTTAACTTTCCATTCTCTACCTAATTCCTTTATATGGCCCAGACCTATTTCTTGATTTTTTAATAAAAAAGGATTATCAATAAGGCTGCCAACAACAACCAGCACTAAGGCTTCTGATAGTTGCGCTGCAGAGCCAGTACTTAGGCTGTTGATATGCTCGAACTATTAATAAAACAACAATAATGAGGCTGTTGACATTTTCACAAACTGTTGAGAACGTGTCCTAAAGTTGTCAATGCTATGAACTATTGGATCCAGAATCCTAGACAGTTATCACTCCATCTGTTTTATCTTTTTTTTTTTTTTAATTATTATTTTAATATTTTATTTTTTATTATTTTCAAACAAATATTTAAAAAAACAAATACAAATAATCATACTAATAAAAAATTAATAGTAGCTTGTGATCTTAGCTGACTTATCCGTAACTAGTGTAGGTACACTACACAACAATCAGTGCTATATAAGTCTATATGAGATAAAAATTTGCTATCTCAAGTTTGCCGTACTTATTGTGTCTTCGCGAATAAACATTTAACATGTGTCATGAAGTACTTTCTATATTTTAGGGATTCTTTATTTTCTTAATTTATTTGATACATGCCAAATATTTATTCATAGAAACACAATAGGGACAACAAGCTTAAGTTTGGGACAACAAACTTCTTTTCGTATATATGCATGCATATATTGTAATTTGCACTTTTTTCTGATCCACTATCACCCTTTGGGCATTGTAAAATGGCAATTTGCTATTGTTTTGCAATGTTTTTATTTAGTTAATCTGTTAACAATAAATTCATAATAAATTATGTGTACATTTTTATTATCTAATTTTTTACTAATGTTAATTAATGTGGATCTCATAAAAATTAAAAGAATGCTAACAAAATCTACATATCACAGCAATTGCTTAAAGTGAATAGTTACTTGGAGTGTCGATATGGCATCCTAAGGACTTTAAAACTCCTTACTGATAAAGATGAACTTGCCATCTTAGTATTTGATTTGCATAAATCTATAGGACAGGATTGGATAAAAATACTAGTCCCTTGTTTAGTTGTTGGTAAGGGCTTTGTATTGGACAACAGGCTTCAAGAGTATTGGAAAAATATAAATAAAAAGTAGTATCATGTGGAGAATGAGACAAATACTAGACAACTTAAACCTTTTTATAACATTTTTATGTAATAGTTGTATGTACTAAATAATGAACAATACAAAAATTCTTATCTAGTACTATGTATACCAAACGTGGTACAAGTGAATTAGAATTTCCAATAATTAACTATGCTGTCTAGTTTGTCTCGTCTTGTTCAATTTTTATAATCAAACACTATCCATGTATCATGTTGATTTCTGGGAAGCTCTCTTACTTTCCAAAATCCACCTTTATAGTTAAAGCTAGAATAGTTTTTGGAACCTCTTGATTAAATAAGAGAGAAAAATTAAAAACAATATATTTTGTATATTATATGATCTTTTTGTATAAATATTAAGCATTTATTTATACAAGTAATCCTACACAAATAATGTAGGTGAATATCTAGACATGAGAGAATATATGATTATGATCTGTAATAATATATTGCAACATCCCCCAATAAACTCAAGATGGCAAAAGATTTGCCAAATACCTATGATTATTTCATTTTATATTAAGTTATATAATGGAGTCCAATACATGTTTATGTTATGAAAAAAAAAACAATATATAAATTGGATAAAATTAATTACCAAAATTCCGTTGCAAAATTGTGTCTGTGAAATGATATATTGAAATTTATACACAAATAACGAGTAATCCTTGCAATATGAAGTTTGAGTATGGTTGCTTCATCACGTAAGTGGAATGCGATATAAGTACACAAAAGAAAATAACGATTTTGAATAGCAATAAGCTCAAAATTTTCTTCTTCTTCTCTCTCTTTTGCCTCTTCTACTTACTCTCTCTTCTAACTCTTTCGTCCCCCTCTCTCCCTCTGTATGCTCCCTCTCTTTATACTGTCACATCCCTTTCTCTTTAACTCTCCCTTTTTGTCCTCTCCTTCTCCTTCATTTGCATAATATCATGTCTTGTTACTGTAGTCTACACTCTATCGAGATTACAAGGCATGATACACAATATAAGAAAATTGACTTTTAATGATAGAAATTTTGTGATGGAAAATTAATAAACGAAGTTATAATTTTACAAAATGAATTAGCGATGGTTATTTTTGCGATAGAAATTTATGTTTAGAGATGTAAATTTTATCTTTAAAGCCTAATTTTATAGTGAATGAACACATAATATTTATTTCATATCACGTTTATAAGTCGCGATTTTGATACTGTATATTGGTAATTATTTCTAATTTGACCTTATTTAAGTAATTGTTTTTTGTCAACAAAGACCATAAACAAAAAATTATTTCTATATAATGTTATGTTTACCACACAAAAATGGACATAGAATGAAATTATGATTGTAGATTTTAATTCTATGCCTACATTTGGATGCATCTTAAAGGCAGAATCCCCATACCAAGAATCATTTAATAATTCCATCTCGAAGTACTAGGACTTTGATGCCATTTTTCCTTTTTGGTCTTAGTCTATGATGTAGTTATTTATTTATCCTTTGAACTTGCACTTTTGCTCTTCGTTTATAATAGAGTATTTTTTATATAAAGATGACTCAAGTAATCTTCAGAAACATGATCCAGTCAAGCATGTCTATAGTACCTCTAAGGAAGTAGAAGAATTAATAAAGGACGAGGAGTAATCTATTGCTAGAAACAAGGCACAAAAACAAGAAAAGAAAACTAATATAGCGATGGAATCTCAATTATAGGCGGCCGCTAGTTTTTATTTCTAGTGTTAATTATCAGTTACACTATTTATTTGTATTTATTATTTGCCTTTTTAGGATTTTGTCTTTTAGAATTCCTTATGTAACAATATAAATAGGTTTTTAGGCTTGTCTTTGTATTGACAACTGATATTTGACATCTTTGATATTGAATTGAGAAGATTTTCTCTGAATTTGTAATTGTTTAGTAATTGTGTGATTAAGTTCACGTTTTGAAATCAATCGTCGAATCATTTCTGTTGATTTAATGCTTCCACACTGCATCAAAAACCTACCAGATTGGTATATTATATTTTAGAAAAAAAATTTGCTATTCCAACCTTACTGTTCCCATTATATCCCTATAAATTAACATTTGACATGTGTTAAGAAATACTTCCTATATTTTAGAATTCTTACATTTTTTTAAGTTATTTAACATGTGTCGTATATTTATTGGGAGGAACAAAATAAAGACAAAGCATTAGGCACAACAAACACTTTCCCTATATTTCATGTCTTTAACTGTTGCATAAGAGACAGATCAAGTTGGTGGGCCTTCAACATTATTAGATGCTGTCTCGCGTGGAGATGTGCAAAATGGCTAGTGATTGTGCTGGAAGAGATGGGGTCTCTTCAGGATTAAGCTTTGGAGTTAATTAAACCACTCCAAAACATAAAAAGGATTGGTGGCATATGAGTCTTTAAGAAAAAAAGATGGTATTCCAGAAGTGGAGAAGCATGGTTGGATGCTAAAGGGGAGAGTTAGGGTACGAGGAATCAACTTTAATGATGTGAATTAGTATAAAGATTGGCTTAGCAATGCATGTTACTATTAAAAAACATATAAATACGTATAGCATGGCAGTTATTAGCCTAATAATTTATATTTCCTTTACATGCTACATTTCAATATTTTTGTAGGTGGGGGTTTTTTATTAATAAGATTCATATTAATTGGAGTTCTATTTAATTTTAGAACTTTAAGCATTTAATAGGACCCATCATTGTAGGAATTTACACTTTTCAAAAGAATAAATAAATTATAAATAAAAATGATGAATTGCGTAAACTGAAACAATTTTCATGAACAAAAATGGTGACATACTAAAGTTCCTAGATAAAGGGAACTATTGTGGCCTAATCTCCAACTTTTAGCACACAGGTATCTTTGACGCAAAGAAGAAAAAATTCCATTGTACTAATGTGCCGTATATTTACTTGAATGCTATGCTAGGTAAGGATTGATATTTTTTAAATAATCAGTAAAAATGATGTATAATTTTTATAAAATTATTTGCATAGAAAAATTTTAGTATTATTCTTATACGTTACTAATCAATTTACTTAGTATTAACAACCCTTTCTTCGAGCATGTACCTTAAAAAAAATATTTTCCCCATAAAAATAAAAATATAAAGAAATAAAGAATAAAAATTCAAAATAAGAAAAGGCAAAAGGGAAATCTTTTCCCCCCCAAATCAACTCTTTTGTGGTACAATTGTATTAGTTATAATAGATTACCCCTTTCATTTTCAGTGACTCAGCCCCCCAGACTTTCCGCGGTACATTCGTGGAGACCCAAAAACTTTTTTTTTTTTTTTTTAAACGGAGCTTTCCCACGGTGCCACCAATTACGGGAACACTGTTACCGTGACAGCATCTTTTAGATCCCACAATCATCAAAAAAAAAAAAAAAAAAGGGTTAAAGAGGGATGGCTATAAACATGAGGTTCAGCTTAAGAAATAATAATTTGTAAAATTATATTCAGTTTTCATTTTCACAGATAGAAAAGTAATAAGGATTAGTCTATTTCTTTTAGAATTGGCTGGTCCATAAGATTAAATTATACAACAATCGTGTTGATTAGTATTGTAATTACATCTTCACATCACGAATCATTGGTGTCATGTTATATTATGTTTCATATTTTCTTTTTATTTTATATCTTGTGTTAATGATCTTACAACCTACTAATATTATCTCAGTCTTTGAAGTACTAGCTTTAAATTCTCTTTCTGCATTACAATGACAAAATAAAAAATTGTGTTGTATCATGTTATCAATTTCTAAGAATAAAGGGAAAAAAACAGTCAAATTGTACTAAAATATCTTAGAATTTAATTTTATTGAATCTCAAATCAGGTAAACTAACAAATGATTGTTAACCTATGTACAGGCAACTGAATATCCTAAAAGAGAAAAAAAAGGTTAAAAAGCGATGTCACAACAGAGATATGCTTTACTTAGCTAGAGTGAAAAATGGTATGTTCTTAATCTATTTATTTTTTAATACACCTTTTAGTATCCTGAATTCAAAGACCAAATTGTAAAAGCAAAGCAACTTTATGGGAAAATAAAAAACAGCATAAAGGCAAAGGAAATAAAAGATGGTGAAAAGAAATATCCAAGTCTTTGTGGTTGACGAAGACCCAGGTCTGTAAAAGCATATAACAAAAAGAAAAAAGAAAAAAAAAAGGCTAAAAAATCTTCTTGTTCTTCATTGGTGGTTCTTATTATATTCTTCTTCGGATTCCATGTGTATATATATGAGAGGAAGGTAAAGAGTTATAATATGTAGGTTGTCCAATATTTACACCCACCCTCAATTGCAGAGTTTTTAAGTTTTTGAGCCATGAAGGCCTTCCGTTGTCGGAAGGAAGCAAAGAAAATGATGGCAGATAAGGCCGTAACTTCGACTGCAGAAGCATCATCAACCAGCAGGAGACCTTCAAATAGTGACTTCCAGGTTTTCCTCAGCTTTCAAGGACCCGACAGCCGTTTTACGGTGGTTGATGTAGTCGTTGATGCGTTGGATCGTGCTGGAGTCAGGTTCTTCTATGACGGTGTAAGTGCCAGACAAGGGGAAGTCATTGAAGGAAAGCTGCGGGAAGCCATCATCAACTCCAAAATTTACATCCTCATTTTCTCCAAAAATTATGCATCCAGCAGGCGGTGCCTCCGTGAACTAGAATTAATAATGGAGTGCTGGGAGGGGAAAGAGGAGGAGAAAACTATTATACCCATCTTCCATGATGTCGATGAAACGCTCAAATCGAAATTGTACACCACTGCCTTGAAAAAACACGAGAGGGAGCTTGGTGAAAATGTGGTAAAGCCGTGGAAGGTCGCACTGCAGAAGGCAGCCAGAATCAGTGGATTCGATACACGTAAGCATGGGTAATGTTCAGTGAGCTTGCATGTTTTCTTTATTTTTTTCACTTCCCCATATATGTTACAATTTTTTTTTTCAAAATTTTTGAAGAGGGTTTCGATCAAGCCCAATAAATTCTAATGGGAAAAAAGATAAAGTAGGTGCTTCAGCTTTTAAGGAGCCTGTTGTTACAGCGGCTCCTTGGGTAATATGGAGGAGCGAACATGCGATCGATGTGGTTGCTATAGAGTGGATAACTTGAAAAAAAAAAAAAAAGATTGGTTGAAGTATGAAAGAATTTCTTGATAATTAAGGAAAAAGAATTGAATAAATACATAATACAAATGCTATTTTTAAACAACGCAAGTGTTTAGATGGTTGCAATATTTTGTTTCTGTTTAGGTTAACTGAGATTACGAAGCTCGTAGTGGAAGAAGTTTGTTCCAGAAGTGATCCGGAGAAGGTACCTGCAGTTGGTTATGTTGGAATAGAGGATCCGATGGAGGAAGTTATAGAGCTAATGGACTTAGATGCCCAGGATGTTCGATTTGTTGTCATTCATGGCACTGATGGCATCGGAAAGACGACTGTTGCGAGGCTTGTTTTTCGTAAAGTTTCTTCAGACTTTCCACAGGGAGCTGCCTTTCTGTCAGACGTCCGTGAGCAGTTCCGTAGAGATGGCATTGTGAACTTGCAAAAGGAGTTATTATCAAAGCTTGGCCAGGTGAGATTTTGGTCGCTTCGTGACGCTGATGAGGCGGCTGAGCTTATCAAAACTAGAGTGGAGGGCCAAAAAGTGCTTATTGTCCTAGATGACCTAGACAGCAACGAGCAGCTATTGAAGCTTGCGGGCAATACTTCGTGGTTTGGTGTCGGCAGTAGAATCATTTTAACCACAGAAAATATTGGAAGGGTTCTGCCCAAGCCTAAAAGGGGTTTCTCCCCATACAAAATGCAAGAAATGAAACTTGACGATGCTTTGAAGCTCTTCAGTAGGCATGTGTTCGGAAGGGACACACCTCCAGAAGCGTATAATGAGATTTCGAGAGAGGTAGTGCATACGATAGGTGGACTTCCTCTGATTGTTAATTTCACGGCTTCCTTATTCAAGAATAATAGGATATTTAAATGGAAAAATACGATTAAGCAGCAGCTTATTACTAAGAAAAAGGTTCATCTTCATCAAGATGATGAGGGGGAAGCATCCACTGGTAGAGGTAGAGGACCGGATGTGTTCTTCAACGTTCCAAGGCACGACAGTGGAGATAAAGACATCAATGCTTTCTACCATGCCTTGTATCGTGCTGGAGTTCGGGTCTTCTACGCCAACGAAATCAATGAAGAAGAAGTAAATGAAGCCGTCGCCAACGCTAAAATCTACATCCCTATTTTCTCCAGGAACTATGCATCCAGCAAGCGGTGCCTCCGTGAGCTACAATCAATAATGGAATGTTGGGAAGCTTCGCAGAGGCAGGAGGAGGAGGTGGAGAAAATGATTATACCCGTCTTCTACGATATTGACGTAGGTATTGATCGCAAGCTCAAAATGGAAATATACGCCACTGCCCTACAGGAGCACAGGGACAAACTGGGTGAAGACGCGGTTCAGCCGTGGGAGATTGCCCTTCACAAGGTTACCAAAATCGAGGGATGGGACTTGCGCAATCTTGGGTAATACAATGTTTATATTTAATTTATACTTAATTCATAATTTTTTTTTAATCTTTATAATATTATTTGAGTCTCAGTACTTTTCATGTTTCAAGAAGGAGCACTTCGGTTAGTTGGGTCATCATGTCTGCTGATTGAAATAAAAAGATGAAGCAGTCGGTAGGTTTGACGTTTTTTGAAAACCTGAGTTAGCCGCTGTTGGCAGTTCGAATGCCGAAATTATTAGAGTTGCTGCGACTTATAAGAAAGTTGTAAGATTTATGATATTTATCGTTGAATTTTGTGGTAAAAATGGTGGGTTTGTGACTCGTGAAAAAGTTGCAATATCTATTAATGAATCTTGTGTCAAAAGTAATAAGTTTGATACATATTTGTGCCAAGTTAACGTATTTGTGGTAGGTTTAAAAAGTATTGGTATAATATATTCATGATAGGTTAGTGTATAAAGTGACTTGATGTTAACAGATTTTTACAATTTTATTTATTTATTTATTTGTTTTTAGGGTGTTTTGGCTTCTGGAGCTCATAAAGAAGTTTGGGTTATAGTCACGGACACGCAGTGATCAAGAGAAGGGGCCTCATGCGTGTGTGATGAAACGATGCTCTCAAGCTCTTCTATCATGGCACCTATTCATTCGGATTGGCACAGAGAAAAAATGGAAACCATCCTAGAACTATATATATATATATATTTTGTTGCAAGCATCCAGCAATTGACAAGCGCTCCTCCTCTTCTCGAGGGGTTTATTGTGTCTCTTGAGTTTCCTTTTATAATTTTGTTCGCATCTTTAATTATCTATATATGTGTTTATTTATTTTATTCTTGTACAAATTGCTTGGTTTTTTTTTTTTTTTATTTTTAACCTTGAGGATAAAAGATTTTTTTTATTTAAAAAAAAACTCATATCTTATCAATCTCGTATTATTTTTAAACATTTTGTTTCGAGGAATATTTCGGTCGGAGAAAATGAGTGTTTTCTCATTAATTAATCAATATACTTTAACTAAATAATAAATACACCACTATTTTATTCTTCAGCATGATTTCGTGCACTCCGTATGCTTGGCTTTTAAATCGATAGCTAAGGGCATGATATAAGTTAGTTTCATGGATATATGTGAAATATCCCTCATTTTTTAAACATGGACTAAATTAAAATAATAATAATAATAATTTACAAAATCAATATTTAAATAAATATTAAACATCAATTTATTTATTCATAAGTGATTAAATTCCTAAGTGTTAAATAACATTATTTACATGAAAGTAAATGGATCAAAAGTTTGGTAAATTAAATTAGTAGCTAGTTAAATAAAAATCATCACATGTCACATCTATAATAAACCAAGGGCATAAATGTCTTTTAATTATCTCAAAGGTGTTTCTATATTTGCAAACCCTCCTAATCACATTACGGGTCTGTTTGTTTGGCTTTTTTCAGTAGATATAAACACTTTAAAAAATTTTTTTTAATAAATTATTTATCAAGAAATAGATATAGATAAAAAAAAAGTTGTCAGTTCTCATCAAAAGATCAAATAGATAAAATATAGATGCAAATCGGATATACTTATATGTATTATTTTGGAAAAGATACAGATACAAATGAAAAACAGACTATCCAAACAGACCCTACATAAGATTTTTTTTCTCTCTCCTCTCTCTCATTCTTCTTCAATAAGAAATCAATACTCTTAAATTATCTCTCTCAAAACTTCTCTCTCGAACTTCCTCTACAACGTATCTTTTCTCTCTCTAAAAGCTCAAACATAAAACCTACTTCTCTCCCTAGAACTCTACACCTAATATAATAGTGAAACAACGGAAAACAAATTGAAAAATAAGAGGAGGTTTGGAAAGGAAAGAAGCTTCCACAACTTGCATGCAAAGTAGTATACTAGTAGTAGTGCTTTAAGTTTGCTTGCTTGTTACATCTAGTAAGTAATTCTAACTTCAATAACATGGTAGATGTGATCTTAATGATTTGATTGTGTTTTGTGTATGGTTATGAGATTATATCAATGTTTGGAGGGTAAATTTCTCTCACGACACCTGAACTTTTTCAATTTAACATATATATACCTAAACAAAAATTTTATTATAAGAAAATATCTAAACTTTTTAAATCTTTCACCCATGGTATCTCTAGATGGATTCCGTCCAATTTTTCGTCTAACTGTTGACGTGGCAAGCAAACTCGATTAAAATAATGTTTTTTGGTCCAGGTTGGTATTTTTTACTTTTTAAAAAAATTATTTTCTTTTACTTTCACCTCTCTCTCTCTCTCTTAGGCCTAAGACTAAATTCACTGAACTCTCTCTCTCCCTCACCACTAGCACTCTCTCTCTCAACTTTCTCCCTTCTTCTTTTCAACTTCTTTGTCTATCTACATCGACCCCTCTCTTTCTCTCTCTTTAGCTAATCTCTCTCTTCGCACCATAAAACCTAAAAACCACTCACCAAACCAAAACACCCCAACACTGAGACCACTAGTAACTACTCAATCACCATCATGGTACTAAGTCACACAAAACAAACCCATAAAGACCACATTCACAACTACCCAAGCATCTCGACTAAACAGATTCGTAACCAGCCCTCGAAACCACCATAGCTACTTCGACCTAAACCACCACTCTCCAAACATCAAACACCAAGTTGATGACCCAAATCCCATTTACCACCTTCGACTTCACAACCAACTTCGATACAAAACAAAAATCTCTACCTTTACCAAACTTAGAAGACCTCCAAACCAAAACCACCGACAACCACTAATCACCCAAAATAACGTCACCGCCTTACAACACACTAACACCGGCCATCTAAACACTAAACCCAAAAGCCTACCATGACTAAAGTTGTGACCTTCACATATGCACTACAACCACCATTAACCTTCCGTGCTAAAGCCGTGTCCTTCACCATGTTTGGTGGTGGCGCGCTTGGTCTAGAGCGAGGTGGAGGCCAAGTCATGTGTGGGTTTAGGTTTGTATTGAGAGCGTGATGATGGTGTTTTGAGTGATTGTTAGAGGTGTTCTTTTAGGGGGTGAGGTGATAGTTTATGGGTTTGCCTTGGATGTTAACTGGGGTTTTATGTGGTTATCGGCTGCCACTTATAGTGGTTGTGGCATTGTGTTGGTTGGTGGGTATGTTTGGATCACTGTGTTTAGAATCTAAGAGGGGTGTTTGGCCTAATTCTTGGTAGTGAGTAAGCTTGGTTTCGTTTGGACAATCTTCCATGATTTAGTGGAGTCGAGTTATTTTTAGGGAAACTTTAAGAGAGAGAGAGAGAGGGAGGGATGGTTGCGTTTAGAAGAAGAAGAAGAAGAAGAAGGGGGAAAGACTAGAGAGAGAAAGTAAAGGAAAATAATAAAAAAGTAAAAAATTCCAACATGGACAAAAAACAATATTTTAATCGGGTTTACTTGCCATGTTAGCAGTTGGATGGAAAATTAGACGGAATTTGTCTGCAGGTACCATAGATGAAATATTTAAAAAGTTTAAGTATTTTTTTATAATGAAATTTTATTTATGTATATATCTATTAAATTGAAAAATTTTAGGTGCCACGAATGAAACTAACCCAATATTTGGATGTTGAAATAAGTTTGGCATAACATGATAAGAACTTTAAGAATAAATGATATATTTGAATCTAAACAACAACTAAGTGAAAATGTATGATTAACATATATTCTGATGTCCAAAGAGTGCTAAAGATTGGATTAAAACATGAAACAACAAAACTAAGAAAAAACATGTTTGTTGCTCATTATGGTGAGACTTTAAGGGGCTGAATCGGCCAAAAATTTACATTCTTTTATGCAGAGGGTATGTCGGTGCAACAATTTAAGATGTGTAGAATACGAATGTGAATCGAACCGAACCAAAGTTGGATTGAACAGGCCTCAAATTGGATAAAACCAGTAGTGTGTTAAGTAGTTTCCCCTGTTTTGGTATAGAACATTGGTAATATGTCTTAAATTCAAATTAAAAAGGTCCAAATGGGTTGAAAAGACGTAGAAACATGTAAAAAAAAAAAAGTTTGACTAAAAATTTGATGTTGAGAATCAGCTTAGAAGTAGGTGAGCTAGTCATATTTATTGAGTAATGTGCTAAATTAAACATTTATTAAATTGTTTAAAATGAATTAAATCTTAATTTGGTTAAATACATAAGAATTAAATATAAATAACATATTTTACTATTAAGATA
This sequence comes from Combretum micranthum, assembly GCA_024138025.1. Taxonomy (NCBI): domain Eukaryota; kingdom Viridiplantae; phylum Streptophyta; class Magnoliopsida; order Myrtales; family Combretaceae; genus Combretum; species Combretum micranthum. The sequence continues at coordinate 104,024 of JAMXBD010001393.1, forward strand.
TGAATTTTGTAAATCCCTCAATTTTCGGATAATATTGGAGTAAACCCTAACCCTTGTAAAACCGGAACATCAAAAGTCAACAATGATTAAGGCATACTAGTAGTTTTAACTTTAGCAATCTCGCGCTCGAAACTTGAGGGCAATAGAAATGAGCTAAAGGTGGATTATAATTTGAAATAGTATGACGAAGCCTAAAAAGATCAGATTCGCCTAAAAATCATTCGTTTTGGACCTGAACGAGATCAATTCTCGAAAAATATGTCACGGTGCTCGGAATAGTAAAAATATTCCAATAACACATATGGATTCGTAATTTCATAAGGATTCATAAAATATCAGTTTCGTAATTTTTCAGTAACTAAAAATATCAGATATAGCTCGTTTACACCTATTTTCCTTACCACCGATATCTTATTTGTATAGTTTACTATTCTTGGTACTATTTCTACTATTTATTACTATTCACCTATATATATTTTTCATTACAACCTAGTTCTTACAACTTACATACCTATATCTTACATTTTCATTTTTAATATAACTTTTTACTAAACTTCTCTTACACTTTATCACTTTTCTTTATCAAAATTAATTTTTTTCATCACTCTCTCCTTCTCCTATGCAAAACCGATGCCACCCCCTCCCCTCTCTCTCTCTCTCAATTTTATTTCTTTCTCAATTTATTTTAATATGTCTAAAATCCCTCCATAATTCTCTGTAAATACCATCTCTCCCTCCATTTTTCTCACACATCTTATTTTTCATACCAAAACTCTTTCAAATACAGTCTCTTCCCATCTCTTTCTTGTTTCCATAAAACTATCATCCACATACAAATACTAATACTTTATTTCTTCTTCAATCAACAAATAACCTTAGGTAAAAATTCCGAAAACAATCTCCATGTTCATGTTAACATAACATGACTATATTATGTGTTTTCTAAACCCATGGGTATTATGGAAGTAATAGTTGTCAAATCTCAAGAAAGTTACCAAGAAATCCTCATTTTTGGTATTTTTCTTGATTAGGTGATTCTGAGGAAGAATATCTGCATCTCGAGGATTATTACGATTAAGTGGATTATTTGAACGACTCATCCGTTAGAAGAAGTGTCGACATGGCAACGTGAGTTTATTTCCTTAAAAAGGCTTTACTTGACTGTGCTTGTAGTCTAGTCGCATTAGAATTAAGAAAAGATAAAATGATATGTATGTGAAAATTGTTGAAAGCACTCTAAGAATATCGAGACGAGCGATTTTGTAAATAATGGTTGTTTTAGTATAGTACTTGATATGTATGAAATTCTTTGATCACCATAAAATTTCTAATAACAATGCTATGATATCTTAAATAAATTGATTCATGCATATCACGAAATGAGTCACATTGCGTGGGGTTATCATCCTTGGGTGAGAAGGATGGTAGCACGGTTGAAAGTAACACTTGGCGGTTATGATCGAAAACGATTGCTTGGCAACATGGAATTATTTGAATGCTTGGCAGAATTTCAGAAGCATGACTCAACTCGAGTAGACTTAATATGCTTGGTGGTATTGATTGAAAGTATAATTTAACTAAAACTACTCGTTTTGAGGTTACTCATCACCAAACCCCGAATATAAGGCATAAATCCATTCAACATATAGTTCCCGGAAAACTATATGCCTTGTTTGCCTACGTGTATGTTGATTTCACTTGATTGTTTGAATAACTTGTTTGAATTTTACTACATAAGAAGTTTACTTATGAAAATAATTCTTACTAAGCCTATTAGCTTATAACCCTATAAATATCTTTTACAGTTTACCTATTTGTGGTTGAGGCCACGTGGACCCTGCGGCCAGGTATTTTCCTTTTGGTTAAGGAATTTTTAGATGAAGTTTGGTGTTGGATAAGAAGTAGACTTCATAGAATTTTTCTTGTAATAGATTATAGTTATTTGTGGCTGGGGAATGCCCCTAAGACTTGTAAGACTATTTTTATGAATAAATGAATATTATGAATCCTCTTTTCTTAATTTGTTATTGTATTTTCTTAAGCTTCATAATTCTATGAATGATCCTCTAAATTTGTGAGAGCATGCCTTATACTTAATATTGAAGCTTCTGGGAATGAATAAGGTTGTCATACTTAAGCTTTAATATTGAGTGTGGTGGACTGTCATATTTAGGATACCCCTTGGGGCGTGATAGTAAGTAAGGAAAAAAAGAGGAATCAAAATAAAAGAAAAATGACATAGTTAATCTTCTCATTTTGAGCATTTGCCATCTAAACATATGGATATTCTTTTATCTTTATATTAGAGAATATAACTAAATGTTAGCTTCCATTGTTCTCATGTGATAAAACATACACAAATTGCTTTAGTTTGTTTTGTTAGTTAAGTGGATATTATTTTTGACTTGGTGAGTGATGATTTTAAACTTTGGGCATTGAAAGAGAGCTGTTATAGAATGAAGTAGATTTAAGAGAGATATTATGGACCACAACATAGGATCAATAGTAGAATTAAAACACTAACTGCAACAATAGCTTTATCATTGCAAATTTACATAGTCATTATTTAATGAGTGATTGCAATAATTTGAACATCAACTAGAGGTGGTTGAGACAACCAATCGTATATTAATTAGAGTTTTTGATGAAAGGATGAGTTCTTCTACAGTATGATAGATTGAACATGTTTTGGTAAATTTAACACATCTCTCTCACATGTGTAAACTCCTAGATTTTATGATAATCTTATAAGTAAAACCTTAAAATGGATATTAAAACCGAAAGCCCAAAGTCAAACAGATCATCCTTAAACTCAAGGAACTATAGATTCGATCAGATATAATTCTAGAACCCTAAGATATCAGATGAAGTAGGAAAAAATGGGAACCCTAAAAGTAAGGTGAGTATATGGTTTATACCCTAAAACGATAAGTTTACTTGAAACCTTAATCGTTCCGATCCTTTTTGATAAGGGCTTACATACCCGATCACCGACACGCAAAAGAAATCAATATAATCGACAAGCAGTTAATAATAAAATAATATTATATTATCCATATAATATCATATATGCTTTTATTGGTTTATAAAAAAGTCAGTTAAACAACTTGTACGCATATTTTATCTCCTACCAGTAGATCATTTGTCTTTTCAACTACTATTCATTTGCTATTTACTATTATTTACCACTATTCGCATCAATAACCTTTTTATATTATTCTTACACCAATATTTACTTTTCCAATACCTAAACTTACACACACGATACTTTACTTTACTTTTCATAATAAACTCATTTCTTTTCTTTTTCTTTTCTCTCTCTTTCCCTCTTCCCATTACTGTCGGCTACATTAGCTCTCTCTCTTCTATTCTATTTTCTATTCCAATTTTATTTCATACTTTAATTCCTACAATTTCCTTCTATAAATACTCCTTCTCTTCTTCATTTTTCCCACACTTATGTAACTTCATTTCTCTCTAAGAATTTTCTTCCCTCCCCCTCTAACACCACCACCAACACCACCCCCCTTCCCTATCTTTTCCCTCTCTCAAATTGTCTTTTTATCCTTTAGGTAAATTCCTTAAACTCCATCTCTATAATATGTCATGTTCATGTATGTATGTCTTTATCCATGATTCCATAAAAACTCCACATGATGCTGAGGAATGAAAATGTAAGCATCATACTTAGTTTCATGTCATACTTATGTTTATATTTTTGTTGATTAATGTAACTTTTATATACATAATACTCGCTAATCTAACTTTGTTTATTTCATATTCTTTATATTTCAAGCAATTTTGTTTCATGTAGATTCATATAAGAATAGTCAATTTCTAGTCTTGGACTTGTCCATATTCAAGTCCAAAGGAGACTTTGAAAACATGAAAATGTACTACAAAATACTAAGGGGGGAGGGGGAGGTGGGTTGAATTGAGTATTTGCCTTAAAATACTCTAACAATTAATTTTAATGTAGCAAATTAATTTCAAGTTAATAGTAGTGGAAAATACACAAAGATTATAAAATGAAAAATTAAAGAGATATGGATAGAGAATTTTACTTTAGATTTAACATAGAGTTCAACCCACTTTCTACTCTCCATGGTCCACTAATGCCTCCAATCGAGGACTTCACCACCACTTTATTAATCATAAAAGTCACGCTCACTTTTTCACTTACACATTTCTCTTACACTCTCTCTCTCTCTGTTTTTTTTTAATCTCCCAAGGATAGAGTATATATATAGTCGTAAAAAATTCAAATCCATTAGAGACAATGTCTTTAAGTCGTCAAGCATTGAATGCGCTTCAATGGCTCTTTTTGTCACATCGGCTTCATATTTATAAACTGTCGTACCTTAACTTGTTGTGCCTCAAACTAATCTTCAACCAAGTGTCCACTTGTGAAGTCTTAGATTCAAATTTTTTGTGCCCTAAAGCATGTTGCGCCTTAACTTGTTGCGCCTCAATTTAACCCTCAACCAACTCTATGATCTTTGATCTCATCGAGCTTGAAACTTGAGCTTGTCGAGTATTGGTTTTGAGCTTGTCGCACCCTAACTCTTCAACACATTGAGCCCTCAACCTGACTCAAGACTAGAGTTGTGCATTTTTAAACTTGTCGTGTTTTAGACTTTGAACTTGTTGTGCCTTAGTGAATGGACCAGTTTTGCATTTGTCTTGACTTTTTTACCTATGATTGTTCATCACTAACTTGTTCCTGCTAAAAATCTACACAAACTCCACAAAAACATGCAACATACACATATATATCCTAGCATATTATTCATTATATTTTTAAGCTAATTGAGTGCAGTTTGAATAGTTATTTGTGCATCGTATTATCTCATCAAAATCCGCATTGAACATACAAGTTCAACAATCTCTCCCTTTTTTATGAAAACAATTAGGCACAATTAACTCATTTTCAATTCACTATACTCCCCCTCAATTAAGCATCTAGGTCTCAAAAGATTTTTTTCTCAAATTTGATTTAAAGACTTCATGCTTAATTTTAGGAGAATACACACTACACTTAATATGTCTTTTAGTTGCCCTTTTGTACTTATTAAAACAGACTACATGCATGTTAATAAAACACATTTCATGCATGTTACTTCAACATATCTATTCCTTTGGACTGATCAAAAGATAAATGTGCATTCAATTTGTCTCACTCAAGGAGGACTTCACACTTCATTCAAACAAAACAATTGCCTCACCAGGAGGACTTCATAACAATGCCTCACCAATAGAGGACTTCACAAATGCCTCAACACGAGGACTTCACCAATTTCCTATTCATGCGTAAGACTTCACAACAGGTGCCTCAACACAAGAGGACTTTGCCAAAACACTTGCAAACAAATGCATGAATAGTGCCTTATAGTATTAACTCACTAATCTCACTATGGTACTATTCAGTCAACAAATCCATAAGGAGCATCATAGAGCATGTTCAAACGTTCAAAACCATATTTTACCATTAATTTGGCTTGAGCATGCACACAAATAATCATATCATAGATTTTTACAAACACAATAGATCACAAGCTTCATAGAGCAGATATGAATATATGATACCTTCTTTTATCCTTAGATCAAGTTCTAGATCATCTTGACTCCATGTTATTTAACACTCATTGTCGCGCCCCAGAAGGTAACCTAGACATGGCGGTTCACTACATACGGTATTAAAACTTAAGAATGACTTCCCGAAGTCATGCGAAAGCTTCAACACCATATATAAGGCGTCTATCACAACAATAGAAGACTTCAATAGGATATGTAGTTCAAGATAGTAAATATATCATACATGAAATCTGATATCTATTTAACTTCAACATTATAGAAACATGGTTCTTACATTATCTTGGGGGCATTCCCCCAGTAAATCTCCAAGGAACATAAAATTCACTTAGTCTTGTGCATAAGGAAACAATACTAGAACTAAATGATATTAAAAGAAATCTATCCTAAGATCTTCAAAAAGATTCCCAAGAGCTTCCCAAAACATAATTCCACTTGGGTTCATGAAGTCTTCGAGTAAAAGAGATATTGATCCTATGTCAACAAAAGTCTATTGGGGTATAAGCACAATTAGCTTAGTAAAAATTGTAAACCCCGGAAATTTTCTACCATAGTATACGACTCCAAAGTAGAATACATGAACTAGATAATAGATTTAGAATCTAATCAAGTCTAAGAATAGATCAATATCTAGAATTTGGTTAGATAAAGAGTTTAGAATTCGAATAAGGAAATTCTTTAAACCCTAGCTGATACCAAAAACGAGATTTCATATCTTGAATGCATAATTCAAGATATGATTAAAAGAAAATCTAAAAGTTTAAACCCGAAACCTGATATACAAATAGATTTAAATAGAAAAATACAAATATAGAGATTAAATGATTGCTTTTGAACTCGGAAATAATTCGAGAATAGAACAACGAGTAGTAATGAGCCTGTACTTGGATTTAAACTCTAAATTCGAGATTCCTAGGTAAAATTAAATGCTACTAATAAGATTTCATGATGGGTATCAAAACTAAAGATATATATATAGTTTAGCCTCTATATCAAATACGATATTAAGTAAATAGTTATCTACGCTTATAGACAGAAAACGATAACCTAAAGATAAACCGTTAAGATTATAAATACACAACGAAAACATAAACTGATGAATAGCTCAAGATCTAAATTTCAAATAAATAATTGAATTACACTTTTGTTCTAAATCGATTTTTCTTAAGCTATTAAAGCCTAAAACAAAATTGACCAAATGAGTTCAGAAAACCCTAATCGCGGGAGATAAAATTATACAAATAATTAATCACGTATATATATATAACTTAGAATTGTATTATTTGATAATCTAAGTATTTTGTATAACTCTATAAACATATTTTTGTGCAAAAACTCCCAAATATTAGCTAATTTATACCTGTATAACTCGTTAAATTATCTTAAAACTCAAATAAATAATTAGTAAATATACATATATATATATATATATATGTGTTTTCAGTGGAAATCGGCTGGAAAGCAACGGGAGGAAAAGAGAGCCAGAATTCATCAAATAATTCACCAAATTTGTCAACAAAAGCAACCCAAGGACCAATTAAACAATGCCAACTCAATTTCTCATTAATTGGCATGAAAACAATAGCCAAATGAGAGCAAATCAAAGGAAATTCGGTGGGGAAACGCAGCCGAATTCTTCTTCTTCTTCTTCTTCTTCTATATATATATATATATATATATGTTTAATGACCTTAATGAAGAAACAAACAATTCTCTTTGTTTCCCAAACTTCCCAGAACGAAATTGCTCCCAAATAACAAACAAAAAGAATTGAAAACAGAAAATGAACAGATTAAAACATCCAAGTTCGGATCAAAGGAAAAACAATATGAAAAACGCTTGGATACGAGTTCAAAGGTAAGTGGATGAAGTTCAAATGATTTTCTTTCAAATCTAAGCATTATAACTGACTTCTAATAATCATAGGAACGTAATAAACACAACTTCAAGCTTCGAGTTTCATCGGACAAGCTCAATCGAGGTAAAAGTCCGAAACCTTAACTATGTTTTAGTAAGAATCAAGATCTAAGTATATAGAAGTGTTAAGAGTTGTTGTATGACTATATATAAGACAAATAAACACTTAGAAATGGTTTAAGCATGTTTTTAACATGGAAAATTTAACAAATTTGAATCGGATCAACAAGGAAGATGATGAACAGTACTAACACTGCCTATAAGCCGGCAGTGTAGTCGCTCAATGCCGGCGGCTTACATGAATAGGCCGGCGGTTTAGAGACGGCTTACACTGAACAGAAGCTACGTAAAAATAATTTTCACGTAAACATGAATGTAAGCTGGCAATCTGAGGATTTACGCCGACGGTGTAGGACCGGCGTACGTTGAAAGCCGACAGCTTTCGAAGCCATGCACTCAATATGAAATGTTTTTCAAACCAAGTGGACACCGACATCTGGGTTTCAAGGCCGGTGGCTTTGAGCCGGCGTACACCCATTTTTCTTCAACGAAAGCTAGTTTTGAAATGAACAGAATACATATATATATATATATATATATAAATGCAATTCACCTACTGATCATATATTATATATATATATATGATAATATAATATTTATGAAATAGTTAAATAAATACAAATATCTTGATTAATAATTGATAAAGCCCTAGAATTAAGGAAAAATATTTAGTGTTAATAAAAGTTATAAATAGTCAAATAATTATTCTAAAAGGATAAAATAGGTAAGAATGGAAATTGAAATAAGCTAAATTTTCAAGTAATGTGACTTCTAAAAATAACAAAATAATTATACGAGATAAAATAGGAGAAACACGACAATACAAAGAAATAATAAATAGAGATAATCTTCTATTGAGATCAGTATAGAATAACATAGAATCAGTATTAGTCACTACCAAAACTTGATAAATATCGAGTCTAGGACACTAGCCACATATAAGAATTTAGCTATATAACATATAATATATTGATGAATGCTTTATTCATCTTAATAGGTGATTTTGATACACTAGAGGATCTACCAGCAGATTATTACGACTGAGTCAGTATGAGTAGGTGAGTAATTCAGTCATATTGTACTATTTGTGCTTGTAAGCAGTTGAATATATAATGCAAAGATAATTAAACGATTGTTTTGTTGAAAGTATGTTGTGATTTGATTGTATGATTGTTAAAATATCCTTACAAAAGTGATAATGTAATGATTTGATGTTGTGAAGCAGTATACTGATGATTGTGTGTAATGTATTATCACTGTGAAATTGAATAAGAACTATTGACTTAACAAAATAATTTGATCATGCATTGCACAAACTGCATTATTGCATATAAATTGAGATGACAGCCTGCTACGTATTAATATTTCGGTTCTCTATTAGTGCTTGGTTGCTCTAATGTGTTAGTTCTTCTGAGGCTTTTTTTGTTCCGTCGGTTCTACGGGAACTAAGTGGCACCGAAGGACGCCGCCCGTAGTATCGCTTTGAAATGATTAATACTTAGGGAGTTTCTAAGGTGAGTACAGGAGATGGTCAGTTTAATCAATTATATTCAAAGTGATAACCCTAAAACGAGAAATCGTTGATTCTCCTGTGTACTTAGTCTCTCCTGGGCAGGTGAGTCATGGAGTAATGGTTCTTCAACCCTTAAAAAGAGGGCGTAAATCTTTTTCTTGTTTGGATTCTAGATCATCCAAGCTTGTATCTGTGCATATGATTGAGTGTTGACATTGCTTATGATTTGCTAATAACTTGTGTGATGTATGATATGTCTGGTTATTCACTGAGCTATGGTTTTGCTCATACTCCAACAGTCTTTTCAGGTTTACCTTACGACCCTGGTTAGTCACTTTCAGGAGTATGGCTCCGGTAAGAGTTTAGGAGCTGGAAGTCTAAGTTTGTACTTTGGTTTAATGGTTATGTTTTATTAGAATAGATTAATTAGTTCTAATGTATCAGTTATGTACTTCAGGAAAACTATTTAGTTTGTAATAGTTCTGTAATGTTTATGCTTAAGTTAACAGTTATTCACTAATGTATTTCTTACATGTATTTATCATTTCTTATCAAGCAACTAAAAAGATCCTGTTGTTTTGAAAACCTGTCATTCTCTGAAGGTAATCTAGTGATAGTATTCAAGTGTGACTTATCTACTACTACTAGGGTACCCTCGGGGCGTGATAGAATTTAGTTGGTATCAGAGCATGGTTGCAAGTATAAGAAAGATAAATATGTGAAAGAATTGCATTTAGTGAATATAGTAAGTTTAGATTTAATTAGCACCCTATAGAAATAGTTGGGTAGTTATGGGTAGAGTTATATTGCACCATTAGGAATAAAATATGTGTGATTATTATTAATCATGCAAATTTTGTTGTGTGCAGACTAATCCTGCTACATGTCATATTAGATGGGAGATATTTAGTATGCAGGAAGAGGAGACATTGACAGATTACAGGCGCAGATTGCGAGTCCTGATAGAGGACTTATATTTTTGTGGGATTACTAAAACCCTAGATGAGATCCTCAGCACTTGGAAGAGAGGATTACAGCCTTTGTTTAAAGGGTGGTTATTTCTGATGGAGTGGGCTTTTTCAGATAATGGATCAGCTATAAAGACGCTCTATAGATTTGAGAGACTGGTAGTTCAGAAAGGAGGTGGCCTGGAGATTGATAATATAGCATTTATAGTCTCATCCAGATCCGTGAGACCAGATCCACCAGATTTTAGAGTTTGGGTATCTATTGGGAGAGGAGCAGTTTATGCTCATGATATTAGACAGGATTATACTCGGGTGAGAGGTGATGCAGCTTATGATGATGATCAGATGCTTGCACGGGTTAGCAGATGCAGCCACTCCAGACGCATTTTGATGAGGAAACCACCTATTATAGCCAAGATAGTAGGTGAGTTCCAGCGTCCTACTTCTGTGCAGGATAGACTGGTACAGGAGTCAGTTCAGACTACTGTTCATAAAAGGAGTATAACCACAGAGTTGCTGGATGAAAGAGAGGGAAAGAGACGAAGCAGTAAGGCAGAAAAGTATGTCTCTGACTATAATTATGCTAGATGGATTGGATCAGCACATAGAGGGTGGATTGAGAGAGATATATCACCTAGTGCTGAGAGTGAGTTGAGGCTTGCACCCAAAGGTATTGGGTAATGGATACAGATTTGACTTTGGCACCCCCAGGAGATAGAGACACGATGATTGAGATTGATGATAGCAGCTCAGAGGGAGAGGATGATTACCCTCATTTAGGTCCTCAGGAGAAGGGCAAGGGTCGTCTTTATCCTAGCCCTTGAGTCTGGTTTAATATTATATGATGATGATGTATTATCTACTTATGATGACATGACAGGACGATATCAGTAGACTTTTGATGATATGCATATGATATATAGGGTGATGCATATGTATCTTTTGATGACTGTAGTAGAAAAACTAGGTTTAGTGTTAGTGCCATTTTTGAAATGTACATAATGCACTAACCATGAGAAGTTCAGATGTATTTTGGTTATGTATATATATGTGTGATATATATATATATGAATGACTTGGATGTCTTTGGTGAGGATGAAATATTAATGTTAATAGAATTCCAAGGGGAAGAAATAAAAGTAGAAATGCCAGGATTTCTGGAGATCCACCAATAAACGCTCCTGCACCATCCCAAAACCGAATTGAGGATGTTTTACAAAGTCTCCAACAACAAAATGTGTTGATTTTGCAAGCTTTGCAAAATATTCAAGCAACAAATGTAGCACCACCTGTTGGGGCACCAGCAATGACTCCACAAATTCCTAGAGGAAATGAAAGACATACTCCACCGGTTCAATTTCAGGAAAATGGACTAGTGAACCCAAATGAATCTGCTGCCGAGGTGTAAGGACCGCCTCGATATGAACAAGAATTGTCGCCACCACCACCTTTACGTCCTCAGAGGAATTTGTTGCCAGAATTTATTAAATGCAACAGATACTTTGAAGGAATACCAGGAAAACCAGAAGAAGCTGAAGATTGGCCGGCTCAGATTGAACGATCCCTTGATGTTTTCCAAGTACCTGAAGCTCTGAAAGTATCTTATGGAACTTATCTATTAAGATTGAGAGCAAGAATATGGTGGAATTCAAAACAAAGAAGTTTGTCACAACCGGTTACTTGGGAAGTATTCAAACGAGAATTTCTGAAGGAATATTTTCCAGGCAGTTTAAAAGCAAAATATAGTACTGACCTGATGAATTTGATGCAAGGAATAAGATGATTGATGAATACGAACATGAGTTTAATCGGTTGTTACAGTTTGCTCCAGATGGTTATCGGGACAGTAATGAGCTAAAGAGACAGACTTTCATGGCTGGATTAGAACATCATTTTCAGAGAAGACTTGCTGAATTTGAAATTGATGATTTTGCAGCTATGATAGAAAAAGCTCGAATCATTGAACGAGCAAGGAAGTATGAAATTGAGAGGTATAAGAAGAAAGGAACCATTTTCGGGAAGAGAATGTATGATGGTTCTATGGCAAGTTCTGTGTCTAAGAAGGTTAAATTCTTCAAACCTTTCAATATGAACAAAGGAGGAGTAATGGGGAAGAATAATGTTACTTGTTGGAAATGTAAAGGTCCTCATTATCCAAGAGATCGTCCACAATTGCAACACAAATGTTATTATTGTGGAGAAAGTGGGCATATGGCAAATAGTTGTCCAAAAAGAAAAATTGCAACTTGTTATATATGTAATAAAGTTGGGCACATAGCAACCAACTGTCCGCAGAAAGCAAGTGCGGTAGCTGGATCTTCACAACCTAAAGGAATGATTGAAGTCTCAGGATCAAAAAATGGAAATGCCAATAAAGCCAGTATGACAACCAGAGTTTTTGCTATGTATGGAAATCCTGTTGAGAATGTGAAGATGGAGGAGGAAGATGAAGAAAATATTTGGGAAGAAGTTGATTCTGAAGAATATGGACTCATTGCAGGTATGTAGTTACATATTTGTTTATCTAAAGTTATTAAACACAATCACAAGCAAATGAGTAATAGAAGTCCTTATGAATTGAAAATAACGTGAACTTAATAATTGATACATAGGATCAATTCAAGTAGGGGATCAGACTGCGTATGCTTTGTTTGACACGGGAGCAACGCATTCTTTCATAAATACCGGATTAGCAAGACGTATAAGATTATCAATCGAAAGCATGAGTAAAGAATTGAGAGTTACTACGCCAATTGGAGATTTAGTAGTAACACGGGAAATGATAAAGAATTGTCCACTAAAGATTGGAAATCAAGAATCAATTGCTGATTTAATTCTGATAGAGATGCAAAAATATGATATTATTCTGGGTATGGTTTGGTTAACCGTTGTAAAAGCAAAAGTTAATTGCCATCTCAAAATGGTATCTTTTGTTAATAACCAAGGAGAAAGAAAAGAGTATAAGGGTAAGATACTCAAAGGAGTCGGGAATAGAATAACAGCAATTGAAGTGGAAAATGAAGAAGATATGGAGTTAAACGGGTGTATTCTTGGAACAACTGAGAGTGAATCTAAAGTATTGGATATTCATACCATTCGAACAGTGTGTGAATACCCAGATGTATTTCCAGACGAATTACCAGGATTACCTCCACACAGAGAAGTGGAATTTTCAATTGATTTGGTACCTGGAACCGAACCATTATCAAAAGCTCCATATCGCATGGCACCTGTGGAATTAAAAGAATTAAAGGTGCAATTACAAGAATTGTTGGATAAAGGATTTATCAGACCTAGTGTTTCACCTTGGGGAGCACCGGTATTGTTTGTGAAGAAAAAAGATGGATCAATAAGACTCTGTATTGATTATAGAGAATTAAACAGAGTAACTATCAAGAACAAATATCCTTTACCCAGAATTGATGATCTCTTTGATCAGTTGAGAGGAGCAAAGGAATTTTCTCGAATTAATTTAAAGTCAGGATATCATCAAATCCGAATTAAAGCAGAGGATGTACCAAAGACGGCATTCCGAACTAGGTATGGTCATTATGAATTTTTGTTCATGCCATTTGGACTAACTAATGCACCTGTAGTTTTCATGGATCTGATGAATCGTATCTTTAGACCTTTGTTGGATATCTGTGTGATTGTTTTCATAGATGATATACTTGTATATTCGTCTACTGAAGAACAACATGATGAGAATTTGAGAAGTGTGTTACAGATACTGAGAGACAATAAGTTGTATGCCAAATTGTCTAAGTGTGAATTTTGGCTTGGAAGTATATCATTTATTGGACATATTATTTCTAGAGAAGGAATATCGGTTGATCCTACAAAGGTTAAAGCTGTTGTCGAATGGAAAAGACCTGAAACTGTTACGGAAGTTAGGAGTTTCTTGGGATTGGCAGGATATTATTGGAAATTTGTGAAAGATTTCTCAAAGATTGCAAGACCTCTGACACAATTGACCAGGAAGAATGAGAAATTCGAGTGGAATGATCAACGTGAACAAAGTTTTCAAGAATTAAGGAAAAGGTTAATATCAGCACCAATCTTGGTTTTACCTAATGACAAGGATCTATATACTGTCTACAGTGATGCATCCAGAAATGGATTGGGATGTGTGTTAATGCAAAATGGAAAAGTAATAGCATATGCTTCTAGACAATTAAAACTGCATGAGATAAATTACCCCACTCATGATCTAGAATTAGCTGCTATTGTTTTTGCACTCAAGATTTGGCGTCACTACTTATATAGACAGAAATGTGAAATATATGCGGATCACAAAAGTTTGAAGTATATATTGACATAGAAAGAGTTGAACATGAGACAAAGACGATGGTTGAAATTGATTAAAGATTATGATCTTACCATTAATTACTATCCTGGTAAAGTGAATGCCGTGGTTGATGCATTGAGCCGAAAGAGTTATGGAGAAGTGGCCTCAATATTGACGGAACAGAAAGAACTTATCAAAGAATTTGAGAGATTAAACTTGGAATTTTCAATGCAAGGTTTAGAAGCTGAATTGGGAAACCTAATTTTGGAACCTACTTTGCTTCAAAGGATTAAGGAAGCTCAGAAAGATGATAATGAAATTCAAGAGATTAAACAAGGAATATCCCAAGGAAAATACAAAGATTTTCATTTGGATGAAGAAGAGGTGTTAAGAATGAATAAAAGATTGTGTGTGCCACATGATGAAAACTTAAGGAAGGAATTAATGCATGAAGCACATTATTCTGGATATTCTATACACCTAGGAGAAACAAAGACATACCAAGAGCTAAAAAGTGCATATTGGTGGAATGGAATGAAAAAGGATATTGTAGAATATGTTGCTAAATGTGATGTGTGTCAAAGGATAAAAACTGAACACCAAAAACCAGGTGGATTGTTGAAGCCATTGCCGATTCTTGAATGGAAATGGGATCAAGTTTCCATGAATTTTGTGTGCTCATTGCCTAAGACGAGTACGGGTCATGATGCTATTTGGGTTATTGTGGTAGACTCACAAAATCAGCTCATTTCTTGCCAATTAACATGATATATCCATTAGAAAAATTGGCAAGAATATATTTGAAGGAGATTGTGAGATTGCATGGTGTACCTGTCAGTATAGTATCAGATCAAGAACCACGATTTGTTTCCAGATTTTGGCAAAGATTACAAAAAGCTTTGGGAACTCAATTGAAATTTAGCACTGCTTATCATCCTCAAACTGATGGACAATCAAAAAGAACTATTCAGACATTGGAGGATATGTTAAGAGCTATGGAATTCAAGGGAAATTGGGACCAACATTTACCACTAGTGGAATTTGCATACAATAACAGTTACCATTCAAGCATAGGGATGCCACCTTATGAAGCCTTATATGGTAGAAAGTGTCGGTCACCATTATTCTGGGATAACTTGGAGAAAGTATTGGTTGGACCTGAATTGGTTCAAGAAACAATTGAGAAAGTTTCAGTAATAAAACAAAGAATGAAAGCAACACAAGATAGGCAAAAGAGTTGGGCAGACTTGAAAAGAAGAGAACTGGAATTTAATGAAGGAGAACATGTATACTTAAAGATAAGTCCAATCAAAAGTCTTCATGGTAAACAAACAAAAGGCAAGTTAAGTCCTAGATATATTGGACCATTTGAAATATTGGAACGAGTTGGGAACCTGGCATACCGTCTTGCATTACCACCCAATTTGTCTGGTGTACATAATGTTTTCCATGTATCGGTTCTAAGAAGATATGTCCCGAATCCAGATAAGATAGTTGAATTGGAACCAATTGATTTGAAGGAGAATTTGGCTTACAAAAAGCATCCAGTTAGTATATTAGACCAGAAAGTGCAAGTTCTCAAGAATAAAGAAATTCATTATGTCAAAGTATTATAGGATCTCCGAATAGAAGAGATTACATGGGAACTAGAAGAGGAGATCAAGAAAAACTATCCACATCTATTTGAGAACTCAGGTACGTATTCAAGCTTTAAGGACAAAGCTTATTTTAAGGGGAGAATAATGTAAATCCCGAAAATTTTCTACCATAGTATACGACTCCAAAGTAGAATACATGAACTAGATAATAGATTTAGAATCTAATCAAGTCTAAGAATAGATCAATATCTAGAATTTGGTTAGATAAAGAGTTTAGACTTCGAATAAGGAAATTCTTTAAACCCTAGCTGATACCAAAAACGAGATTTCATATCTTGAATGCATAATTCAAGATACGATTAAAAGAAAATCTAAAAATTTAAACCCAAAACCTGATATACAAATAGATTTAAATAGAAAAATACAAATACATAGATTAAATGATTGCTTTTGAACTCAGAAATGATTCGAGAATAAAACAACGAGTAGTAATGAGCCTGTACTTGGATTTAAACTCTAAATTCAAGATTCCTAGTTAAAATTAAACGCTACTAATAAGATTTCATGACGGGTATCAAAACTAAAGATATTATATATATATATATAGTTAAGCCTCTATATCAAATACGATATTAAGTAAATAGTTATCTACGCTTATAGACAGAAAACGATAACCTAAAGATAAACTGTTAAGATTATAAATACACAACGAAAACATAAACTGATGAATAACTCAAGATCTAAATTTCAAATAAATAATTGAATTACACTTTTGTTCTAAATCGAGTTTTCTTAAGCTATTGAAGCCTGAAACAAAAATTGACCTAATGAGTTCAGAAAACCCTAATCGTGGGAGATAAAATTATACAAATAATTAATTACGTATATATATAACTTAGAATTGTATTATTTGATAATCTAAGTATTTTGTGTAACTCAATAAACATATTTTGTGCAAAAACTCCCAAATATTAGCTAATTTATACCTGTATAACTCGTTAAATTATCTTAAAACTCAATTAAATAATTAGTAAATATATATATGTGTGTGTGTTTTCGGTGGAAATCGGCTGGAAAGCAACGGGAGGAAAAGAGAGCCGGAATTCATCAAATAATTCACCAAATTTGTCAACAAAAGCAACCCAAGGACCAATTAAACAATACTAACTCAATTCCTCATTAATTGGCATGAAAACAACAGCCAAATGAGAGCAAATCAAAGGAAATTCGGTGGGAAAATGCAGCCGAATTCTTCTTCTTCTTCTTCTATATATATATATATATATGTTTAATGACCTTAATGAAGAAATAAACAATTCTCTTTGTTTCCCAAACTTCCCAGAACGAAATTGCTCCCAAATAGCAAACAAAACGAACTGAAAACAGAAAACGAACAGATTAAAACATCCAAGTTCGGATCAAATTAAAAACAATACGAAAAACCCTTGGATACGAGTTCAAAGGTAAGTGGATGAAGTTCAAATGATTTTCTTTCAAATCTAAGCATTATAACTGACTTCTAATAATCATAGAACGTAATAAACACAACTTCAAGCTTCGAGTTTCATTGGACAAGCTCAATCGAGGTAAAAATCCGAAACCCTAACTATGTTTTAGTAAGAATCAAGATCTAAGTATATACGCATATAGAAGTGTTAAGAGTTGTTGTATGACTATATATAAGACATATAAACACTTAGAAATGGTTTAAGCATGTTTTTAACGTAGAAAATTTAACAAATTTGAATCGGATCAATGAGGAAGATGATGAACAGTACTAGCACTGCCTATAAGTCGGCAGTGTAGTCGCTTAACGTCGGCGGCTTACATGAATAGGCCGGAGGTGTAGAGACGGCTTACACTGAACAGAAGCTACGTAAAAACAATTTTCACGTAAACATGAATGTAAGCTGGCAATCTGAGGATTTACGCCGACGGTGTAGGACCGGCGTACGTTGAAAGCCGACAGCTTTCGAAGCCGATGCACTCAATATGAAATGTTTTTCAAACCAAGTCGACACCGACATCTGGGTTTCAAGGCCGGTGGCTTTGAGCCGGCGTACACCCATTTTTCTTCAACGAAAGCTAGTTTTGAAATGAACAGAATACATACATACATATATATATATATATATGCAATTCACCTACTGATCATATTTTATATATATATATATATATATATATGATAATATAAGATTTATGAAATAGTTAAATAAATACAAATATCTTGATTAATAATTGATAAAGCCCTAGAATTATGGAAAAATATTTAGTGTTAATAAAAGTTATAAATAGTTAAATAATTATTCTAAAAGGATAAAGAATGGAAATTGAAATAAGCTAAATTTTCAAGTAATGTGACTTCTAAAAATAATAAAATAATTATACGAGATAAAATAGGAGAAATACGACAACACTAAGAAATAATAAATAGAGATAATCTTCTATTGAGATCAGTATAGAATAACATAGAATCAGTATTAGTCACTACCAAAACTTGATAAATATCGAGTCTAGGACACTAGCCACATATAAGAATTTAGCTATATAACATATAATATATTGGTGAATGCTTTATTCATCTTAATAGGTGATTTTGATACACTAGAGGATCTATCAGCAGATTATTACGATTGAGTCAGTATGAGCAGGTGAGTAATTCAGTCATATTGTACTGTTTGTGCTTGTAAGTAGTTGAATATATAATGCAAAGATAATTAAACGATTGTTTTGTTGAAAGTATGTTGTGATTTGATTGTATGATTGTTAAAATATCCTTACAAAAGTGATAATGCAATGATTTGATGTTGTCAAGCAGTATACTGATGATTGTGTGTAATGTATGATCACTGTGAAATTGAATAAGAACTATTGACTTAACAAAATAATTTGATCATGCATTGCAAAAACTGCATTATTGCATATAAATTGGGATGACAGCCTGCTACGTATTAATATTTCGGTTCTCTGTTAGTGCTTGGTTTTTCTAATGTGTTAGTTCTTCCAAGGCTTTCTTTGTTCCATCGGTTCTACGATAACTAAGTGGCATCGAAGAACGCCGCCCGTAGTATCGCTTTGAAATGATTAATACTTAGGGAGTTTCTAAGATGAGTACAGGAGATGGTCAATTTAATCAATTATATTCAAAGTGATAACCCTAAAACGAGAAATATTGATTCTCTTGTGTACTTAGTCTCTCATAGGCAGGTGGGTCATGGAGTAATGGTTCTTCAACCCTTAAAAAGGGCGTAAATCTTTTTCCTGTTTGGATTCTAGATCATCCAAGCTTGTATCTGTACATATGATTGAGTGTTGGCATTGCTTATGATTTGCTAATAACTTGTGTGATGTATGATATGTCTGGTTATTCACTGAGCTGTGGTTTCGCTCATACTCCAACAGTCTTTTCAGGTTTATCTTATGACCCTGGTTAGTCACTTCCAGGAGTATGGCTCCGGTAAGAGCTTAGGAGCTGAAAGTCTAAGTCTGTACTTTGGTTTAATGGTTATGTTCTATTAGAATAGATTAATTAGTTCTAATGTATCAGTTATGTACTTCAGGAAGACTATTTAGTTTGTAATAGTTCTGTAATGTTTATGCTTAAGTTAACAGTTATTCACTAATGTATTTCTTACATGTATTTATCATTTCTTATCAAGCAACTAAAATGATCCTGTTGTTTTGAAAACCTGTCATTCTCTGAAGGTAGTCTAGTGATAGTATTCAAGTGTGACTTGTCTACTACTACTTGGGTACCCTCGGGGCGTGACAAAAATACTCTTGGATTAATGTACTCGTATCAATAAATTCAAATAAGTTATTAAGCAAGCATATGAATCCATCAAGCATATGAATCCATCAAGCAAGTGAACAAGCAATACATATGATCTAGCAGAAATCATATTTTTGAATGGATTTGCCCCTCCATTTGATGGTTAAGTATTGCAGGCTCGTGAAAACCCATCTTTGAAATCCAACTTATGTAGTTTATTTCAGGCTCCTACTCGCTTATCTTGAAATAGTTCTTTCTAACTCCTATTCGTCCATCCTTAAATAGTTCTTTCAGGCTCTTATCTGCCGATCTTGCAAACTTACAGGTTCCTGCAAACCCCACTACTATACTCTTGTCCCATCGAGTATAGTAGCTAATGAAATGAGACTAATTACGTGTTATGCATGAATCAATTAATAGAACTTAAAATATATAATTAAGGTAATTTAAAGGCGATTATAGAATTTGTAGACACTCCATATAATAATAATAAAATGCAATTTAATTAACAACAATTCATGTCTCGGTATGCTTAGCGTTCTTTCAACCAATATTATCATGCATAATTCATTTTCATCTTTTCCTACTTCTAGTACCTCTAGCTACAAGCATAAACAAGTATGTAAAAATAGGAGATAAACTTACTCAACCATCCTTGCTATAATTCTTTACTCGTAATAGTCCTCTGAATACGGATCCTCCCAAGCTTCGTTACCTAAACGTAAGAAATATCCAGAATGAGTATTTCGTGAAAATTCTAATTGAACTTTCTAACTCTATTCTAGTATTTGCATCAAAATTTGGATAAGAGGAAGTTCCAACTTAAAATGGATATAACTTGCTCATTTTAACTCGGAATTTCACATATTATATATCGTTTTCTACCTAGTCGAAAAGATCTATCTATTTCTAAGGTTATTTTTGTTATAAAAAGCCATTTGTGTTGCAAAACACCACGGTACAGAATAATTACGAATTTTGTAGTCCTCAAAATATGATTTTCCAAACTTTTCTTTACCAAAAATCCTTAAACAAAATAAATGGATATCTGTATATTTGAAAAATCATTTGTAACTCATATTGTATGCATGATTTTTGTAGTGTTGTCTCAACATTGATTTTTCACAAAACAATTTATCTTTAAGAGTTTTAAAATATGAAACTTTGAAAATTTTTTATTTTTAAATTGCTAGAAGGAAACTTAAAAATTCTTGGGTTGTTGTAAGTGAGTGTTTTCCTATTATAATTTCATTTCCTAAAGTAAATTAATTTCCAAAAATTTGGTTTTTTTAGTTATCTACCAACTTATCTCTAGTGATTGAAAAATAAGCTTTTCAAAATTTTCCTTATGTTGTTGGTGTGGTCTAATGTTTGGAGTTATGTTAAATGTATATTTCCCTCTCAACTTTATATTCTTTTTCTTCTTTAGAAAATAAGCTTACCTTTTTAGAACTTCACTTTCTTGGCAATTTTTATTTCTTTAAATTGGTTTCTAAAATAGTGAGTTGATTTCACCTTGATTTGAAAGACTTGTTTTATTCCTAATACTTATCAACTAGGGGCATAATCCTTTTAGATAAGTTCATAGAAAAAGCTTTCCTAATAAAGAATTATCAATATTAGAACTTAGCAAAAATTTCATTTTAACTTTGAAAAGAGAATAACAATATTAAAAACTAAGTCTTGTAGAAACTTTCTTAGTAAGTGATTTTAAAAGTCTATAATGAACCTATTTAAGTTTTATAAAAGATATGGTTGGATTAAAATCTGGAGTTTAACGCTAAAAATTATATTTTTATGAAGTATTTAGTTTCAATTTATAAAAGAAATGAATTCCTTTTATTATTTGAAGAAATTTTTGTTACTAATACTTTAAAATTTGTGATTAGTTTGTCTAGGCTTTTGAAAAGAATTCATTAAAAACAAAACTTAGATCTCTTGTTGAAAAATCCTTTGTTAAAAATTTTAGTTTTCTTTTCTTTGTTTAAGAAAGACCCATTTTTATTTTTTTATTAAGACAACAACATTCTAATCATGCATGGATATGATTATATATCAATGAAAAAGTTAGAGTAATACATATCAAGATAAAAAGAAATACATAAGCAAATAAACATAATAATATGGTCAAGTATTGGGAACCTTAGTTCCATCAAGGTATCCCAGTCAAGTGGGAGCCTTAGCTTCATTAAGACTTCTCGGACTAATAATAGACTAATCCCAAAGAAAAAGAAAAGAAAGAAAAGAAAAAGCAATAATAAAAGCAGGTTATAGAGTTAGTGAGCATTTAGGCTCTAAGAAATATATAGATATATATTTAATAATATATAAATAAAGTTAGGTTAGGAGCATAATAACAACATAATAATCAAAATAACAATAATATAACAAAATAATATAATCGGTATTTTTGGCATGTGTAAGAATAAAACATGAACATGCTGTTGCTTCTACAACTCACATGAGTCTTTGAGAAACAACACTATGGTCATGCTAAGTTACATGACATGGGTAAATGAATGATGACAGAAGTTTACCTAAGAGTGTTTTTGAGTGGACTGAAGATGGTAGATGAATGTGGTATTATATAAGTAGTATGAATGGTAGATGGTTTATGTGTAGTGGAGGATTTTTGGGAGAGATTGAATGGAAGAGAGTTTTGGAGAGGATTTGTGGAGAAATTTTAGGAGAGTTTTGTTATGTAAAATGAAGGTGTGAAAGAAGTGGAGGGAAATAGGGTATTTATAGAATTTTTGGAGTGAAAATTAGATGTAATAAAATAAATTGAAAAAGAAATAAATTGGGAAAGAAGAGAGAGAGGGCCGGCGGCAATTGAGAGAGAGAGAGGAGGAAGAGTGTTTTGTTTTATTTTGTAATTTTTGTAAAGAAAAATAATAATGTGTAAAGTTTGAAGTGAATAAAGTTGTGTTGGAAATGTAAAAGTACAAAAGTAGATATGTAGATTATAAGAAAAAGTAGAGATTGTGAAATAGTAATGAATAGTAGACTATACAAATAAAATACTGGTAGTAATAAAAATACACGTAAACGAGCTATATTGATATTTCTAGTTACCAAAAAATTGTGAAATTGATATTTTTGTGATAAACCAAAATTATTCCTATTTTATGAATGCCAAAATGGACTTATATTGATCATTTTATTGATAAATATTATGAATTTGGCACTTAAAAATACTAATTTATGCTTTCAAGTTTTAAAGAAGATATTTTATAAAAAAAGGGAAAACGGGTCAAAAATGAAAGTTTGGACCAAAAAGTGGTTAAAACAAAGACATGCCATGTCTTTCAACCATGTCAAGGAAAAGCATAATCAAGGTCTAAATGTTAAGTTTTTAAAAGACACAACAGCGACACGACCTATCACAAACCGTGTCAATCTGGAAAATTAACTTTGCAAGGAACATTTCTGGGACAAGCCGTATGCCAAGTCGTGTCAATGAAGAAAAAAGACCGCAACCTGTTACAGACTCTAGGACAAGCCGTGTCCCCAGTCGTGTTAATTTTTACATAAAGGAAAACAGCCTGACATGCCTGGTGACACGACCTATCTTCAAACCTGTCGATTTGACAGTCCGTTACTTTTTGAGAAACAGCTTTTTTATTGAATAGTAACCCCTATTTATTAAAGAAACATCTATTGGACATTAAAGGGGTGTTACTTTAGAAAGCCAAGAGACCCGTAACTCCCGTAACTTCCCATTTCCTCCATCAATGAGCATTCAATTCCATTTATGCAAAGATCGTTATAAAATGAGGATGGAGGAAAGAATCAAAGGGGAGAAGAATAAGAAAAGGAGAGACAGAGACAAGAAAAAACACACTTTTGTGTACTTTCCCAGCAGCATTTGTGCTTGATGTATCAATCTATCAAGGAGCATTGTTTGTATTGCTAATCTAATTTTAGATCCTTTCTATTTCTCCTTGTTATTAATTTATATTGTTTTATCTATGGAGGAGTAGTTTAATATTGCTTGGGTATTATGGATCCTTGATTAATTTCATGTGATTCCTTTGTTCTTAATTTCAAAACATGTTGATTTTATTGTATTCAATAGTTTGTGCCTAAGAATGAGTCTAATTGGATAGTGCATCCCATTGGATTCATGTTTGATTTTTGTTAAAAATAGATCGAGAGGTTGATTTAATGAATAGATCTAAAGCTATTGATGAGATTGCTCATAATCACCTAGAGATAGGGATGGTGAAATCTTTTGTCACTCGTTTTGAAATTCATCAGTTTGGTTTTAAAATGAAGGATTCTCGTTCTTTATGCAAATTTAAGTTGCTAATAGTCAGGAAGAGACTCCAGTAGTTTGACTTAGGTTTAAGTGCTTTTGACTTCGAGAGAAACCTTAGCATAATTTAGTGAATCCGATGGTTCAATAATCAATACAACTTTTTGAGAAAATTCTTGAGTCATGAATAGATCTTAGGTGAAGCATGACCCAAGCAACCTTGTGAATTGATTTATCCTTTTGTATGCTTGTTGCGAAATCTGTGAATATTAGACTTAGTTTAGTTTCTATGTATATAAAACCAAATCTGATTTTTTCGGCTCGATAATACGAAAAGAGTGAGTAGAATTACTCATCAAAGTTCCCTAGGAATATAACCTAGATCATTTCTCTATGCTACATCTAATGGGTGCACTTGCCCTGTAAGACCATATTGAGAAGAAAACGATTTAGAAAATTTATAAATTTTAAACTTGGTCTTTTGAATCTATCATTTTGAAATCCTTGTATAATTACGAGTCTTTTGGTTATCGGGATATTTTTACTATTTCGAGCATCGAGGCACGTTTTGCAAGAATTGATCCTGTTTGGATTCAAAACAAATTGAATTTTCATAAATCCGATCTTTTTAAGCTATCTTATATTATTCCGAACTATAATACATCATTAACTTATTTCTATTGTTCTCAGGTTTCGAGTGCGGGATTATAGGACATGAAACTGCTAGATTGTCCTGATCTTTGTTGACTTTTCAAACTTCGGTTTGACTAGAATTATGGTTTAATCCAACTTTACCCTATAAATTGAGGGGTTCATTAATAAGATCATATTTTATACAACTTTTTCAATGTGCAATTTGAATAAACCTATCTTAAATTCTATAAAAATTGCTTGAATAAATACTTGTTTTGATTAAATTCATGTTTTAGGTCTAAATTGAGAAAAGGAATGCAAAACAAGGATTGTTGCATTGAGAAAAGGAAAATTCAGGGGGTACGCCGGCTTTTCTAAAATCAAAGCTGCCGACGTAGTGCTAGCTTAGAACTCAACAACTTAAAGGACGCCTCTACATCGCTGGGCTTGAGGCGGTGTAGGATGTGGAAAACCAAACAACAACAAAGGCTGGCTTAACACTACCAGTGTAAAGGAATCAAAGCTAGCATCTGCAAATATATCCAATGCCGGCTTTCTGGGATTCAAAGCTGCCGGCATTGAGACGGCTCTCATTGTGCACAGAATTGAAATAATTAAGGTTGTTGACAAAGCTGCCAGCCTTGATTATCACAACATGACCTCCAACTTACGCCGGATAAATCAAGTACTACGCCACCGGCTTTGAAATGGCGTAGTTCATCCACAGAAAGCTAAATTTTAAGGCCAAGGTTAACACTGCCAGTGTTCACTGACATTTCATATGTAAGCCGCTTGGAAGCGCCGGCGTTGAATTTGTAATTGCCAACGTACAATGTTGTAATTATAAGATTTTGCAATTGAAGAGTCTGAATTTTCTTCTATATAAGGATAGGTTTTCTTCATAAGAGAGACACATGAAAATAGACAGTTTTGAAATTCCTTTGTGAGAGTTTAAGAGAATTTGAGAGATTGAAGCTTTATATTGACAAGATTTTGCAAGTGAAGATTTAAACAATTGAATTGGTGATTTCTAATCTTATTTCTTATGCAATTCTTTTATTTGATTTATCTATTTAATATGATATCATTTGCATTTTCTTATCTGATTTTTGAATCATTCATGAACAACTAAATTTTACTTGTGGGAAAAGATGAAATTCTAATCTTGCTAAAATGATCTTTGAAATTATATTATAGGGTTGTTAGAATTATAGATTATTTGTATTGAATTTTAATTATTCATCTTGTTTCTGTATGAAATTAGATTCATAAGAATCTTGACAATTCGGAAGAAGAATTAGGGTTCATAAGAATTCATAAAACAAGATTAAACAACAATTGCGGAAGCGGCGAAGATTAATCTAGTTTAGAAATTGACTCATATGATTATGCAATGTTTTAATTTAATTTCTTACTAAGGAATTAGGAGAAATTGATTTAGGACATTAGACAATTATAAAATCGGGAGATTTATAATTGTAAATTTGATTCCATTAATAATTTATTCAGCGGAAGCTATTAGATTATTTTGTGGTTTCCTAAAACTTGTAGTTTTAGGTTTTGACAATTTCATATAAATATCTATAATTCTAACTATTCATATAATATAATTTCAATATGATTAGCAAAGATTAGGATGTATTCTGCTTTTTCCCACATTTTGATTGTTATATCTATCTCATTCTCATATTTTTGAAGCATCTATTTTTAGAAGTAGATTAGATAATTATAAAATCTTAAAGTCAATAGCCTAAATATTAGTTTAAACTGATACCGGTTTAGTAATTATAAGAATTCCTTGTGGGAACGATACTTAACTCATTTTTTTATATTATTTGATTCGATCCAGTATACTTGCTGGTAGTAATCCGTGTTTTATTTATCTATACATTTATGACAGATCATTTATATTACGAACCGAATAGATGAATTGTCTCATGTTTGGGTTTTGAGTCAAACGATTATTGAATTTTCTATTTTTGTTTTTAAAGATTCTCTTTTTCTTAAGGTCATGAAATCCCATGTTTGATATTGTTTAGGGTTCGATTTTGACTTGGGTCAGCTTTTAAGGTTTCGATTCGGTATTTTAAATTCTAGAACTATTTTCTAAGAATTGTGAGAAATTTGGGGGTTTACACTCATCTTACCTGATCTTGCCTAATACTCTTCATAAGGTGCAAAAATGATCCACTCAAGGGTTTTGTAAAAATATAAGCAATTTGATTGTTTGTATCAACATATTCTAAATTGATATCTCTATTTGGAATATGATCTCTTATAAAATGATGTCTAATTTCGATATACTTGGTCCTTGAGTGTTGGATCGGATTTTTTTTTTCAAATTTATAGTACTTGTATTATCGCAACGAATTGGAATATTTTCATATTTTACGCCATATTCAAGTAAAATTTGTTTCATCCATAAAATTTGTGCATAATAGCTACTGACAGTAATCAACTTCTGAAGTTGAAAGTGCAACCAAATTTTACTTCTTTGAGTGTCAAGATATTAGGGAATTTCCAAGAAATTAGCATGTATTGCTTGTGCTTTTTCGATCTACTTTGCACCCAGCAAAGTTAGCATTGAAGTATCCAATTAGATTAAAAGAGGTAAACTTTGGAAACTAGAAACCAATTTCAATCGTGCCTACAATATCCTTGAAAATGCGTTTTACTGCATTCAAGTGTGATTCTTTTCCGCAAGATTGAAATCATGCACATACACATACCAAGAACATGATATCAAGTCTGGAAGCTGTTAAATATAATAAACTGAATTTCATGCCTCTATAAAGCTTTTTATATTCATTTTTTCTATTTTCATTTTTATCAAGTTTTACATTTGTGCTCATAGGTGTAGGTCTTGTTTTGCAATTATTCATTTTAAGTCTTTTCAACAGATCTCTTGTATTTTTTTATTGATTGATGAATGTTCCATTTTCAGATTGCTTTAGTTGAAACCTTGAAAATAATTGAGTTCTCCTGTCATGCTCATTTCGAATTCATTCTTGATGGCTTCTACAAATTTATTTATAAGACTTATAGTAGTAGCTTCAAACACAATGTTATCTATATAGGTTTTGCACAAGCAATTTATTTGACTTGTGATTTTTGATAAATAAAGTTGTATCAATTTTTCCTCTACAAAATCCATTGTTTAAAAGGAAGCTACTGAGTTTTTCATACCAAGCTCTAGGAACTTGCTTGAGACCATAAAAAGCTTTGCTTAATTTGAAGACATTATCGGGGAATTCATCATTTCAAAACTCGGTGGTTACTCTACATAGATTTCTTCTTTTATAAAACTATTTAAGAAAGCATTTTTGACATCCATTCGATAAAGAGTAAAATTTTTGAAAGCGGTAAATGCCAAAAGCATTCTAATAGCTTC
The DNA here is from genome assembly GCA_024138025.1 of Combretum micranthum. Classification (NCBI taxonomy): domain Eukaryota; kingdom Viridiplantae; phylum Streptophyta; class Magnoliopsida; order Myrtales; family Combretaceae; genus Combretum; species Combretum micranthum. The sequence goes on from JAMXBD010001393.1 coordinate 132,014, forward strand.
TAGTTTAGCAGCCAGGATAAAGGTCTCATCAAAATCTATTCCTTTTTCTTGATTATATCCTTTAGTAGCCAATCTAGCTTTATTTCTTGTTATTAATCCATATTCATTAAGCTTGTTTTCCATAAACCAATTTAGTTCCAATAACTATTCTATTTTTAGGTTTAGGAATCAAGTTCCAAACATCATTTCTTGTGAACTAATTTAATTCATCTGGCATTGCATGTATAAAAAATTCATCTCTTAAAGCTTCTTTAATATTTTTAGGGTCAGTTTGTGATAGAAAACAAGATTGCTTATATTTCTTAAGGACGATCTTGTTTGTACTCTATTAAAAGGTTCACCTATTATTAGATCTTTTGGATGTGATCTTACATATATCTATTCTTTAAGAAGATCATAATTAGCAGATTCATGCACAACATCCATTTTAAGTTCATTATCTTCTTTGTTATTATTTTTAAGAGGGACTTTATTCAAAGCAACACAAACAACATCCAACATCATTTGAGTATAAATAAGGCAAAGAATCATCAAAAGCATCATGTATAGATTCTTCTACAACCAATGTTCTTTTATTAAACACTCTATATGCTTTAATAGATAAAGAATAACCTAGAAATATTTATGCATCACTTTTAGTGTCAAACTTAGCTAATTGCTCTTTTCTATTATTTAAGATGTAACATTTAGTGCTAAAAGGATAGAAGTAAGAAATTTTGCATCCTTTTCCTTTCCAAAGTTCATAGGGGATTTCTTGAGAATATGTCTAATAAAAAGTCTATTTGACATATAGCAAGCAGTATTTATAGCTTCAGCCCAAAAATATTTTTGGCAAATTGTTTTCATACAATATGGTTCTAGACATTTCAATTAAGGTTCTTTTTCCTCTCGGTTATACCATTTTGTTATGGAGTTCTAGGTGCTGAAAAAGTATATCCAATGCCATATTTACTACAAAAAATCATTCATTTCATAATTATCAAATTCTCCCCCATGATCATTTCGAATTGTCACAATATTGAGACCTTTTTCATCTTAGACTTTCTTGCAATATCTAAAAAAGACATGATTTGTTTCGTCTTTAGATGTAAGGAAGAAAGTTTGTATATCTAGTGAAGTCATCAACAATAACCAAGGTGTGTTTCTTGCCTCCCAAACTTAGAGTATGAGTATGACCAAATAAGTCCATATGCAATAGTTCTAATGGCCTAGAAGTAGAAATAACATCCTTAGACTTAAAAGAAGTCTTAGTTTACTTTGCTTGTTGACATCCTTAACAAATCTTGTCATTTTGAAATTTTATTTTTGGTAAACCTTTGATGAGATTCTTTTTAACAAGTTTTGAAATTACATCCATGCTAGCTTGTCCCAATTTTCTATGCCATAGCCAACTATTGTCATTTTGAGAATATATACAAGTTTCATTTGATAATTTAAAATCATCTAAATTTATTTTGTAAATATTACTTTATCTATATCCTTCAAAATGCGCTTAGTTATTGTTAATTCTTTCAATAGAGCATTTATTGGCAAGACATGTTATTTAAAACCATTATCACACAATTGACTTACACAATGTAGATTATGCTTTAAATCATCAACTAGCAGCACATTTGTAATAATTAAATCTTTGATGATTTAAGAAGGTTACCTTCACCTAGAATAGTTGATTTGTGATTATCTCCAAAGGTAACATTCCATTAATCTTTCAAGTCTAAAGATGTAAACTTGGATGTGTCTCTAATCATGTGCTTAGAGCAGTTGCTGTCCAAGTATCATTTGTTGCTTCTGCTTGAAGATCCCTATAAAACACAGTATTATTTCTTTGGTATTCATTTGAGTTTGGGTCCTTTTAGTTAGGTTGAATAAGAATCTCTCTCTCAAGAACCTAAGCCATCTTGCTTCTATGAGTCAGATGCATTATTTTTCTTATTGTACAATTATGTGCATTGTGACCAAATTTGCCACAATAATTGCATATTCCATGGGTGACTTTTACTAGACGAGTTTTTATGGGACTTGTTTACTTCTCTACTATAGCTAATTCCATATTTAGTTGAATCATACCTTTGATTTCCAAGAAGTGTGTTCAAATTCTTTTGACCATTTGTAAACTTAACTATAGTTGCTTTTGATCATCTAGGCTAGCTTTTAGCAAAACATTTTCATTTTTCAGTTCTTCTATCTCTTTTTGAATTTTATCACTATTGCCGTCATATTCAACTTTGTTATTATTGATAGTTTTAGTTTCAAGATCAAGCAAGTCATTTTCAATTATTAATTTTTCATTGATCTTGCTTAACTCACCATTTTTACTTTTTAACTTCTTATACAAATTATTTGTTTTATCATTTTCCAATTTTAGACCATTTATTTCTTCATGCGGTTTTTTATTTTCTGATTTAAACTCTTCATGCTTGATTTGAAAATTTTCTAGCTCTTCTCTTACTTCTATCATTAAAGATTTAATCATGCTATTTTTTTCTCTACTTTAGCGAACTTACAGCATACTTTATCATACATGGCAAACAACTCATCATAAGAAGGAGAATAGAGGGAATTTACCTTAGCATCTAGTGCCATGAAGCATACATTCTCATATGAGTCACTTGAGTTATCATCACTCCAAGTGCGATGAGTGTTTCCTATTTGGATCCTTTGGACGCCTTTTTGAGCAGTGGGCAATATTGTTAGATACGCCTTGGCTTATGGCATTTATAGCACGTTATCATATCTTTTTTTTTTTTTTTTTTTTATCTTGATGAGTTGTTGTCATTATCCACTCTCTTTGTCTTGTGGCTAAGCCTCATGAACTTCTTTAGCTTCTTAGTCATCAAGACAAGTTCCTCATTTTCATCTTCATCATCATCATCATCGCTGGAATATTGACTTGTGGCTTTTAAGGCAATAGCCTTCTTATTAGATCCCTCTCCTTGCTTTTTGATGAGCTCATGCGTTTTGAGCGCTCCAAGGAGTTTTTCCTTGCTCGTAGCACTTAAGTCTCGTGTGTCTTCTAGTTCAGTTCTTTTGCCTTCCTAATCCTTAGGTAGTGACATGAGAATTGTAGAATTTATTTCAAAATTAGTAAAATTCTTCCCAAGTACGCTCAATGGGTTTATGATATTAATAAATTTGTTGTGCATTTCATCTAGGAAGCATTTTGAAAATTTCAAATTGTCCATATAAAAGACTTATTTTTGTATCTCGAACTCTAAAAGTTCATAAATAAGACTTTTCCAATTCATCCCATATTTCTTTAGCAAACGTATAATACATATTCTATGGAAATCGCTTTCATTCAGACCACAATGCAAAATATCATAGCAATTCCATTTTTCCAATCTTCTTCACTGAAACCTTTTTTCTTTTTTTTCTATTTTTAAAGGCCCATTGTTATAACACTCCAAATTGATCTATTTTGAGCTTTAAGAAAAAATTTTATCCTATACTTCCAATATGGGTATTTACCCCCACTTAGAAGTGGTGGTCTATTTATAGCTTGCCACTAGAAATCCTATTGCACTTGATGCCATTATCTTTACTCTATTATGTGATTAAGCACAAAAAATAGAGACGAAGTTCTGATACCAAATGACATGTGAAAATGCACTATAAAATACTTAGGGGAGGGGGTGAATTGAGTATTTGCCTTAAAATACTCTAAAAATTAATTTTAATGTAGTAGACCAATTTCAATTTAATAGTAGCAGAAAATACATGGAGATTATAAAATGAAAAATTAAAGAGGTAGGATAGAGAATTTTAGTCTAGATTTAATGTAGAGTTCGACTACTTCGTACTCTCTACTATCCACCAATGCCTCCAATCAATGACTTCATCACTACTTTATTAATCACAAAAGTAATGCTCAAGCTAAGCAAATACATTACTTTAAATCACACAGGAATTAAAATATTTCCTTTCTCTCTCTAAATACTTTCAGATAGATAGAAAATATAAGAACAGAGCACTAGAATATTTTTCTCACTCTTTATAGGTTTTGCAAATTAATGTCCAAGAGAACAAGAAAATTAATAAGTTGTTGGTTTGCAAATAAAAGCACTTTTTCACTTTCGCAATTCTCTTTTTTTCTTTTTGAATTTCCCAAGGGCAGAATATATATATAGCCTTCAAAAATTCAAATGTCCATTAGAGACAACATCTTTAAGTTGCAAAGTATTAAATGTGCTTCAATTGCTCTTTTTTCCATATCGGCTCCATATTTTTAAATTGTCGTGCCCTAACTTGTCGTGCCTCAAACTGACCTTCGACCAAGTCTCTGCTTGTTGAGCTCAGATTCGAACTTGTCGTGCCCTAAAGCATGTCACGCTGCAATTTAGCCCTCAGCAAGTTTATGATCTTTGATCTCATCCAGCCTGAGAATTAAGCCTGTTGAGTGTTTATCGCATCCTAACTCTTCAACACATCGAACCTTTGCCCTGGCCCACGACCAGGACTGTGCATTTTTAAACTTGTCACACTTTAGGCTTTAAGCTTGTTGTACCTTAGTGAATCAGTCTTGTAATCGTCTTGACTTTCGACTCATGACTATTCATCGCTAACTTGTTCTTGCCAAAAATCTGCATAAACTCTACAACAACACGCCACACACACACACACACACACACACATATTGTAGCATATTATTCATCATACTTGTTATGCAAAATTATTCTCTAAAACTTGTTTTCAATACTTAGGACATCCTTTGTAAAAGAAAAAGGAAAATTTGAAAATAAAACCATTTCCTTATTTTCTTGAAAATGCCGAGATCATATGCATAGTTTTTAGAAACTTTTACTACTTGAAATTCTTTCCTTGAAAACACATGAAAACCAATGCTTTAAAAAAAATATCAAATAAACTTTGTATATGAAGCACACGTGTAAACCAAAATTTTCAAAAGAAATAAAATAATGTCTAAAACCCCATTTTCAAGTTGGATTACTAAAATTGTAAAGCCTTAAGAAAGAAAATCTCCTTACAAGTTATTAAAACTTTACGAACCTAAGTTTCGTGACTTTTCACAAGGCTATCTTAATAGAAAATTTATTTTGAGCAACATCACTACAATCATGCATGCTGTAAGCCCCTGAATTTTTCGATAATGGTTTTGGAATACGAATCGAAACCCTAAAGTCTGACCAAGTTAAACCAACCTTAATCAATTTCTATTACGGGATTTCATAAGAGGATCTTCAAAAACAAAAATAGAAAGTTTAATAATCGTTCGATTAGAAAATTCACATGAGAAGGACCATCTAGCCGATCCTTGAGGTAAACCCCTCAATTTCTAGGGTAAAGTTGGATTAAACCCTAACCTTAGTCAAACCGGAGTTTCAAAAGTCAACAAAGATCAAGACAATCAAACAATTTTAACTCCGGCAATCCCGTGTTCTCAAACCCTAGAAAACGAAATTAAGTTAATGGCTTATAATAGTTCATAATAATATAGGGTAACATAAAAATATGAGATTCACGAATTTCGAGTGTCTTTCGGATTCAAACGGGATCAGTTCTCGAAAAGCGTGTCCTGAAGCTCGGAATAATAAAAATATTCCATTAACACCAAAAAACTCGTAATTAAACAAGGATTTCAAAAATATCAATTTTAGAATTTTTCGGTAGCTAAAAATAACAGATATAGCTCGTTTACGCGTATTTTTATTATTACCGGTATTTTATATGTCTAGTCTACTATTCATAGTACTATTCTGACTATTCATTACTATTTCACTATCTTTACTTTTTATTACTCCTATTTCTTACTACCTACATACCTATTTTCTTACTTTTTACATTTCCAATACAACTTTATTCATATCAAACTTTACACATTATTTCTTTTCTTATAACAAATTACAAAACAAATCAACTCCTCCCCCTCTACACACCAAACCAGCGCCACCTTGTCTCTCTTCCTCTCATTTATTTTTCTTTTTCAATTTATTTTATTACATCAAAAAATTCACTCCAAAAATTCTATAAATACCCCCTCCCTCTTTCATTCTTTCACACATCTATTTTACATAGCAAAACTCCACCAAATTTCTCTCTCAAAACCTCTCTCCAACAAATCTCTCTCAAAATACTCTCTACCATTTACTACACTTCAAGAAGAAAATACCAAACACAAAACCTATTCATCTCTTTTCAAATCCTCTATTAAACCTTAGGTAAAAATCCTACCTATATTCTTTATCATGTTTATACAACTCAGCATGAGCTTAGTGTATGTTTCTTAGACTCATATGAGTTAAAGAAGCAACAATATGTTCATGTTTTGTTTTTGTTCATGTTCATGTTCATATTTTACATTATGTTATTATGTTATTATTATTGTTATCATTATTTTTTCTATAATCTAACTTCTATGTAGTATTATGTATATTATGTATATATATTTATTTAGTGCATATAAGCTTATTTGTTATTTATTTACTTTCATGTCTTGCAATTTATTTATTTACTTGTTTTATGTAATTTATTAAAACTAGTCTTTCTAGTCTTAGACTTGTCCATATCAAGTCAAAATAATTTTCTTTCTTTTCTTTTGGGACTAGTCTATTCTTAGTCCCGGATTACCTTGATGAAGCTAAGGCTTTCAATACATGATCGAGATATCTTGATGAAGCTAAGGTTCCCAATGTTTGGCTATTTTATTATATTTATTTACTTATAAGTATTTCTTTCTATCTTATTATGTATTACCTTTACTTTTATATTGCTACATAATCATATTCATGCATGATTAGAATGTTGTTGTCTTAAATAAAAATAAAAATGGGTTCTTTCTTAAATGAAGAAAAGTAAAGTAGATTTCTTGACAAAACGAATTTTCAACAAAAAGATCTGAGTTGTCTTTTTAATAAACTCTTTTCAAAGGATAAGCTAATCATAAATTCTAGAAGAAGTATAATGTAGATTTCTTCAAAATAAAAAAGGAATTCTTTTCTTTTATAAACAAACTAAATACTCCATAAAAGAAGAATTTTTAGCATTAAAATTTTAACTCAATCATATCTTTTATAAGACTTAAATAGATTCATTATAGACTTTGAAAATCACATACTAGAAAGCCTCTGCAAACTTAATTTTTATATGTTGTTATTCTCTTTTCAAAATTAAAATGAAATTTTTGCTAAGTTCTAATGTCAACAATTCTTTATTAAGAAAGCTTTTCTTATAAACTTGTCTAAATGAATTATTCTATCACTTGAAAATAGTAAGAATAAAACAAGTATTTCAAACCAAGGTAAAGCCAACACACTATTTTAGAAACCAACTTAGAAAAATAAAATTTGCTTAGTAAGTAAAGTTTAAAGGTAAACTTATTTCCTAAAGAAGAGAAATGATATAAAAATAAGGGAAAATATACATTTAACATAACTTCAATATTTAACCACATTAAAAACTTAAAGGATATTTTGAAAAGCTTATTTTCAATCACTAGAGATAAAGTTAGTAGATAACTGAAAGAACCAAAATTTTTGAAAATGAATTTACTTTTGAAAAGTGAGAAAATGAAATTATAATAGAAAAACATTTACTCATAACATTATATTTTTTTGTTTTCCTTCTAACAATTCAAAAAGGAGAAATTTTCAAAAGTTTTATCTTTTAAAACCCTTAAAGACAAATTATTTATGAAATATCAATATTGAGACAATACTACAAGAATCATGTATACAATATGAGTATAAATATATGTTCAAAGGATTTTTCAACTATATATATCCATATATTTTGCTTAAGGATTTTTAAGTAAAGTGAGGTTTATAAAATCATATTTTGTGAACTATAAATTTGTAACTATTCTGTACAGTAGTATTTTCAACCCAAATGGCTTTTTATGACAAAAATAACCTTAGAAATGGATAGATTTTTTCGAGTAGGTAGAAAACGGTATATTATTTGCGCAATTCCGAATTAAAATGACCAAGTTATGGCCATTTTAAGTTGGAATTACCTTCTATATGAATTTTAACGATCTTATGATGTAGTTTTTGATAAGTACCATAGAATCAATAAGAAATACTCATTATGGGTATTCTTCTTGATTAGGTGATCCCGGAGAGGAGTATTCATACCCGGAGGATTATTTTGATTAGTGGATTTACTGATCGACTCATCCATAAAAAAGATATATCCTCATGGCCGAGAGAGTTTATTTCCTACCTTTTACGTACTTGGTTGTGCTTGTAGCTAGAAGCATTAGAAGTAGGAAAAGATAAAAATGAATTATGTATGATAATATTGGTTGAAAGAATGCTAAGCATATCGAGACATGAATTATTGCTAATTAACTTGTGTTTTGCTATTATTATGATGGAGTGTGTGCAAATTTTGTGATCACCTTTAAATTACTCTAATCATATACTATGAGTTATATTAATTAATTCATGCATATCACGTAGTTAGTTTCATTGCATGAGCTGCTATACTCAATGGGACAAAAGTATAGTAACCGGGTTTGCAGGAGCCATAAATCTGTGAGATGAGCGATTAGGAGCCTGAAAGAACTATTTTAAGATCGGCGAGTAGGCACCTGAAATAAACTATATAAGTTGGATTTTAAGATGGGTTTTAAAGAGCCTGAAACACCTAACCCTGAATGGAGGGATAAATCCATTCAAACATATGATTTCCGGTAGATCATATGTATTGCTTGATCACTTGCTTGATGCATTCATATGCTTGTTTAATAACTTGTTTGAAACTATTTATACAAGTACGTTGATTCAGGAATATTCTTACTAAGCTAGTTATGCTTATACTCCGATAGACCTTTGTTGTAACAGGACTATATCTTTTATGCCCGAGGACTTCATATACTCGAGTGGAATTATATTTTGGAAAAGCTTCTGGAAATCTTTTGAAGATCTTAGGTTAAATATCCTTTAATATCTTTTGGTGTTAGTATTGTTTTGTTGAGAGAAAGATTAAGTTGATATTATGATTGTTTGGAGAATTATAGGGGAAAACCCCTAAGATAATATAAGGATCATATTCTTATAATATTGAAATGAGATGGTTATTTAGAATTCTTGTATGCCGCATTTACTATCTCGAACTATACATCCCACTGGTGTCTCCTATTGTTGTGATAGACGCCTTACATATGGTGTTGAAAACTTTCGCATGACTTCAGAAAGTTATTCTTAAGTTTTAATGCCGTATGTGGCGGACTATCATGTTTAGGATACCCTTTGGGGCGTGACACATGCACTATGGATTACTAAGTTTCTATTATGTTTGGTATAGGAATAATATACATACTTGTCTTAGAGAGTTACTATAAGATTAAAATTGCGAAAAGTGTCAAATTAAGCATGAGTCATGGTCTTGGCATAATATGACCCTAGAGATTCTGAGACTTATATGACCTTAAATATTTAAAATAACCTTAGATATAGATAGAGCATCTGAAGTAGGTATAAATTGACTCCTTATATACAAAAATCGAAGTTAAAATGACTTAGATATGACCTTTTTAAGGTCACAATTAGAAAACCATAGAATCTACTGAGAATTGAGTTTATAGAGTTAGAAATTTAAGTAAGGTCGATAGGAAGTACTCATTTTAGGTATTTTCTTTTTCCAGGTAATGAAGGAGACGATATCCCCTTTCTAGAAGATTACTTTGATTGAAAGATTTCCATATGGCTGAGGGAGTTTTATGTCCTTACTTGCTTGTTTTCTCTTTGCATGTAAAGTAGTGCATTAGCTGATAGGAAAAAGATAAAAATTGAATATGTTATCAGGATGTTATGGAACTTTGCTTGCGTCTGGTATTGTGGGATTTAAAGGATCTAACCATATCTGTCACACCCTAAAGGGTACCCTAAACGTGGTAGTTCACCACATACAATATTAAGATTTAAGAATGACTATCTTAGTCATGCGAAAGTGTCGATATCATAAATAAGGCGTCTAATACAACGATAGAAGACACTGGTGGAACATGTAGTTTAAGTAATAATATAAAGCATAGAAGAACTAACAAATGTACATCCACCAGATTTATAATAATCAATAAAGTCTTTACATAATCTTAGGGGCATTCCCCTGATAATTTTTTTGAAGGATCAAAAAATACACTTAAGTCTTTCTTACATAAAATAATCTATAGTCAAAAGATTTTAAGGGAATTTCTATCTAAGCCTTCGATTGAATTTCCCTAAAAAGCTTCCCATAAACATGGTCTTACCTAGATATAAGGCGACCTTAGGTAGAGCAACAGGTTTTCCTAAGAAAACAAAAATCTGTAGGAGTGTAAGCTTTACTAGCTTAAGAATATTCCCGGGGTTATCATATCGAATCAAAACACCAAACAAGTTATATTTAATCGAACAAATGAAATACACCAAACACATGAGCAAGCAAGACATATGGTTTTCTAGGAACCATATATTGAATGAATTTATGCCCTTCATTCAGGGTTAGGTATATCGGCCAATTATGGGCAAACTTTCTCAAATAAGTTTATAGTTTTTACCGACTACTACTCGCTATCAAAAACATGTAGGTCATACCGGCTACTACTCGCCACTTTGTAGATCTTACTAACTACTACTCGCCACATGTAGATACTACCGGTTATGCCAACCACCATTATTATGCGCTTATCCCACCAAATGTATAATAACGAATGCGATGGGACTCATTACATGATATGGATATTTCAAGTTATTAAACTCTTTAGCATGTAATTAGAATATCTTTAAGGTGATCACACAATTTGCATACACTTCATCATGGTAATAAAACAAACATTTGATTTGGGCAATTCAAAACTCGATATGCTTAATATGAATTCACCAAAATTATAAATCAAATGTAGATCCCATTTTTTATCTTTTCCTATTTCTATTGCTACTAGTTCTACAAGCACAATCATGAGTACGAAAGATAAAAGAAGTAAACTCACTTGACCATGGCTTGAATCAAGCACTCTTAGTTGAAGTAAGCTTTGGGGTATGGAACTTCTTCTTCCTTGTCACCTAAACAAAAGAAATATCCGGTGTCACGCCCTAATGGGTACCCTAAACGTGACGGCACGTCGTATACATATTAAAACTTGAGAATGACTACCTTAGTCACTTGAAAGCTTTCATATTGGTACAAGGTGTACCTTCACAACAAAGGAGGCCTGTGAAGTTATGCATTTTAATATAATGGCGACGGAACAATTAAAGCAATACTATTATGATTCATCAAAATTTAAGGTCTTACAACTTCTACGAGGCATTTCCCTGATAAATCTCTATAATAAGATTATCTTCATAAATCAAACAACTAAAACTAAAAGATTTCTTAAGGAAATCTAATCTAAAGTCTTCAAAATAGAATTTCTCCAAAAGCTCCCAAAAACATGGGTTCTATCGGACAATCATGGTGGTCTCGAGCAAAAAAACAATGATCCTACAGTGTTAGAAATCTACTGAGGAATAAGCATAACTAGCTTAGTGAGATATTACTTACGCAAATGTACTCTTAACAAAGAAATCAAACAAGTCATTTAGGCAAGCATACGAAATGTAATAACCATATGGTCAAACAATACATTCGACTATTCGATTTTGTATGTAGATTGGATTTACCCTTTCATTTGGTGGTTAGGGAATGATTTAATGGGTCACCAACAACCTTCTTAAAATATTGCACATGTCTTGGGATTCCAATGAACCATACTACTAGTCCCCTGAGCTTTCTTTACCCAAAGCGATTGATCTAACTTGGCTACACCTTGAGGCCATATTCCCTGAACGTCCTAATTCCTCAAGATGTAGCTGGGCAGCTTACCTTTTCGGTCCCATACTGAGGAGTAGTAGCAAAATGTGAAATGATATTCTAAGTGATATGCATAAGCAATTTAGTTTGAAGAAATTTTCAATTCGACCTTAGTCCATTTTAAGGTGATCAATCAATATTTGCACACACGCAACAATATACATAGAGACAATTTATATTAATCAATTAATCAAGCTCCGATGTGCTTATCATTTATTGATCACACATAATGAATCACATGCATAGTACCCATAATAACCCGCATGCATATTAGTTTTATCTTTCCCTAATATCTAGTGAAACGTAAAGGAAAACTCACTCATCCATTTCGTAATCTTCTTAGTCGTAGTAGTTCTCTGGAAGGGAAATCCCATATTCTTCGTCGCCTAGATAAAAGAAATACCCGGGATGAGATTTCATGGAAGTCTTACTCAAACTTTTTAATTCTATTTTTCTATGTTCGTCAAAAATCACGTAGATTGAATCATTATGAAATTTCAATTGCTTAAAACACAAAATTTCAAACTTTTCTTCATAAAAAAATCCTTGAGCAAAAATATAGATATTCATATGGTTGAAAAATCCTTTGAATACATATATATATATATATATATATAGACTCATACTGTATGCAAAACTTTAATGGTGTTGTCTCAATGACTATATTTTGTAAAACAATTTATCTTACGGTATTAAAAACTTGAACTTTAACAGTTTCCCTTCTATGTGGTTTCGAAGAACATTATAAATTTTTGGGTTATTATAAATGAGTATATTCTTATAAATTTTGTTTTCTTATTTCTTTTCTAAGACAAATTAATCTTTTCTAAACTTTGATCCTTTAGGATATCTACAAATTTTATCTCTAGTGGTAAAGAACAAAGTTCCTAAGATTTTTCCCAAGTTGTTGATGGCCTCAAGTAATTTGAGTTGTATTACTTATATTCTTCCTTTTAAAAGGGCTTTGATTGAAAATTATAAATAAGTTTTTTCCTCTTATATTTCTATTTTCTAACTTCTTTAAAGATAAATTTTATTTCCAAAACTTGGTCTTTTAGGTTCTTTACGAGAGTTTTACTTGGAAGAATCTCTTTTAGAATTTTCTTAAGTTGTTGATAATATCTATTGTTTTTGAAGCCTATCATGTTTATATTCTTCTATTTCTTTGAAAATGAGTTTGTCATTTAGAAACTTAGCAAACTTTTATTTCCCCAAGGGGATTTATCATACTAGTGGTTTGATTCTTGCCTTAACTTTGAAAACTAGTTTAGTTCTTGTTTTTTTTTTTTTTTTAATGGAGTTAGAAAAGAAATCCTATAATTAAGTTTTTATGAAAATTTTGGATATTAAAGAGTTATTAACACCAAGTTTTAATAAATTTTATGTTACTCATCATAAAAAGATAGTATTTATTTCCTTAGTTAATTTCTTTGGTAAAAATCATCTTTTATTGTCATTGAAGGAAACTTATGATGGGTTTGTCTAAATTTTTTAAAAGAATTCATAAAATATTTTTTCTATGTTTTTGATGATAAAATCTTTGTTGAAGTTCAAAGTTATATAATAAAAGAATTTGGTTCCATTTTTCCTTTATTAAAGAAAATTCTACTTTAATTTTTTTAAGACAATATCATTATAATGATGCATGCATATGATTATGTAGTATGAAGATAATTAAAATATAAAATATAATGTATGAAAGATATAAGAAGCAAAAGCAAGCAAAATAATAAGATCATGCATTGTGAACCTTAGCTTCATCAAGGCAACCCGGTCAAGCATTGTGAGCCTTAACTTCATCAAGGCAACCCGGTCAAGTATTGAGAGCCTTAACTTCATCAAGGCAACCCGGTCAAGTATTGGGAGCCTTAACTTCATCAAGGCAACCCAAGACTAAGAATAGATTAGCCCCAAAAAGAAAAAGAAAAGGAAAGAAAAGAAAATCAATGATAATAGTAAAAACAAGTTAATAAGAGTTAGTGAGCGTTTAGGCTCTAAGAAATGTATAGATAATAATATATATATAAAGTTAAGTTAGAACATAATAACAATAATAACAACATAATATTATCATAATAACAAGATAATAAAATCGGAATTCTTAACATGTGCAAGAACAAAACATAAATATGTTGTTGCTTCTACAACTCATATAAGTTTCGAGAAACAACACCATAGTCATGCTAAGTTACATGACATGAAAAAATAATTGGTTGAAAATTTTTCTATAAGTGTTTTTCTGTTGAAGGAAGGTGGTACATGAGTGTGGTATTATGTGGGTAGTAATATGTAGTGAATGGTTTATGTAGAGAAGGATTTTGGGAGGATTTGGTTGTAGAGGGTTTTGGTAGAGAGGATTTGAGGAGAAATTTTGAGAGAGTTATGTTATGAAAAATGAACACGTGAAAGAAGTGGAAGGAAATGAGGTATTTATAGATAAATGTGGAGGGAAATTAGACGTAATAAAATAAATTGAAAAAAATAATAGAGATGAAAAGAGAGAGAGTGGTGCCGTTTTGCATAGAATAGGGGGTTGATTTATTTTGTTGTTTTGTAATGAAAAGAAATAATATATAAGGTGTGATGTGAATAAAGTTGTATGAGAAAGGTAAATTGTAAGAGATAGGTATGGTAGTGTGTAAGAATAGAGTGTAAGAAAAAGTAGAGATAGTGAAATAGTAATGAATAGTAGAAATAGTACTATGAATAGTAGACTAGACAAATAAAATATCGATAGTAATAAAAATACAAGTAAATGGGCTATATAAGATATTTTTAGATTCCAAAAAATTTTAAAATTGATATTTTTGGAATCCTTATATTTTTCTGAGACTAATGATGTTATCGGAATATTTTTACTATCCAGTGTACAAGGGCATGGCTTTCGAAAACTGATCCTGTTTGGATCCGAAATACCCTAAAAATTAGCAAATATGATATTTTTAAGCTTCTCTATATTATTATGAAATATTATTCACAATTATCTTGATTCCATTGTTTAGGGTTTAAGAGCCTAGGATTGCCAAATCTAAACACTAAGATTTGTTGTAGACTTTATTGACTTTTAGGGTTTCGGTTTGATTTTTGGCTTTTTGATTTATTAGTGAGATCATAAAATTTTGGGGTTTTTGGCAGTGTTATATTTTTGGCTCAAAATTTATGTTTTACTTTATCTTTATGATTTGTTAGTATTTTTTAGTTATCGAGATTGTTTAATTGAGTCTAGGGTTGTGTGATTGACTCAGCTTGACTTTCAGTACTAATTTAAATTTTTTATTTCAAAATTAACAGAAAGGCTTAAGGTTCTATAATTTTTTTGTTGAATATTATTTGTATATTCCATCTTGATTTATGTGTTAGGGATCGAATAAATGAATTGTCTCATGTTTAGGTCTTGAGTCGAATGATTATTGAATTTCTATTTTTGTTTTTGAAGGTTCTCTTTTTCTTAAGGCCATGAAATTCCGTCTTTGATATTGTTTAGGGTTTTGTTTTTACTTAGGTTGGCTTTTAGAGTTTTGATTCAGTATTTTAATTTCAGGATTATTTCCTAAGAGTTACGAAAAATTCGGGGGTTTAAATCCGGAATGAGTATTTTGTGGAAGTTCTACTTAAAACTTCGTAATTCTATTTCATTACTTTCATAAAAAATTGGGTTAAATGAAATTCTAACTTAAAATGGCTATAACTTGATCATTTTAACTCGAAATTTCGCATATTAGGTGTCATTTCTACCTACTCGAAAAGATCTACATATTTGTAAGGTTATTTTTAACATAAAAAGCCATTTAGGTTCTAAAATGGGTTAGTGCAGATTTATCATGAAAATTCCAGCCCTTGTAATTTTTCTAAATTCTATTTTAACAAAAAATTCATAGTAAACACATAGATATTTATATAGTTGAAAATACTTTGAATATATATATATATATATATATATACTCATATCATATGCAAGATTCTAGTGGTGTTACCTAAACAATGATTTTTCACAGGACAATTTCCTCTAGATATTAGAAAAATGAAGTTTACAAAATTTCCGTTAAATTTTCAGGAAGAACTAATATTTTCCTACTTCATAAAATTAATTTATAATCCAAATCTTGATTTCCTATGTGGTTGGCAAATTTTTTTTCTAAATGGGCTTTTAAACTAGTGAGTTGATTTTAACTTAACTTGAAAATTTTAGTTTTATTTTTAATATCTATCTAGTGTTGGTATACTTATCTAAATAAGTGTTTAAAAAAATTTTACATAGCAAAGAATAATTAACATTGAATTTAATAATAAATTATTTTAGTATTTTTGAAAAGAATGTGTTTGAGCCATTATTGTAATGCTTAGAGAAACTTGCATAATAACAAGTTATCAAAATTCATAGTGAATATATTAAACTTTTGGTTAGTCATAATCCTAAGCTTAAATGGAACTTTTCTCATAAGTTTGAAGAATTATTTTTTTTTTGGGGGATTTTAGGCCCATTTTTATAAAAGAAAAGAATTCCCTTTTTATTTCTTTGAAAACTTGTATTAGGACAACATCATGAAGATCATGCATGAACATGCTATTTTAGCTATATGAAAAGATAAGAATAACTCATATAGAGAAAATAAAGATAAATAAGCATATAAATATAAGAGCAAAAATATAGAAGCCTTAGCTTGTATCAAGACTTTCCTATACTTAAAATGGACAAGTTCCTTAAAGAGAAAAGAAAAGAAAAAGAAAGAAATTGTGGAAGTCTTAGATTTTTATTCAAGGCTTTCTGAGACTTATAATTTATCCAGTCTCACATAATATAGCAAATAAGAAAAACAAAAAGAAAAAGAAAAAGAAAAGAAGGAAAGGAAAAAGAAGAAAATTTGGAGTCTTAGATCATATACAAGGCTCCCGAGACTTAGATCATAAATAAGTCACAAAACATGTTTTGACTTGATGAGGACAAGTCTAAGACTAGAAGATGACTAGTCTTATTTATTATAAGCAATAAATAAAAGCAAAAATAGTAAGAGCATAGTAATAAGAGCATGAATCAAGAGTTAGAATAGTGAGCATTAGGCTCTAAGAATATATAAACATACTTATATTTAACAATATATAGAAGTTAGATTAAGAGCATGAATAAGACAAGAACATAACAACCTTAGCAAATAAACTTGTTGTTGAACAAGACATGATCAAGTTGTTATTTTCATGATTTCTTCCCTAGCATAAAGCTTATGGGTTTTAGAAATCAACATAACAAATTGTTCATGTTATATTAACATGAATAAAAGAAAGGTTTAAAACTTTTATTTGAAGTGTAGAGATGGAAGAACAAGTTGGTAATTCTTTTCTAAAGAGAAAAGAAGAGAGTTTTGGGAGAGAATTAGGAAGAGATTTGTGGAGAGATTTTGAGAGAGTAATGTTGTGTAAATGAGAGATGAAGGAAATGGAGGGGGTGTAATTTATAGAGAAATGTGGAGGGAAAGTAGATGTAATAAAATTAATTAAAAAAGAAAAAAATAGAGAAGAGAGAGAGGGCTAGGGTGATATGAAGGAGAGAGAGATGGAGAGATTTGTTTTGCTTTGTATTTTTTGTAATGAAAAGTGATTAAAGTGTAAGAGAAGTTACGTAAAAAGTTTTATGGGAAAAGAAAATATAAGAGATAGGTATGTAGGTTGTAAGAGATATGTTGTAAGAAAAAGTAGAGATGGTATAATGAATAGTAGACTAGACAATTAAATTACCAGCAGTAAAAAAAGTGCGCATAAAAGACTATATCTTATATTTTTAAAAGTCAAAAAATTGCAAAACTGATATTTTACGAGTCCTTATTAAATTACTAGTCTAATCATGTTGTTGGATAATTTTTACTATCTCGAGTACCGGGACACGTTTTTTCAAGAATTGATCCTATTCGATTCGAAATGAATGATTTTTGGATTAATCATATCTTTTAGGCTACCTTATACTATTTTGAACTATGATCTACTATTAGTTCATTTCTATTGTTTTCAGTTTCGAGTGGTGATTACCAGAGTTAAAACTACTAGTATGCGTTGATTAATTATTAACTTTTGAAATTCCATTTGATTAAGGTTAGGTTTTACTCAAATTCTACCCTAAAATTGAGGGTTTACAATATCAAACCATAATTAGTTTGCTTAATAAGTTGATTTCTATTTTGATATATTGAATTGTATTCAGAATTGCTTGGTCACCCTTAATGAACTTAATATGTTTGGTATGATTAAGAACCGATTGTGCATTGCATCCCATTGAGTCATATTTGAAGCTATACTCCTACGCATGGATTAGGGGACTGCAACCATATATAAAATGTGGGTCTTGCTCCTTCTTAAGAATTACTTCATTCAGGGATACGCCCTAATGTAGTCGGGCCAAATCGATCGCTATAGGTAGCTGCCCGGGATCTAGTAGTAAGGTCTGGAGACCTACAAGAGCATTTCCTAGCCCTTGTCACAAGGCGTATATCCTTTCTATACGTGGTTTCCGATACCTATGTATACTTTTTTGATCCATATATTTGTTGCATAGCATAACTTGTATAACAACTTGCTTTGTTTTGTTTTTATGATAAGTTTGTGGACTCACTAAGTAGGTTGTAGCTTACACACTTATTGATTTTTTTTTTTTTTTAATCTCATGAATACTTATGGATCTATGCCAGGATGGTGAAGCCTAAGGTAATGGTGATGGTTATATGAAGCTTTTGGAGGAAACTCACATGAAGAACTTTGAGTTGATTTCTTTTAAAATCTCTTTTATTAGATTTTCTATTATGTTAAAGACTAAAGTTGTGTAGAGACTTTATGAACATGACAACTTTTGGAGTTTTGTTTTAATGGGGGAATGTCCTTAAGAATTGTAATTATCATGTTAAGGTTTACTTTTCTTTGTTCCCTTGCATGCTATTTTATTGATTGCCACTAATAATTGTGTAACTCCCAGTGTTCCCTCTATTGTGAAGTGTACCTTGTGCATGATATGGAAGCCTTTGCATGACTAAGGTAGTCATTTCTAGGCTTTAATATTATGTATGACGAACTATCGTGTTCAGGGTACCCTCGGCTTGACAATATGAGCTCTGTTTGACACGATTTAAGATGCTATGGAAAGTTAAGACAGAATTTAATTTTTATGCTTTGAGTTTGGTAAGATTCAGAAAGTATTAAGGTCAAAATATGTTGTGATATTACTGCATGTGCTATAGTGGCGTCTGGATGTTAAAGACTTGATAGAATTAGGTAAATTGTGCATACTTCTTTCATCTAAGCTCCTTTTCATTCCAAAATCCTCCAGAAAGATAAAAGAGAGCTCTACAACTTTTATGTCTTAAGTTTTGTGAAATTCGAAAAGAATCATAGTAAAAAAATGTCATGAAGATTTTGAGCATGAAGTGGAGCGTTCTTATTTATAGCTTTGATAGTGTTTTTTAAATTGCTTATATTTCTCTCATGCAAGCTCCTATTAAGATGATTCAAAATGTTATAGAAAGATTAGAGAGAGATGTACAACTTTTATGTTTTAGGTTTTTTTGCAAAGAACCGATGAAGATTAAGCAGCTTATTTTAAATGAATAGATGTTATCTTGTTTTATTATTATTCACATCTCCATGCAATTTGAGTAGTCATTATTTTTGGTTTTGACAACAACCTCTCATTTATCCAAGCAAGGAAGAGCCAAACAGCCACAAGTTCAAATGCTAAGAGAACAAGGATGCTAGTTAAGTGTCATTCAACATCTCCAAGTAGATTGTGAAAACCGTGAATGCAACAGACCACCGAGTACGGCGCTGATAGTAGCTTAACCAACATGTTGAATTCTAATTTTTTCACCATCCGTGTCGAGCTACTATATTGCAATAACTCAAAGTTCCAATTAATACATTTTAATAGTGGCTGTAACCACTGAGCATATCCGACTTATTTAACTCAAGACTGCACTTCATATTCAATCTAAGTTTGAGTTTCGAGTTAACAATCCATTGAGTTAATTAAAGTTTTAATCCCTTTTATGCATCTATGTAGGACAGAAGAAGTGCGGTAGTACATAACCCAAAATATAGTATATACCTTTCATATATAATATGAATCACCTACACCCATATGCCATTTAGTATACTTATACACATATCCCATACATTTTTCCATATGTCCTACTCCCATGAGATGATAGACATGAGACACATCATATACAATACAAGACCTATATACACTCCATGAACTTGATTCCTTGATCACACATACATACCCACTTAACTATTCATTCCAGCATTCACTCATCCATTCTACATTCATTTCACTCCATTCCATTGTCTCTTCACACATACATACCCACTTAACTATTCATTCCAGCATTCAATCATCCATTCTACATTCATTTCACTCCATTCCATTGTCTCATACCTACATACATTATCCCTAAACACTTTTGTCATTTCATTTTTTGTCATCTACATTACCATGATCATTGTTCATCATTAAGGAGTTGGACCCTAAGAGCATGGGAAGAGATTTTTGTGATTTTAGCTGTTTTCTACTCCTTATTTTGTAGTAATGAATGGTATTCACCTTGCTATTAGTGAAATTATAATGTTTATAAATATGAGTAGATTTGTTTGAGTGGATTATATGATGGGTTGATGTAATTCTTAAGTAATTGAATTGTTTATAGTAAGTTTTGTTTATTTTGAATTTTGATTATTTCTATTTCACTGTTCATAAGAAAATTTTGTCTATGAATTTCTTATGAATTAGGATTTGAGATACTCTAAACGAATTTGATAATCTGATTGAAATAGAAAATAAGATTTCAAAATCAATACGGACACGCGTGATTTTGGTTTAAATCTTATAATTCACAATCTTAATGCAATTGAAATTTTGGTTTAGGACATAGACACATGCTAAAACTGCAAATTCAATTAGAGTAACATGATTTGTGAAAGAAATGTGTTATTTAGCTGGTGATTATATATAGATTACCCAAAAGAGATATCTATGCTATAATTAGATTTTTGTAACTCGAAAGAGAAGCGAATTTCTAGTGATTTTAATTAAAATTCAATTAATCAACTTGATTATAACAACAAAATAGTGAAAATAATTCCAGATTGTACCATCACATAATCCCACACCTATGTACTGAAAGAGTTTTTTAGAGGAATTTAGTATTTGGTATAGTTTTTTAGCTATTAAATTAGTGTTAATTGTAGTAGTAATTTTAGGATTAGTTTTTTATAGATTAAAATTGAATAAGATAAAATTTGATTTGCTTAGATTAGGGAAAAATTCGAAATCTACTAGTTAGCTTAAGCTCCCTATGGATTAACCTGGTCTCACTAGCATTTTTTATTACTGTATTCGCACCCAATTTACTAACTGATGATTTTTGTGCTTTAAAAAGGAGTTTAAAAACAAGCATATTAATTTGCAAATAAAAAGCTCTACTCATCACACATATAATTGCTCATTGAGTCCTGATAAGAGTCCTAAGACCCTTAATAATTGTGCCTTATTGATCATATTTTATATGATATTTTGTTGATTTACTAATGAAAATGATACTTATTGAATAAATTATTCATTTCAGGGTTAAATGAGGAGTAATTGAGCTTTTCAAAGGATTGAAGATGAAATGAGCGAAGATTTGATGAAGTTTAGAGCTTTTATTGCAAAGTTAGAAGTGAACTACAAAGAGTACACAACCAGTGTACATTTACTGGAGCAGAAAGGCAAAGAAAAGTGGATTTCTAGTATACACCTATGCACACGGGTCGTGTAGGGGTTATGTACGAAGTCTGACTATGAATAGTGCTATGTTTCATTATGTCAAAAGTCCAATCTTTGGTATTCTGTTCTAAAACCCTAAAAGACATATATGGAGAACCTTTTTCAAGAGGAAATTCGTGGTTCATCATTGAGGGTTCATAAACGGCATTACTATAAGGGTTTTATCATCATGATCTCTCCTAATTCTTCTTTATTGCTTATTGTTGTTAAATTTTCTATGGAATAGTAGTTTTGTTATGTTCTGAGTTTTGAGAAACCTTGACCTCATGTACAGACTTGCCCTATTGAATAAAATTTTGGTCTTGAATTTAGTTTATGATTTATTATGTTGTTTGTGATGATTTTAGGCCTGAATCATATAAACTTGATTTCTATTAATTAGAAAGAAGGTTTCAGTTAATAGAATAGATCTCTCATGAGTAAAGAAGATGTGTAATTCACTTAGAAATAGGGTTTATCCAACTTTCTAGCTCTGAAGATTAGTTTTCTTCAATTAGGGTTCAAGAGCTTTATGCTCTTCTAATTTGATATTAGTGAAGGAGGAAATTCCCACTTCTTGAATTAGGGTTAGGGGTTAATTGACATAAAGAGAGTAATTAATTCATCTAAGTAATCCGGATGTTCAAGACTAAAGATTTATTCAATTGAAATTACATTTTAAGGACAAAAAATGCTAAGGTGAATCAAAACCATGGAGTAGTTTGTGAATTGGTTAATCTTAAGAAAAGTAGCACATCATTAATTAGGGTTATTGGAACTGTATTCAGTTAAAATTAGTGATAGAATAATAACATAAATTGTGATAGGTTCGACTAGATAATAGTAAAAGGGTTAGTACTAGCAGCTGCATATAGATCCTTAGGACGATATCCGAGTTGATTTCTATATTTCACAATAGGAGTGTTGCCTTGCGTGGATCTAAGATTAATAGGATTATAAATTGTAAACTTTGGCGTCATTGCTGGGCATCTGGCAATATTAGGAAAGCCTTAGTCACTATTACTTTAGTCATTATTTATTTATTTATTTATTATATCACTTTCCCTCTAGAATTGCATTTTGGAACTCTAATCTGTTGTGTCTCTTTTGCAGTGTATGACAAGTAGTTCTTCATCATCTTCAACTCCTTTTGATACTAAAATTGAGAGGACATTTACTAAGATTTGGAAGAATACAATTACTGGTGCTTCTGAGTGGTCAAACATTGAGGGAACAAAACTAGATATGAAGAATGAGGGAGAATTGATTTTAGAGGATTTGGAGGAGTAGAGTATTAAGTCAGAATCAACAAAAAACAAAGAGTCAAAATAAGAGTAGAGGTTAAATATGGCAGATCCGAATGCAAGATGAATAAATATGGATTATGAACGACCTTCACTCCTAGGTATTAGGCTTACCATTGTAAAGCCTCTGATCGAGTGAACATTTTCGAAATTAAAGGGGACTATGCTTCGGCTTTTACAGAAGTATTGTTAATTTGACGGTCTACAATGTAAACCCCCAAATTTTTGAATCGGTTTAGCTTAAAACCCTAAACCAGAAGTCAACCGGATTTCCAAAGTCAATAAAACCCTAATTTACCGTAACCGCTTAAGTCCGGCATTGCCGTTTTCTTTGGCCCTAGAAAACGAAGTTGGAATAATTAGCTAGAATAGTTCGTAATAACTATGGGTTATATAAAAATATCAGTTTTGCGAATTTCGGATGTCATTTGAACCCGATCGGACACAGTTCTTGAAAAACGTGTCCCGAGGCCCGGAATAGTAAAAATATTCTGAATATACCGTTAGACTCGTAAAAATATAAGATTTTCAAAAATATCAATTTCAAAAATTTTCGGTAAGTAAAATTAACAGATATAGCTATTATACGCGTATTTTCTTACTATTGGTACTTTATTAGTTATATCTACTTTACATTACACTATTCATTACTATTCTACACTATTCTTTTCTCTCTACTTTTTCTTACACCTACTCTTGCAAACACCATAACCTATAACCTTTACTCTTTACCTTTCCCATAACTTTATTTCACATCTACCTTATATATTACATCTTTTATTTAACAAAAAGTCAAAAAAATAAAATCACCCCCCTCTCAAACCCCCATGGGCGGCGCCCCATGTCCCCCATTCTTCCTCAATTTGTTTCAATTTTTATTTATTTTAATCACACAAAAATCACTCCACATTTTCCTATAAATACCCCCCTCCTCTTTCACTTCTTTCACACATTCACTACCCACAAATTCTCTAATAAAACTCTCTCAAATTCTCCTCTCAAAACTCTCTCAAAATACCATCCCAAAACTCTCTCAAAATAATTCCACAACAACTTCTACCTACAACAAAATCTCATAACCACATACTACTACCAAAATCTTCTTTAGGTAACTATATTATATTATTTTCTTCTTCTTCATGTCATGTAACTTTACATGACCATAGTGTGCGTTTCCAAAGACTAAAAGTTATGGAAGCTACATTATGTTCATGTATTGTTCTTGTTCATGAAAATCTATTTATGTTCATGTTATTATTTTTGTTCATATTATTATTACTATATCTAAATATTATTATCTATATATATATACACATATCCTTTAGAGCATATAAGCTCACTTGCAATTTATTTATTTTATGCAACACAATTTATTTATTTATCCCATGCAATTTATTTACTTATTTCTTGTTATTTTAAGACTAGTCCCTAGTCTTAGACTTATCTTATCAAGTCAAAACAAGTTTTTCTTTTTATTTTGGGACTATTCTACTTCTTAGTCCTGGGAGCCTTGAAAAAGCTAAGACTCCAATACATGACTTTATTATTATTTTTGTTTTTTTTTATTTCTCAAAAATCATGTTCATTTAGATTGTTGTCAAAAAATTCCAATTTCTAAAAGTAATTAACAAAAGGAGATTTGGTCACCTAGAAATAAGTTAATGTGAAGTATAAAATCTATGAGTTAACAAAAATAAACTCATTTCTTGTCAAGTTACAAAAAGAACCCACTACAATGTTAGAAACTACTTTTACTATGAAAAGCTTCTTAAATCCTTTATTATTCTACTTTGTTTTTCAAAAGAAAATAATTGTTGGTACAAAAATGATTTTTTTTTTTAATGAAAAAGATAAACAAATGAAAGGCTAAGGAATTTTCAAATAAAGACCTTTACAAAACAAATAGGCAAAGAAAATTGTATAGAAAAATAAATAGGAAAAGTAGAACTAATATAAGAGAACTTAGAAAATAGAAAGTTTTATTTTCAAAAAGTTATTTAGGAAAAATAATAAAACCAACATAAAGCAATTTCGGGAAAACAAAGGGAAACAAATATTCATTCCAAAAAAGTTACAAAAAATGAATTCTTGTAAACTATGTTTTCTAAAACTTCAAACCAACATTGTTTTACTCAAGAAATATAATTGGACAACAAAACACTTGAGCATGCTTAAATATGAGTTATATAGTTATAAAAAGAGAATTTTTCAACTATATAGATAACTAAGTATTTATCAAACAAATTTTGATTTCTTGAACCAAAGTTGTTTTGTGTTGGAAAAATCCGTGGTGAATTTTATCACCACTGTTTCGGGGCCTAAATGGTTTAGTTTGACAAAAATAGTTTTAGAAATGGATAGATCTTTTCGAGTAGGTAGAAATCAGTATATTATATGCGCGATTCCGAGTTAAAATGACCAAGTTATGGCCATTTTAAATTGGACTTTCTTTTATACGAACTTTAACATTCTTTTGACATTGTTTTGTCAAAATTCAAGAAAATCATCAAGGAATGCTCATTGTGGGTATTTTCTTTGGCTAGGTGACCCCGAGGAAGGATTCCTTTACCCCGAAGATTATTTCGATTAAGTGGAGTGTGTGAACGACTCATCCACATAGAGGAATAGTCGACATGGCATCGTGAGTTTATTTCCTTAAAGTGCTATACTTGTTGTGCTTATAAATTAGTTGCATTAGAATTAGGAAAAGATAAATCGATATGTATGTAAAATAATTCTTTGAAAGAATCTTAAGAATATCAGAGCCGGAATTGTTTTAAATGCTTGTTTTAGTACAACCTTTGATTTGTATGAAATTCTTTGATCGCCTTAAATTCAAAAATAATTATGCTATGACATCATAAATAAATGGATTCATGAATACCACGAAGTGAGTCACATTGCATATGGGTTATTATCCTTGGGTGAGAAGGATAGTAGGGTCATATCGAAAGCAACACTTGGCGGAGTATCCGAAAGCGATTGCTTGGCGGCTTAAGGGAAATGCTTGGCAGAAAATCCGAAAACAAGGTCAATTCAAGTAGACTTGGGATGCTTGGCGATGACTGCTCGTGAGCATAAAACTTTTTAACTAAAACTACTTGAATTGAGGTTATGTATCACCAAACCCCGAATGAAGGGCGCAGATCCATTCAACATATAGTTCCCGGAAAACTATATGCTTGTTTGCCCACGTGTATGTTGCATCACATTTGATTGTTTAAACAACTTGTTTGAAATCTCGTTACAAGAAGTTATTTATGGAAATAGTTATCACTAAGCCTGTTAGCGTATACCCCCATAGATATCTTTTGCAGTTTCCCTATTTATGGTTAAGGCCACGAGGACCCTGCGGTTAGGTAATTTCTCTTTGGATAAAGGAAATTTTAGATGAAGTGTAGTATTAGTATTGATGTACAAATATTCTTGTAATAGATTAGTAATCACAAGGAAGTATCCCTAAGTTTGTAAAGATCATTGTTATAATTGAATAATTATTATGAATCCTCTTTTCTTAATGTGTTATTTATATCTTCTTAAGCTTCATAATTCCATATATGGTCCTCTAAAGTTGTGAAAGCTCGCCTTACACTTAATATAAAAGCTTTTGGGAATGGCTAAGGTTGTCATACTTAAGTTTTAATATTGAGTATGGCGGACTAACACGTTTAGGGTACCCTTTGGGGCGTGACATACAAGACGAAGATCCCTATACTTACATCCAAACATTTTTGGAAATATGTGAAACTTGCAAGATGAATGGGGTCGATGATGATGCCATCCACACTAGATTGTTCCCTTTCTCCTTGAGGGGGAAAGCAAAAAATTGGTTGATATTACTGGGCCAAGATCACTTACTACATGGGACGAAATAGTAAAGTAGTTCTTGGAGAACTACTTTCCACCTTGGAAAACTGCTAAGCTCCAGAATGACATCTTATCTTTATGTCAGAATGATTCGGAGACTTTTTATGATGCTTGGCAAAGATGGAAGGAGTTGCTGATAAAGGTATATTTAGCTCACTTTTTACTGTATGAAGGACTTATAATACAAGTACAGGCAATGGGGTGCAGTTTTATTCAAATTTGAGATAAAAAGAATCAAGGCTAGCATATATGGAAAGTAGGCTAGCCATTATAGGATGTAGGCTGCTAGCCTTCACAACAGAACAAATCAATGCAGTCTTTAACAAAGCAATATAGTTGGCCTGGAAACAAAGCAACATCGACCTTCATTTTTTATCCTGTACGCCGGCCACTAGGAGATAAAGGTTGCTGGCCTTTGGCCGGTGTAAACACAAAGCTAGCAGCATAAGTCACAAGACCACAAGTGATCTTACCTAGGAAATCATTTTTTCCTAAGAAGGCCAGCTGATTTAAAATAAAGGCCACTGGCCTTGAAGGCGACCAAAAGCCCTAATGACTTTTCATATATATATATATATATATATTCTCTTGTTGAATCTTGTAAAGAGAAAGCCTAAGCATGAATTTGAGAGACTATTTCATTACTCCTAGATTTAGACTGGGGCTTAGACCTTAGGAAGCTTTTTTTGTTAATTTGATTAAGGATTCCACACTAAGATCAAGTGGAAAACATCATTTGAAATTGGATTCAAGAACGGGATTTTTTTGACAAGGTGATTTCGTTCTTTTCTTATATTCATTTTATGGATGATGTTTATGTTGGGTTTCCATAAGGTTTTAAAATTATACAGATCAAATCTTTTGCAGCGGAATTCAAAAAGAAAACCCTAACCCAGTATCCATGTGTATTGATTAGATTAAAACAAAACAAATAGTTTGATTTTGTACCTCTAAAAGCTTGAAACTTGAAATCAATTTGCAGATCGGATCTGTAGGTACCGTAAAATCACAATACCCTCTACGGTATCCACACGAACCAGCACTCTTCAAAAGGATCCTTCACGTGCTAGCATGATCTAGAACATTTCTAGATGATATTGGGATTTTCACACACGACTCTTCGTGCTTCACTCTTTAGGGTTTGCAGATTTTCTTTGCCGGTCTAATGTCGACAGACAAGTCGTTAACCCTAAAGAGATCTCTTTATGTGCCTTTTATACTAATGTCATTCTCACATGAGTAATGACAGTAGTGCCCCTTAATCTAATAAGGGATAATATTTCCTAAAATATAATTCTTGCACATAACAAATAATAATTTATTATTACTCTCAATAATAATGAATTATTATTCCTACAAGACATCAAATTTAGTCTTTGATCCATTAATTTATTATTATTCTTAATAATAATAAATTATTATTCCTACGAGACATTAAATTTAGTCTATGATCCTTTTGACTCGTTCTTTTGTGTGTGACCCTGTAGGTTCACTTAATGTTGGCAATTGACTTAAAACAATTTTAGTCAACAAAACAAAAATGGCCTCTAGCAAGACATTATGTTTACCCAAATTAAACGAAGATCGGTGATCCGATTTTTACCAAATCCATAACTTATGTCATTATCCTTTTGTCTCATGATATCTAGATTGAACATAAGGCATGTATAGTGTCATCCTTATATCGTTCAATCTTATCATTTCTTGATTTTTAAGTAAACTGATAAAAACAAATGAAATTGATTACGCTATCAATTCATTTGAGCACGGCCATGCATTTCTCAGTCTCACTCATCGAGGGGCCCAGAGATATCTCTCTCACAACGAGAGGGACAAATCCCATCTTAATCACTCAACTTCCTCTACATGATTTACATTATGCCCAATCTCAACCTTTATAATTATCTGGTTAAAGACAACGTTTGATTGAGTTGAAACATAATATTCCTCATGTTGGAATCCATGATGATTTCAGGTCTGAGGATACGATGACATTTTATTTTGAGAATCACTTATGACACTAATCCATGTAGTGATCTCAAAGCAGGTCAGTCCAGTACATAGTTCTCCAACATATACCTATGAGTTTGATTTATATCTCCATATAAATAAACATCCCATGATTATCAGTCAAACCTCATACTAGATTTAATTCATTATTGTTCCCACAATAATGAGCATCTAGGGACATTTAGAATAATTAAATTATTCACGGATCCTATTATAAAGTAAACATGCAAACAATATAATAGAAATGTTTATGAATGACAATATCCAGTAATTGGCCTAGGGCACAATCACCAACAATCTCCCACTTGCACTAGGCCAAATCATACATGTATCTAATACCGATTGACCTAGTATGATGATCATGCTTTTGCCTGTGCAAGAAGCTTGATAAGTGGATTAGTAATATTGTCATTTAGTTGATACTTTGCATATCTTCACAGCTTCTGATGCTGTTACACACTCGGTTTTTCTTATAGAATTTGCTACGGTATTCTGCTTTGAACTTTTCAAGCTTACTTACCTCCATTGAAAAGAAAAATATGTCCAGATTGTGATGTAAAATTGTCATATTGGAAACTAGTATCCGTGTAACTATTTACAACTAGCTCGTCTTCCAATCCTCCATCTATCAAGAATGCATCTTTAGTTCTTCTTAAGTATCTAAGAATATTCTTGACTACTGTTCAATGAGGTTAACTACGATCTAACTGGCATTTACTGGTTATGCTTAATGCATATGACACATCTGGTCGAGTGCATAACATGGCATACATGATTGATCCAATAGTCGAATCATAAAGAGTCTTACTCATGTGATCTTGCTCATCATTTGTCGTTGGACATTGAGTCTTGCTCAGATTTATATCATGTGACATTGGCAAGAATCCCCTTTTGGAAACTTGCATACTGAACCTATTCAGTACTTTGTCTATATATGCACTCTGACTTAGGCCAATAAGCTTTTTAGTTCTATCCCTGTAGATCTTGATGCCTACGATATAGGCAGTCTTACCTAAGTCTTTCATTGAAAAACACTTTCCTAACCAAGACTTGACCTTCTGCATGGTAGGAATGTCGTTTCCAATGAGTAATATGTCATTTACATATAGCACTAGAAAGACAATTGTACTCCCACTAATTTTCTTATAAACACAAGGTTCATCTTCGTTTTTAATGAATGCAAACTCTTTGACTGCTTCATCAAAATGAAGATTCCAACTCCAAGATGCTTGCTTCAATCCACAAATGGATCTTTGAAGCTTGCAAACCTTTCAGGATTTTTAGGATGAACAAAACCCTCAGGTTGTGTCATATACACATCTTCAAGTAGGTTTCCATTAAGAAACGTTGTTTTGACATCCATCTGCCATATCTCGTAATCATGATACGCAGCAATGGCAATGAGAATTCTCATAGCAACTGGTGAAAAGGTTTCATCATAGTCTATACCATGAGTTTGCTTGAAGCCCTTTGTCACTAGTCGTGCTTTAAAGGTATGCATTTTGCCATCCATATCAGTCTTCTTTTTGAAAACCCACTTACACCCAATGGTCTTAGTACCTTCGGTGGATCAATCAAAGTCCATACTTGATTGTCGTGCATGGATTGCAATTTAGATTTCATGGCATCCAACCATTTCTCGGAATCTGAACCTATTATGGCGTCTTGATAGGTAGTGGGCTCATCTTCATCTATGAGCAACACATAACGACTATCTGTTATGAGAAATCCATATCTCTCAAGTTGATGTCGCATTCTATCAAACCTACATGGGCCTTGTATTACCTGTGGAGCATCAACAACTAACTATATATCTTGTTGACTTTCAACTGGTGGTGTAAGACTATTTTATGGATCTCGAACCACTTCGAGATATATTTTACTCCCACTGGTTCTTTTAGAGATAAACTCTTTTTCTTTAAAAGATACCATTCCAAGCAACAAAAATACTTTGTTCTCAAAGGGTTTACAAAACAATAACTTTTGGTTTCTTTTAGGTACCCCATAAAAAGTATTTACTTGACTTAGGTCCTAATGTGTCTAAGGCTTGACGTCTCACATAAGCCTCACAACCCCTTAAATCTTGAGGAAAGACAGATTAGGCCTTTTTTTTTTTTTTAGTCCATATCTCATATGGTGTCTTTTTAACCGCCTTAGAAGGAACATGATTTAACATGAATGCAATTGTCTCTAGGGCATAGCCCCAAAAGGATGCTGGAAGATCTGATTGACTCATCATAGATGGAACCATATCTAATAAGGTTCTACTCCTCCTTTCAGATACACCATTCCATTGTGGTGTTTTAGGTGGAGTTAATTGTGAAATTATTCCATAATTTCTAAGATGGTCCTTAAATTCTTGGCTTACATATTTACTACATCGATCTGATCAAAGTACTTTGATTGTTTTGCCAAGCTGTTTTTGTACTTCATTATGAAAAGCTTTGAACATTTCAAATGACTCAGATTTATGTCTCATTAAAAAGACATATCCATATCTACTGAAATCATTAGTAAATATGATGAAGTACTGATAACCTCCTCTAATAGCAACGGTTAATGGACCTCATACATCAATATGTGTTAGGCTCAATAAATCAATTGCCCTTTCACTGTGCCTAGTAAAAGGATCTTTGGTCATCTTGCCTAATAAACAAGACTTGCATATTTCAAATGATTCAAGATCAAATGAATCTAAAAATCTATCTTTATAGAGTTTTTGATATGCGTTTCTCGTTTATATGACCAAGATGATAATGCCATAAGTAGGTCATATTTAAATCATTGGATTTAAGTATATTAGTATTTATGTTATAGATTGATCCATTATCATGTTTCGGATTTAGAACATAAAGACCATCATGTAAGTCTGCATTTGCATAATACATGTCTCTATTTATAAATGGAACATTTATTATTCTTAATAATAAATGTGAAACCTTCATTGTCTAAACATGAAATAGAAATAATATTCCTACTCAAAGTAGGAACATAAAAGCAATTGTTCAACACTAACAAAAGCCCATTGGGCAAAATCAATTCATAAGTCCCAACAGTTAGAACAGCAACTTTTGCTCCATTTCCAACTCGTAGGTCGACTTCACCCTTCTTCAGATCTCTACTCCTACTGAGACCCTGCACATTTGTACAAATGTGAGATCCACATCCGGTATCTAATACCCAGGAAGTAGAAGTAGATAAATTTATTTCTATAACATAAATATCTGAAGTAGTAGTCTCACTACTCTTCTTCTTTTTTAAATCTTCCAAATAGAGTTTGCAGTTTCTCTTCCAATGACCTGGTTCATTGTAGTGAAAGCAAACTCCTTCCTTAGGAGGCTTTGCCTTTGGTTTAGGCTTGGGCTTAGGCTTTAAACTTTTCTTAGCCTTAGCATTGCCTTTACCTTTCTTCTTCATGCCTTTTCCTTTCTAAACCATCAAGACATTGCTGGGTTTCTTCTTTTTGATATTGACCTCAGTAGTCTTGAGCATCGAATGCAATTCAGAGATTGTTTTGTCCATATTATTCATTGTATAGTTCATGACAAACTAGTCATAACTATCTGTCAATGAATTTAGGATCAAATCAGTAGCAAATTTCTGACTTATTGGAAAACCAAGCCTATCAAGATGATCAATATAGCCTTTCATCTTTAGGACATGGGCACTCACTGAACCTCCCTCCACCATCTTACAAGAATGTAAGGCTTGGGTAGTCTCATACCTCTCTTGCCTAGCTTGCTGCTGGAACATTTCCTTAAGATGGAGGATCATCTCATAAGCCTCCATGTTTTCCAGACCCTTCTGAAGTTCTGGACTCATGGTTGCAAGCATTAGGCATCCTATTTCCAAAGAGTGATCAGAATGCTTCCTATAAGCATCCTTTTTAGCTCTTGGAGCATTAGCGGGAGGTTCCTCAGGAATGGGCTCATCAAGGACATAAAGTTTCTTTTCGTGCTTGAGAACAGTTCTTAAGTTTCTGAACCAGTTTAGAAATTGGTTCCAATTAATTTATCCTCCTCAAGGACAGATCGCAATGATAATTTGAGGTGTTTTTGTAGCCATTAATCTATAATTACTTATGCAAAGTTTATTTTAATAAATTAAAACTCCCACTAAATCAATAACCCTCATTATCAATGTTGTTTCATTTAATTATTGCAATCTAGTGGGCTAACATCCATATTTCACCTAACTTTAAGTCAACTTTGGCATGACGCTTAAAGTTAAGTTATTTAGGTAGGTAACTCTTTACCAATTACATCGCATGTAACTCTTAGATCTTTTATGGGATTTTTGACATCATATGTCCCGGCATGTTCAAATCCCATCTAACGCCTTAGGCCCAAAACAGTTTTGATAGCCTAATTAAGTTAAACCATATTAAACACATGAGTAGCACCATTACCCATCCTGCCTTACTAAGATAACCTAATGCACCCTGCTTTGGCAGAACCTACACTTTAGTGATCGAAGTCTTGACAGGTGTTTAATCATGGGTGGCATTTAACTTAAAATTTATTGAGGGATTTAATTATTGATATTCCATTTTTTTATCACGTTTAATGGATATTCAAGCATACGTGGTGGTAAATATAGTATCACATACATATACATACATCATATCTCATGATATATCAACTTTATCGAATAAAGAAAAAGTGTCATAGCATGGCCCTTTATTCTACATTGATTTTCATAAGCCAATATGAAAATCAATGGTCCAATCCTAAGGTAAAAACCATCTTTATGGTCTTGAGTTGTAAATTT
The DNA here is from genome assembly GCA_024138025.1 of Combretum micranthum. NCBI lineage: Eukaryota > Viridiplantae > Streptophyta > Magnoliopsida > Myrtales > Combretaceae > Combretum > Combretum micranthum. The sequence continues at coordinate 165,536 of JAMXBD010001393.1, forward strand.
TCTTATATCTTCTTCACGATCCTTGTTTCTCCATCACCATGGATTAGGGAGGGTCTTCATGACATCTTCATGTCTTTATTACAATAATAAAAAGATACAAAAGATCCTACGACCACTTGTAGAAAATAAATTACAATAAAATAAAAAGACACACATGCCGTATTTATAATATTACAACCCATTTAAAAGAAAAGGAATAAAAACCTACCAATCACATAGGTCTTAGGGCCATGCTATGCATCATACATATAATATAAACATATAGAGAAGACATACACATATGTCACAATACTTCAAAAGCGTGTTTTATATTAAGAATTATTAATTAGAGTTTATTGAACTAAATCATGCACCTTGCAAGGGTTAAGGGGACAGTCTCCTTACAGAAAAATCGAATCTTTAAATCATACGAAAATTTTAAATTCGATTTTCTGGATATTACTACAGTTCATAAACTGTAATAGGATTTATCTGTAATTGAATCGAATACAGTGCTTATTTAAAATAAACACATGCTCAGACATGCTGCAATTATCTACCGCAACTTGCGACCAAGTGCTCAATTTAGTTTTTTTATTATTATTAAAAGAAAATCATACATCCAAAACATGATCGCAGTTCTAATCCACATAAACTGACGCGCAAAAGATCCAATTTCATCCGAGGAGAGCGCATATGCTTTATGTGTCTTACAAACAGATCCGATCCGTTTGTCATCGACCAGCAATATTATTATTATTATTTTTACTATAAAAACAGAGGGCATAATAGATGTCCAGAAGCACCGAATCTGATTTCAAAAACAGATGTCCAATTCATGTGATGCTATTCGATTTTTTTTTATAATAAAAAAATCCAAATCATGCGCTCAATTTAGACGTTAAAAAAAATCAGATTGGAAATAGATCGCAAAAATTGACATAAATTCAGACCGCGTAACAGCAGATCTAATCTGCTTTATTTAACAACAGTTCGTATCATATACGAAAACTGCAAAATCACGCTATTAAGAAAAACCCTAAAGATTCGTTGTAATCAAATTTGATAAGATCCATTCAATCCTTCAAAGCAAGGTGCTATAATAAAATTACAAATCCATATTTGTGTTTATTTAGTTCTTCATAAACTTAAATTGATTTCACAATTAATATGCATAAAAACGGATATCAGATATTCGAATTTCATGACATCACATGCAAATTATAAACCAAATTTCAATCTAATCAAAAACACAAGCGGCTCTGATACCACTGTTGGGTTTCCATAGGGTTTTAAAATTATACAGATCAAATCTTTTGATAAAAAAAAATCGAATAGCAGTTTAAAACTTGTTCTTTTGTGCTTAAATATGGTTTGGAGTTGTTGATATGAATTATCTTATTGATAATCTTTGCTATTGATTGAATTCTCCGTTTGTATCCGAATTGTTAATGCTAATTCTCTGATCATGTGTTTTGAATTGAATTTGGAATTTATGATAGATTAATGTTGTAATTGGGAAAATTCTTTTTCTAATCAATTCTGTGATTAGCTAATTTAAATTATAGATCACATAGGCATATGGATTTAAATTTGATTAGGGTTTGCTAAATTATACAGATTAGTCAATTGATTACTTTCCTAGGAACATGGAATATTGATTGGTTAATTTAGGATAATTGCTTTCGTTAGAAAAAGAAGTTTTTATTGGTGCTTCATTGATTGAAAAACTAAACTAATTGGCGATTTGGATTTGCAAGCTTATTCTGGTCATAGCATACATTCGATTGATTTTCAGATCTGTTGGCTCTTAACCTAATTTAATTTTAGGTGTTGTAAATCCCATATTTTTGTATGTTAGTTTTACCTAAAGAAAATCCAAAAATATAATCTTTTTTATTTTCTTTGCTACAATCAAAATTGATACAATTGAGAGCTAGTCCTCACTTTCTATAAACTCGACTCGATATTCACCAAAATTTTATTACTGTACATGCACCCGATACACTGGCCAATTAATATCTACTTGATTAAAGGAATTTAAAAATAAAAAAGCACTTGTATAAAAAAGAGTGATCAATTTCTAAAAATGTGCCTACACCACCAGTTGCCACCATGGATGCAGGTATAAACATTTTACAATGGTATAAACCAAATTACTTAGCAGTTGGTTGACACTTTAGCTGGTGGTACTCTGAATTCTAAGACTCCAAAGGAATCTCTCATGTTGTTTGAAGACATGGTAAGAAACAACTACTAATGGGGCAACAATAGGGGAAAACAAAAAGCTGCAAGGTTGTACGAGGTAGAGTAATAAACACCTTAGTTGCCAAGATGAATGCATTAAGTAAACATGTTATGAGCATAAAGAATCCACAATCACCGTTTCAATATGAAGAACCTAGTAGTAGTGGTTTCTACCAAGAGCAGGTGGACTGCTTGGGCAATAAGTAGCAGAATAATCCATATAGCAACACATATAATCTGGGTTGGAGAAATCACCCTAATTTCTCCTAGGGCAATTAGAAAACATAGAGATCAAAATTTCCACCTGGGTTTTAGAAGCCACAGTTGCTACCATACCAACAGATGCCATGGCCTTCCAACCCACCTCCTCAACAAGAAAAAGAAGTCAATCTAGAAGAATTGTTGACACAATTTATCCAGAGCTTTGATGCATGTCATCGGAATCACAACTTGCTCCCCCTCAATTTAACACCCCCTCAGTTAAGAAAATGTATTTAAAAGAAATTTTAGCAAATGAATTAAAAAACTTGACACTTGACTTGGAAACACAAATTACCCTTAATTTTCAAAACAACCACATATAAAACACAAGCATATTAATTGTACACTAAGAAGACCTTTCATACTAAGTTTAAAGCTTGAGAATCTAGAAAGGTCTATTAACTTATACTCATTTTTTCCAAATAGAATCCTCCAATCAAAGGAATTGAATTTATACTAAGCAATATTCACCCATGAAACTAGGGTAAATGTATCTTAGTTTTTCCTTCAGGTTCTTTACTTGTAAAGCCAGGATGATGCATGGCTTGAATTTTTTTAATAAACTTGACTTTACATGATTATCCCTTTTGCTTAACTATTGACTAAATGCCTATGTTTCATTCTTATCATATTGAATGAAAAGAATTGCAATAAAAAGATCTTTCATTAAGTAGATAATGAAAGCCTTAGAAGTCAAAACAACAAATCTTGAATTGACAACGACGCTGCTATAATTTAGACAAATAGATTAAGATAAAAGGCCTTGGAAAAGTTTAACCACCTCTTTCACATGAGATGTAAGTAACTGACTCAAAGTGGTAGTGTGTTATGATGAAATCCTTACTGGGGGTGACTAGTGACACCTATAGTTTTGTACTCGGATAATAAACCCAATTATGTACTAATTTGAGATGGAAGGTTGGATACCTTAAGCAATCCTAGACTCATTGACAAGCAATGGGACATGATTTTCCTTTGACTAATGAGTTTCTATCACAATAACTTTGATGCTAGAGTAAGACAAGCCTCAGATGCACCTCTTCAATAAGAAGCTACACCAAAAGTACATTTTATACAACTAATTCCATTAATGAAACTCAATCTTTTAATCCATTACTATTAAAGCAAACGACTATTGAGTAATGCAGCAAGTCCTCCTCATGATCAAAATCTAAAAGGTTAGTGAAATTCTATACATATTAGCAATTCAATTTTTTTTCTAGAAAACTCAATCATTTTTTTAGAAATTTCAATAATTTTCTAAATTTTTATGTAAAAAAGAAATTTTTTTGAAAAGAGAATTGCCACATCTCAAAAGGTACCCTAAATGTGGCAGTCCATCACACATGATATTAAAGCTTAGGAATGACTATTGTAATGACATGAAAGCTTCGATATCATGCGCAAGGCATACAATAGGACAATAGGGAACTCTGATGGAGTTACACACTTTTAAAAGATAACAATATAGATAGCATACAAGAAATTATTAATATAAACTTCATAATTAAAAGATCAAGTCTTACATCTCATAGAGGAGTACTCTCGTTGAATCTTAAGGAAATATTATAGCCATAAAGTCCTTCAAAAGTAAATTCTAGTTACTACCTATGGAGTTTTCTATGGAAGTCTATGCCAAAATCTATTTCGTAAACTTCTTCCAAAAGCTCCCAAAAACTTCATCATTACCTAAGTGAAGATTCCCTTTGGGTAAAGCTAGAGATATTCTTGCTGCAATAAAAATCTAAAGAGGTGTAAGCACATCTAGCTTAGTGAGTAAATTCCCACAAAATGTACCCATAAATCAAACAAGTTTTTAATACAAGAATATGGGATGCATCCTCCAAGAGATCAATCAAATACACATGATTAATCGAAAATCATGTGGACAATAGATTTATTCCCTCCATATCGAGGGCTAGGGTTCATTATAGGCCCATACGACCATCATATTAATTTTGTAAATTTTCAAGCTCCTGTAAGCTAATGTTTTTGTAGACTCTCTGGCTCCTAGTTACCACCACGAATAATCTCCATTCCCACACAAAAGAAGAGTATCGAGAATGATGAGACTCATTTTGTGACATGATCAAATTATAAATCAGCTTCTAATAGGGTTATTTTCAATTTAAGGGTAACCATCCAAGTTCACACCAATATAACAACATAACATCGAAATAAGGAATTAATAAAAAGTTTAACTTCAATATGCTTATATTAACTTATCAAACACCATAAAATGCATACATAGCCCACAATAATTCCACATGCAATTTCTGTTTTTATTTTTTACTTCTTTCTAGTGCTTCTATTCTATAAGCATAAGTAAGAATACGAAAATCGTAGAATAACCGCTCCTAATCGAAATAGTCCTTAGGAAATGGCATGTCGGTCTCTTCATTACCTGAACCCAAAAAAAAAAAAACATGAAAATGAGTAATTCATATAAGTCTTACTCAGGTTTCTAATTTTATTAATTCTATTTGTGGTATTTTTTGCGGTTATGAAAGTTCTAACTAAAATAGTCATAACTTTATCATTTTAACTCCAAATTTTGCATATGAGCAATTGTTTTCTACCTACTTCAAGTGCTCTATCAATTTCTAAAGTTATTTTAAACATTTAAGGTCATTTAGGTCTTGGAAAGCTATTGTCTAGATCACATCTAGACTATTCCATTTTGGGTTGAAGTTTATTTTTGACACTTCTTGTAATATTTAACCTTTATAGACTCTCTAGGGTATGTATACTTATCATTTCTATATTTACACATATTTAGAGGCTCGAGTAATTCATATAAAATGCATGATCCTAGTGGTGTTGTAAGGCCCTCAATTTCTAAGGTAAATTTGGAATAAACCCTAACCCTAATCAAACCGAAACTTCAAAAGTCAACTATAATCAAGGTAAACTAGCAGTTTCAACTCTGGCAATCCCACGTTTGGAACCTGAGGACAATAGAAATGAGTTAATGGTGGATTATAGTTCGAAATGATATGAGGAAGCCTAAAAAGACCAGATTCGACCAAAATCATTCATTTTGGGCCCGAACGGGATCAGTTCCTGAAAAATATACTATGGTACCCAGAATAGTAAAAATATTTCGACAATACCGTTAGACTCGTAATTATGCAAGGATTTCAAAAATATTAGTTTCATAATTTTTCGGTAACCAAAAAAATCAGATATAGCTCATTTACCATATTTTTTTTACTACCGATATCTTATTTGTCTAGTCTACTATTCATTGTACAATTTTTACTATTTACTACCATTCCTCTATTTCTACTTTTTCTTACTATCTATTCTTACACTGTACCATACCTATTTCTTACAATTTACATTTCCCATACAACTTTATTCACATCATATCTTGCATATTATTATTTTTCAATACAAAACAACAAAATAAATAATTTCTCCCCCACTAAAACTTTCAAACCAGTGCCTCTCTCTCTCTTCACTATCTATTTTTTTCCTTTTTCATTTTATTTAATTACTACTAATTTCTCTCCACATTTATCTATAAACATCCCCTCTCCCTCTATTTCTTTCACATATTTCTCATACATAACAAAACTCTCTTAGAGTCACTTCTCAAATGTTCTCTCTAAAATTTCTTCCTATCTTTCCATATTCTCACTATTTCCATACAACATCAACCCCTCTTTTTCTACCACCAATTTCTCTACATTAGGTTAAAATTGCTCCAATTTTTCTTTATGTTCATGCAACTTAGCATGGCCATGGTGTATGTTTTCTAAACCCACAGGAGCTAAGAAGGAAAAAATATGTTTATGTTTTGTTCTTGTTCATGTTCATGTAAAATTTTATTATAGTATTTTTATTGTGTTATGCTATATTATTGTTGCGTCTAGTCTAACTCCTATATGTTATTAAATATATTTACGTATATATATTTTTAGAGCCTATAAGCTCACTACTATAACTTTTATTTATTCATGATCTTATATTTCTTGCAAATTATTTATTTATTTCATGCTATGATATTAAGACCAGTCTTTCTAGTCTTGGACTTGTCATCATCAAGTCAAAATGTTTTATTTTTCTTTCTTTAGGACTTGTCCATAATCTAAGCCCGAGGAGCCTTGACATAAATCTAAGACTCTCATATTTTTCTTATTAATTTTCTTACTTTTCTTTTTGGAACTAGTCTATTTTAAGTTCTGGTAAGCCTTGATGTAAGCCAAGATTTCTCAATACTTGATTTTACTTATATGCTTATTTAATTTTCTATGACCTTTATTTTTATGAACATTATTCTTTTTACACATTTACAAGTTCATATTCATGTATGAACATAATGTAGTTGTCTTGATAAAATTTTTAATGAAACAAAATGAGTTATTTTCTCACTTAAAAATAAGAACTCAACTCTCTAAAAACATGATTCTAACACCTATGAAAAAAAATTCTATTAAAACTCAGGATCATGATTCAATAATATTCTTTTAAAAAACATAAATAAATTCATCGTAAATTTTTAAGTTTGTTATTATGCAAAGATTCTTCAAAACTTAATTAGGTGGTTCTCTTACTCTCTTTTCTAAATACTAAAATAAATTATTAAACCTTAAGATTGACAATTCTTTGTTATACAATATTTTTTTAAGTACTTGTTTATAGGATTCACACTCACATATTGAAAAATATTAAGAATCAAACAATTTTTCTAAAACAAGTTTAAGATCAACTCACTAGTTGAAAATCCACTTAGAAAACAAAATGTATAAAACTTAGAAAAATGGTTCAACTATGATCTTTTCAAACTATTAAAATAGGATTATTATAAGTTTTTAGTGTTGATAATTCTTTATTATGTAATATTTCCTTAAAAACTTGTTTATAAGGCTTATACCAAACGCCTTGAAAAATATTAAGATCAAAGTAAGTTTTTCTAAGTCAAGATTAAAATACTAGATCAACATTCATTTGAGAAATTGTTAGATAACTTAAAGAACCAAGTCTCTAAGAAATAAATCTATCCTTGTAAAGATAAGAAAACAGAAAAAATGATGGTTTTATAAGAATAAGCATTCATCAACAACAAACCCAAAATTTTGATTTTGCTTCCAACAAGTTAAGGAAATATTTTGTGAACTTCATTTTTCCAACTTCTAAAAGTCAATTGTTTTATAAAAAATCATATTAAGACAATATCACTAGAATCATGCATATAATATGAGTATATATCTATATTAAAGGATTTTTTAAACTATACAAATATCTATGTGTTGTTATGAACTTTTTGGATGAAGTAAGATTTTGAAAGGTTACAATTTAAGGGTTGGGATTTTCATGTTAAATTTGTACCGACCCGTTTTAGAACCCAAATGGCTTTTAATGTAAAAAATAACCTTAAAAATAGATAGATCTTTTTGAGTAGTTATAAAATGATATCTTATGTATGAAATTTCAAGTTGAAATTAGCAAGTTATGACCATTTTAAGTTAGAATTTCCATTCATCCGAATTTTGACGAAAATGGTGAAATAGAATTAGAAATTTTAAGTAGAACTTCCGTGAAATACTCATTCCAGGTATTTCTTTCATTTAGATGATGAGGAGTTGGAGGATCCATATCAGGAGGATTATTATGAGTGAAGAATTTTTGGCAATGATGGCCGAGTGAGTTTATCCTCTACTTTTACGTACTTGTTTGTGCTTGTAGCTAGAGGTACTAGAAGTAGGGAAAGATGAAAATGAGCTATGCATGATAATGTTAGTTGAAAGTACACTAAGCATATCGTAACATGAATTGTTGTCAAATAAATTCATATTCTACTATTATGATGGAGTATCTACAAATTTTATGATCACCTTTAAAATACCTTAATCACATGTCAAGAATTATATTAATTTATTCATGCATATCATGAAGTGAGTCACATTACATATAGCTATTATGCCTCAGTGGGACGATGGTAAAATAATGAGGTAATCGCCTAAATGGTAAGACTACCAAGATGGGAAACTAAGAGCTAGAAAGAACTATTTCAGGATGGGCGAATAGGAGCTAAAAAGAACTATAAGATGGATAATAAAGATGGGTTTTAAAGAGCTAGAAATACCTAACCTCGAATGAAGGGCGTCAATCCATTCAAACATATGATATTTGGCATATCATATGCATTGCTTGCTCACTTGTTTGATGCATTTTATATACTTGTTTAATAACTTGTTTAAATTTATTGATACGAGTACACTAATTTGAAAATATTCTTACTAAGCTAGTTGAGCTTAAACCTCAATAGATTTTTGTTGACGCATGATCAATATCCCTTATCTGAGTAAGCTTACGCTTTTGGAAAGCTTTTGAGAGAAATCATTTTGAAGATCTTAGAATAGATTTCCTTTAAAATCTTTATAGTTATATTTGTTATTATATATAAGATTCAGCCTATATTTTGTATATTGGAGAATTATCGGGGGAATGCCCTTGAGTTTATATAAAGACCTTCTTATGATTAATTTGGTGGATATATGTTTATTAATTCTTGTATGCTTTATATTACTGCTTAAACCACATATCCCATTAGTGTTTCCTATTGTAGTATTAGATGCCTTACATATAATATCGAGATTTTCGAGTGACTAAGGTAGTCATTCTTAAGTCTTAATATTGTATGTGGTGGATTGCCACGTTTAGGGTAACCTTTAGGGCATGATAGGTGTTGCTCAAAAGAATAACTGTTCATTTAATAGTTTCATGACAATTGAAATTTCTATAGTTTACAAAACTTTGTTCTTAAAAAATTGTGATGAACTCTTATTTCTTAATATTAAGAAACAAAGAATTGATCTTTTAAAATAGAATTTCATTATACATTTTATTATCTAAAATTCTTGTTCAATATTTTCATTTGAAAAATTTGTTTGCTAAAACATTGGTTTTCTAGTATTTGTGAGAAAATTCAAGTTGTAGGATTCCGAAACATCACCCCATGTCTCAGCATTTTAAATAAATTTAGGCGTTAATTTTGCTTGAAATTTTTTCTTTTGTACAAAGGGTTCCTAAGTTATTGAAATTAAATTTTTGAAAATATTAATAAATGCTCTAACACCCTTATTTCTAGGATGATTTTAGCAATTTTAGTTGATATTTTAAGTACAAATCATCTAGAAATGGTGCTTAACTCATTAAATTGTCAATTGCAGGCATTCAGAAACTAAACATGATCAAATTAGGAAAGAATTGATAATAAAAATAAGTTTAATGAGAATTCTCTCTTCTTACAGGCCGTAGCAATGGGTGTATCCAAGTCTGATATCAAGAAGAGGTTGATACGTACCATGGTACAAGGCATAGAGATCGAACTTTGATACAATGCCCACTAGGGCATGGGCAAGGGCGTATCTTCCCAAAATTGAGCTCGAGACATCCAATGTCCACTACGCTCATGGCCACAGGGCGTGGTGACGTTCTTCATGAAGAAAAATAGTGTCCATTATGTTGGTTTCTCTCAATAATGATTTTGATGATAACAAAAAGAGTTAAGTGTGTAGTGACTATGATCAAAAGTTTTATGAAAATGTTTTACAAAAGGATACAACTCAGAAAGTGTTAAGGAGAGTTTTTCAAGAACAAGTGTATAGTCAGAAAGTAATTCAGAAAGTAACCAGTACTTTACAAAGACTTGTATATTAGTTAGAACGAACTCAGAAAGTGTTAAGGAGAGTTTTTCAAGAACAAGTGTATTGTCAGAAAGTAACCAGTACTTTACAAAGACTAGTATATCAGTCAGAAGGAAATTCAGAGACTAATGAGAGATCACGACCATGAACATGAAAAACGAATGATTTCCAAATCAATTCGTAATTTTGAAGACCTAGCACCAAAGTGAATGTATTTGGGTAATGCATTCAATTATGTTCCACAAAGTTGGTTCAATTATCCAAGGGGATTCAAGTTGATATGGATTAATTCAAATTTTGACAACTTGTAAATAATCACGACAGGAAAATCAAGATTCATTTTAAGAAATATTCATAATCTCGTCATTTTATAAGAAGTCAACTGGTTAAGATATTTGACAAGGATGAGCTTATCCAAGATCAAGGGGATTCAAATTTAAATGGATCAATATCAGAATGATGAAGCTGTAAATTTTTATGGGATATTTCCTCATAATAGGAACAACATGATCATATCCGAATCTCAAGCTCAATATCAGAACCAACAAGATAAAAGGAATTCATCTTTATCCAAAGTTGTTACCGTTAATAGAGAGAGATGAACAGTATCCTATCTGATTTGTTTGCAAAATATCAGGATCTAATTCTTTACTAGCCATTGAAGAGGAATAAATAAATTAGTACAAGCATAGAAGAAAAAAAAATCCATATACGTGAAAAAGAAAACAAGCAACAAAAAGATCTCAATATTTTTCCTCAAGCGAATACTCCCATTTACATTTTTTATTGTACTGAAATTAGAGGATATTTTACTTATCTCCTTAAATTGATTTGTAATTATTCTTTTAAGTGAGTTTGAGAGTTACAAGTAGGCTCAGTAGTTTGATTGTAGCTTGAAGGAAGCTAGGAGGATCAAGCTGAGTGCATTTGTAGCCAAGTGTTTTTGCAAAAGACAACTTGTAACTTATTGATTTGTTGGATAGTGGAGCATATCGATGTGGAATACCGGATCCCCGGCTTGGTGCTGGAAGAGAGGACTGAGGCTCGAGGCGGAACCTCTATAAATCAACTTTGCGCTCTCTTCTTTCTTATCTCTTTAAATTTCATGCATATTTTATTGTTTGTATGAGCTGCAATTTAGATTCAGAAACTAAATCAGAGAATAAATGGAAGTGCTATTACTAATCAGAAACTAATTCAAAGACTAAAACGGAAGTTTCACTCTTGTTTTTGTTTAATGTACAGTGATCATTTTTCAACCTATTTTCATCCGAATTGTGAAATAAACTTTTATTTATTAAGCTTATTGTTTTCAAGTGAGTTTAAAAAGCCATTTTAATTTGATTAACTAAGTTTGTGAATTTGGCTAAGTTTTCGAAAAGATTAAATTTTCATTTTGGAAAACTATTCACCTTCTCCCCTCCCCCACCTCGTGGTTATCTTTTTGGGACCAACACACTGCATCCTACGCTACGGGGCGTACCCAAGATGTTTCTAGTCACATGCTTTCCATGTGTTTCTTTTATTTTAAAATTTAGAGACTTGGATATAAATAGAAGACCTAGATGAAGAGGGGGGGGGGGGGGGGGGGAGGCTGACCTGATATTTTTCATTTTTCCTCTGCGAGTTTAGAGAGTTTTCTGATCAAAATTATGAGGAGCAACAAGTCAAGTCTAGATTCACAATTAGAGATTCAAGATCACATTACTATGCTTCGAATTTCAGGGTTATACTTATGACTTCAATTTCTTCTATTGAATTTCATTTGTTTCTTGTCCATCGCATGGATGAATAGATGTGGATCTAGGTCTTGGTTGGATTGGAGTTTCATCATGTGTTGAGGATCTATTTTTAATATAATCCAATTGATATTCTTATGTTCAAATTACATGTTCTTAATTGGTTTCTTAGATTTCTGTACTCGGAATGCAAATTTATGTTGATTTTCATCTAAGTCAATTGAGAAATTACTTTCATAAATAGATCTATGCAATTTGATGATATTTGATTGTAATCCTAGAGATGGGTTACAACGATCTTCCATAATTGTTTGCTTTCTATGCGTTCATGTATGTGATGTGATTTTAGATTGTTATTAATTAAGGAGAGATCCTGATTGATCGATATAAGATTAGAGAAATTGATAGATTCGAAAGAATTGTTAATTTGAATAAGGAACTCAATGGCTTAAGAAATCAATTTGGATAAATTTCGTGTTCTATGATTCACATGATGAAATTAGATGAAGGACAAGACCTAGGTCATTTCAGTTATTGATCGTTAATTTCTTGCTTGCTGTTCGTAGTAACATAGTTTAGAAATTTTCTTTCATTGTTAGTTTTCAACTTCATCGCTTTCTTGGATTGCTAGATAGTAGGGAAAAAGTGGTTACTAGTAGTTATTCTCTTCCCATAGATGACCCCGATCTGAACATTATGCTACGATTCAATAGGTTCTTTGCCTATTATCCTTGTAAAAGAATTGAGAAAGGGTTTTTATAAATTTTAAACAACGATTGACAAGGGACATCAAATATTCACATAACAAAGAATTGTCAACATTGAGATTAAAGAATTTATTTTGACATGATAACAACACCACTATGAGCATTCAAGTACTTGATTATGAAGCAAAACTTATGAAAAAAAATAACAAAGTGAACTTAAAATATAAAAGTTAATAAGGTAAAAATATATAATATAAACATAATAGAAATAAAAATATGGGAGTCTTAGCTTATAATCAAGGCTCCCCAGGATTTGAAATAATCTAGTTACCATGAATAATAAATAAATCAAAACGAAATAAAATGAGAGTCTTAGATCTTTGTCAAGGTTCCTCAAAACTTGAAATATTCCAGTCTTATTTGGATTAGATTTTTAAACCAGTTAAAGACTAGAAGTTAAACAGTCCAAGACTAAAAGTCGACCAGTCTTATATATCATGAAAGAAATTTAGTGCATAAAATAAAAGATTTAGATTAATGAGCATTAGGCTCTACAGATAATAAATATTACGTATATATATTTACATATAGAAAGTTAAGTCAGCAATAAGAACAAAATGAACATATTGTAACCATATATCACATAATAAAATATAAGGATATGGTTTAGTATTTTTACCTAAAGTAGGAAAGATAAAAGAAAAATATGGAGGAGGCAACGGGGGTGGGGGTGGTGGCAATAGAGGGGAAAAGAGAGGGAGAGTTTTGAGAGAAAAATTTGAAAGAGTTTTGGTAAGGAAGAGAAATAAGTGGGAAGTGATGGGTATTTATAGATGAAAAATGGAGAGAGTTAAAGATGGGAAAATAATTGAAAAGGAAAAGAAAATAGGGGGGGGGGGGGGGGTGTGTGTTGGGAGGTGTTTGATATATGTGTTTTACTATGTATTTAATAGGGTAAATCATGTGTATTTTTAGGAATTATTACTAAGATTTTGTGCTTAACTTGGTTAATTTTCTGTTTTTGTAGGATGAATGATGATAAAAGAGCTTTGGAATAAATTTAATCAAGTTATATCAAATTTGGAGTCAAAATGAAGAAATGTCAAAGAATTATAAAAAACATGACTAGATATATAAATCATCTTTTCCCAGTGCTTCTATTGGATGTAAATTTATTTATGAAGAATCGTAGATAGTGAGAAACACAAGGAATTACATTAACCCATATTTATGCCATGTTTCTATCTGAGATGGATTTGCAAGTGAGGAAATGAAGTCCATGAGAAACACGACTCAATATGTCAAGTTATGTTTACACCGTATTCCTTGGAAGAATGAAAGAACTGAAGAACGACTTCGTGTTTTGTTCGTGCTTCCCATGAACATATGAAGATTGAAGGATAGTGAAAAGCATGACAATTAGTAGCCTCTGAACTTAGTATTTTGATGAATCACAGGTGTGACTTGGACTTTATAGGCCTCTTATCATGTTTTTTTTTTACAATCACGGCCGTGACTCTGACCTTACTAGCCTCGAGTTTGAGATCCCTTATAGCGACTCTTTCGTAATTTGACCATAACTTTTTCATCCAAACTTGGATTAAAGTGATTCAGGAGGCTACGAAAAGTCTAGAAAGAGCTCTACAACTTTTATATTTTAAGTTTTGAGAGATTCCAAAATTATCAAGGATTAAATTTGGTTTTTTTAGACTATAACATATGTCAATTAAATTAAATATCCGTTTTACTAGTTAAGTGAAGATAATTGAGCTTAGTACTTTATAACTTCTTCAATATTAGTGAATTAGGATTGCAATAACATAAGTGTTAATAGAAGTCCTAAATAGTCACATGCTTAGTAAATTTTTGTTTGCTATTTTATAGGATCTACTATCCAAGACTTGGACTTTCTAACTGATTACTACAATGATTAGCCACAATGCACGAGTAAGTAATTAGATCTTCTCATTGTGTTTGTGATTATAAAGTAGTCATTGTGTTTGTGATTATAAAGTAGTTAAACATTATCTTAAACGTAATACAAATTGTCTAAATGCATAAGGATTGGGGACGTTGCATGTTATATGTTATATAAACTAGTGATGAACTCTTTATATTCAAAATGATGACTCTGGTTGATAAAGATTGTGTAGTTTAGATTTATGAGTGTCGGAAATTGAAATAATCACCACACAAAATAGAATAAATCTTATTGGACCTTAAACTTACATGGACATGCATTACATGACATCATGATTACAATAGCATGGTATTCATGTCACGTATTAATATTTTGATTCTGTGATAATGCTTGATGAGTCCAGTGAATCTGCTTAAGGTTACCATAGGGTTGCCAACTTCACAAGAACTAACCATGCTTCGAAGGAGATCGCCAATGTTGGAGTTGGCTTTAGAGTATCAATACTTAGTGGGAATTTCCAAGTTCTAAATGAAGTGGACAGTATATGTTATATCTATTTACAAATAGTAAATGAGTTGAAAGAATTCTTCTTCTTTATTTTTAAGATTCTTATGGGCATGAATTACTTAACTGATCTTTCAACCCCTCGGAAGGGCATAAATCCCCATAGGTTTGGATTCTAGATATCCAAACCATGATTGTTATATATATTTGATTGATACATTACATATGATTGTTAATGGAACATTATTTGTTATTAATGAATTGTGTTAAGATTTAGTTATTCACTAAGCTTATTATGTTTATACTATTTTAGACTATTGTTTTACAAGAATTTAAGCAAGAAGACCAGGACCGAGACTAAGTATGGATATAGAATAGAAAGTGGACTTATGTATCATGTTTGTAAGGAAGACCTTATTTTGTAATAGAGACTCAGAGATGATGTTTGTAATAGTATAAGTTATGTTTTTATTCTCCTTTTAAGTTGTTTTATAGAAGTGTGCTTTGGTAAAACCTTAAAGACCATGGATGTAATATTTGTGTGATGACCTAGACTTTGTAATATTATCTTTGATTATGGCTTATATATATGCAATATCTTTCTTTTTCTAATAAACATTCAATCTTGTTTTATCTATCCACTTCATACGGGGCATGTTAGTTGTACAGTACTTATGTAACCTTCTAAAGGCCTCAGTTGGTTACATGGTGTATTGTTACAACTAGGATACCCTGTAGGGGTATGACACACCCTTTTGAATAAATACAACCTAAAGAGAAAATATAAACATCAATTCATCCCCTAAATCTTCTTCCTTTGTTGTCCTTTTAGGTTTTTTTTTTCTTTTTAACTTAATTACCGTGGTTGATAGAGAGATCAAATCACGCTCTTCTTAGAGACTAAGTGTAAGCCCCCAAATTTTTCAAGAATGGTTTTGGAATACCGAATTGAAACCCTAAAGTCTGACCCAAGTTGAAACCGAACCTTAAGCAATTTTGATCACAGGATTTCATAAGAGAAGATTCATTAATCATTCGGCACAAAATCCGAGCATGAGAAAGTCCATCTAGCAGATCCTTGAGGTAAACCCTTCAATTTCTAGGGTAAAGTTGGATTAAATCCTAACCCTAGTCAAACCGGAGTTTCAAAAGTCAACAAAGATCAAGACAACCAAACAATTTCAATACCGGCAATCCCGCGCTCTCAAACCCTAGAAAACGAAATTGAGTAAATGGCTTATAAGAGTTCATAATAACATAGGGTAATATAAAAATATCAGATTCGTGAATTTCGAGTGTCTTTCGGACTCAAACGGGATCAATTCTCTAAAAGCGTGTCCTAGAGCTCGGAATAATAAATTTTATTCCAATAACACCAAAAAACTCGTAATTAAATAAGGATTTCAAAAATGTCAGTTTCACAATTTTTCGGTTACTAAAAATATCAGATATAGCCCGTTTACGCGTATTTTTATTACTATCGGTATTTTATTTGTCTAGTTTACTATTCATAATACTATTCCCACTATTCATTACTATTTCACTATTTCTACTTTTTCTTACACCTATTTCTTACTACCTACATACCTATTTTCTTACTTTTTACATTTCCAATATAACTTTATTCACATCAAACCTTACACATTATTTCTTTTTCTTTACAAAAAATTACAAAACAAACAAAAATCCTCTCTCTCTCTCTCTCCCATGTTGCGCCGGCATCTTTCTCTCTTCTCTATAATATTTCTTTTTGAATTTATTTTATTACATCAAAAATTTACTCCAAAATTCTATAAATACCCCATTCCTCCTTCATTCTTTCACACATTCATTTTACATAACAAAACTCTACCAAAATTCCCTCTCAAGACCGCTCTCCAACAAATCTCTCTCAAAATACTCTCTACCATTCCCTACACTTCAAGAAGAAAATAACAAACACACTACCCATTCATCTCTTTTCAAATCCTCCATTAAATCTTAGGTAAAATCCTACCTATATTCTTTATCATGTTCATACAACTTAGTATAAGCTTAGCGTATGTTTCTTAGACTCATGAGAGTTAAAGAAACAACAATATGTTCATGTTTTGTTTTTGTTCATGTTCATATTTTACATTATGTTACTATTATGTTGTTGTTATTATTATTTTTATTGATCTTATCTAACTTCTATATAGTATTATGTATATTATGTATATATATTTCTTTAGAGAATATAAGCTCACTTGTTATTTATTTATTTCCATGCTTTGCAATTTATTTATTTAATTCATGCAATTTATTAAGACTAGTCTTTCTAGTCTTAGACTTATCCATATCAAGTCAAAACAATTTTCTTTTTTTCTTTTCTTTTGGGACTAGTCTATTCTTAGTCTCGGGTTGCCTTGATGAAGCTAATGCTCCCAATACATGATTAGGATACTTTGATGAAGCTAAGGTTCCTAATGCTTGACTATTTTATTATGTTTATTTACTTATGAGTATTTATTTCTATCTTATTATGCATTATTCTTATTATGCATCATATTCATGCATGATTATAATGTTGTTGTCTTAAGTAAAAAAATAAAAAATAGGTTCTTTCTTAAACAAAGAAAAGTGAACTAGATTTCTCAACAAAGGAGTTTTCAACAAGAAGTCTAAATATTATTTTTAATAAATTCTTTTCAAAAGCTTAAGTAAGTTAATCATAAGTTTTAAAATATTAGTGCCCAAGATTTCTTCAAATGAAAGGAATTCATTTCTTTTATAAACCAAAACTAAATACTTCATAAAGATATAATTTTTAACCTTGAACTTAAGATTTTAACTTAACCAATCTTTTATAAGACTTAAATAGATTCATTATAGACTTTAAAAATCACATATGAAGAAAGTTTGTTCAAAACTTAAATTTTATATTGTTATTCTCTTTTCAAAATTAAAATGTAATTTTTGCTAAGTTCTAATGTTAACAATTCGAAAGATTTTCTTATAAACTTGTCTAAAGGAATTATTCTACCACTTGACAACTGTTAAGGATGAAACAAGTTTTTCAAATCAAGGTAAAATCAACTCACTATTTAGAAACCAACTTAGAAAAAATAAAATTTGCCAAGCAAGTAAAGTTTAAAGGTAAACTTATTTTCTAAAAAAGAAAAAGGATATAAAAATGAGAGGAAAACATACATTTTTTACCACACCAAAAACTTAAGGAATGTTTTGAAAAGCTTATTTTTCAATCAATAGAAATAAAGTTAGTAGATAACTTAAGGAACCAAATTTTTGAAAATTAATTTACTTTTGAAAAAGATAGGAAATGGAATTATAATAGGAAAAACACTCACTCATAACAACTCAAATTATTTATGAAATATCAATATTGAGACAACACTACGAAAATCATGCATACAATATGAGTGCCTATATATGTTCAAAGGATTTTTCCACTATATATATATATATATATATCCATATATTTTGCTTAAGGATTTTTGAGTAAAGTGAAGTTTGGAAAAATCATATTTTGTAAACTATAAATTCGTAACTATTCTGTACCATAGTATTTCCAACCCAAATGGCTTTTTATGATAAAAATAACCTTACAAATGGATGGATCTTTTCGAGTAGGTAGAAAACAGTATATTATTTGCACAATTTTGAGTTAAAATGACCAAGTTATGGCCATTTTCAGTTAGAATTACCCTCTATATGAATTTTAACGATCTTATGACATAGTTTTTGATAAGTACCCTAGAATCAACAAGAAATACTTATTATGGGTATTCTTCTTGATTAGGTGATCCCAAAGAGGAGTATTCATATCCGTAGGATTATTTTTATTAGTGGAAATTCTGATCGACTCCTCCATGGCCGATTGAGTTTATTCCCTACATTTTACGTACTTGGTTATGCTTGTAGCTAGAGGTACTAGAAGTAAGAAAAGATGAAAATGAATTATGTACGATAATATTGGTTGAAAGAATGCTAAGCATACCGAGACATGAATCGTTGTTAATTAACTTGTGTTTTACTATTATTATGTTGGAGTGTGTGCAAATTTTGCGATCACCTTTAAATTACTCTAATAATATATTATGAGTTATATTAATTGATTCATGCATATCACGTAGTTAGTTTCATCTCATGAGCTACTGTACTCGATGGGACAAGAGTATGGTAGTCGGGTTTGCAGGAGTTATAAATCTGTAAGATGGGCGATTAGGAGCCTGAAAGAACTATTTCAAGATTGGCGAGTAGGCGTCGAAATAAACTACATAAGTTGGATTTTAAGATGGGTTTTAGAGAGCCTAAAATACCTAACCCTGAATGGAGGGGTATATCTATTCAAACATATGATTTCCGGTAGATCATATGTATTGGTTGATCACTTACTTGCTGCATTCATATGCTCGTTTAATAACTTGCTTGAAATTATTTATATAAGTACGTCGATTCATGAATATTCTCACTAAGCTAGTTATGCTTATACTCCGATAGACCTTTGTTGTAACAGCACCATATGTTTTATGCCGAAGACTTCATATACTTAAGTGGGACTATGTTTTGGAAAAGCTTCTAGAAATCTTTTGAAGATCTTAGGTTAAATATCCTTTAATATCTTTTGGTGTTAGTATTGTTTCCTTATGTGAATGACTAAGATGATATTATGATTATTTGGAGATTTATAGGGGAAAAGCCCCTAAGATAATGTAAGGATTATATTTTTATAATGTTGAAATGAGATGGTTATCTAGAATTCTTGTATGCTGTATTTACTATCCCAGACTATACATCCCACCGGTGTCTCCTATTATTGTGATAGATGCCTTACATATGGTGTTGAAACGACTTCGGGAAGTTATTATTAAGTTTTAATACCGTATGTGGCAAACTGCCACGTTTATGGTACCTTTTGGGGCGTGACACTAAGCTCTGCCCATATGAACTAGCTTCTTTAATTTCTTCAATTTCATTTTTTTTTTTTTAAGTTTAATTAGTATAAGAGTCAAGACTTGCTCTCTCAAGGGACCAAAGCCTATTCAAACTAATCAACTTTTTATTAGGAGGCAAAGGAGTCAAGTCTTGCTCTTCTAAGGGACCAAGCCCTGCTCATGCCTACCTAAGCTTTTGGTATTTACATCATTATTTTTTTTTTTTTTGTGGAAAAAGGGAGAGTTCATCAAGTTATAAATCTCATTTGAACTTTTCATCTAAAGGTCATAAAGATCGTAAAGGCCTGTAAAGAACAAAATACTAGAACATAAGCTTTAGAATTCAACTTATTAGCCTTTACTAGGGACCTTACTCTAACAAAAACTCTGAAATTCTAAGTTAAAAGCAAGTAAGACTACCCCACTAAGATTTCACTAGGTAATTCTAGCACCGTAAAAGTGGCACAACTGCAAGATAGTGTTGCTCAATACTAAGAATACTTAAGTCATGTGGTGGTCTACTTTAAATGAAATCGAAAAAAATTCCTTAATTTTTTGTACCATTTTGTTATGTTCCTATAAGTATAAGAGGAATTTGATCATTTTCAAACACAATTTACTCTATTCAAATTCAAACTTGAATTCTAAGTTCATCTTTCTTAATTCCTTCCCCCACACTTAATCTTGACATAGTCCATAATGTCAAAAACAATAAGAATCAAGTAGGGAAAAACAACATGTAATAGCTCAAAGCAAGATTAAACAAATTGAAGGGTTGAGATATTCCCTGATATATAACCGTGGGTGCAAGTGTATTATCAATCATAGCCAAATTTCTCAGGTGCATTCAGGTCCTTCATTCAATCTTTTATGCACATCTTCTTTTATGTTTCAATTGGCGGCCTTGAATTTTGATTCTATTCTCCCCTGCATTTCATTTCTTGATTTAATCTACTTTTGTTCTAAAAACTTATTTATCTAAACAAGAACAAGATAGCGAGAAAAACTAATGATGTAAAAAATAGACCAAAGGTCAACCCCAACATGTTGGGAGGTCAGGGGTTAAACTGAGTTCCACTAGGAGTCGAACTCGGGTTAATAAAAAAATTAAAATTTAAGTTATATCATATTAAAATTAGGATTATTACATTTTAAGTGTTCTATTTTCAAGGTTTTTTTTTCAATATCCTATTTTTAGAATTTTTTCTACAATAACATTTTTTTTTATTTTTTTACCCTATATATGTGTTGGTGATAAAAACATGAAAAAAAAAAGGAAATTTAATTTAATACACTCTTAATAAGATTCAGTCTTAAGAGTTACAACACTTTTATAATTTAACATGTATTATGCCTATTACTTTTCATTTCTTCTTTATTGGACATAATAAATAATCAATGTTGTCACACCCCAGAAGGCATCACATACCACAAGATACACCATGGCATGGACAATTTTTTTTTTTTTTGAAAATAGGATCACAAGGTTGTTAAGATGAGAAACTTCGTAATACCTATAAGTTCTTTACAAGAAAAGAAAAATCATCCATAAGCCAATAATAACTCTTAACAAGGTTACAACTTAAAGGAAACAATAGAAGGTCCTATACAAGGAGACTATCGTCACTCTCACTCGAGCCCTAGATTTTCCCATCAAGATCTACTACGTTTGTTCATCACCGGCTTATATCCACTATAAAGACCCTAAAAGCAGGTAAAATTTAAAGGAGTTTGAGCAAACCATAGCTCAATGAGATAACCTTGCAAGATGGAAGACCTATGGATATGGTCTTCAATCCATTAGGAATACTCTCACGAATGAATGTAGGTGATTCAAATCACACTTCAAGCAAGGGTCAAACAAGTTTAATTACAATCATATGCAATGTCACACTTAAACAGATCATATGGATAATTTGGATGACCAGAATCCAAACCATGGGAATTTATGCCCTCCTTTAGGGGTTGAAGGATCGATATTAAGTAATCTATGCCCTGGAAAGACTGAGAACTAAGGAAAGGGTGCTTTCTTAACTTGTAGCATTCAACTCATTGCTTTTAGCTATTTCATTTTGAAACTCATTTATATTGAAACATAGCCTCGAACTTCTCCTTAGATATAACTAAGAGGGGAGGATTTCATTTAAACTGTTTTATGAAAAAAAACCTCAAACTTTCCCTTAGATATAACTAAGGAAGAAGGATTTCCTTTGAAACACATTTTGTTGGAAAAAATAACCTCTAATTGCTCCTTAGATTTAGATTAAGGGTCAAACAAGTCTTAGATCAAGTTATTGGCACTCACATGATAATCAAACAATCCACAATAAGTAATTATCTAATAGCATCAAACATATCATTATCACTTCCGCTATTAAGGCTTGTCACAACAACAATCACCATACAACAAACATTATATCCGTCCCCATATGAAATCAATTATAATCATATATATATATATATATTAGGTGCAACTATATTACAAGCACATCATCATGATAAGAATTCAAGTTACTCACTTTTGTATTTGGTTTAAAGATCGTAGTAGTCTTTAGGAAAGTCAAGGTCTTGATTGGAAGCTCTTATAGAACAACAAGCATATATCACCAACATATAACAAAGTAGATATAACTCTTATCAATGCTTTAAGCGTTATGAATTCTTGTTATAAACTTCTTAACTTAAGCTTAGCACTATCGCATATAACTAAGGTTGGGCCGAGGGTCACATTACTACCCAAAACTAAGCTTGTCCTACAACAACTAAAGGTTGAGGGTCACTTAGGAAAGTATCGCGGGGTACTTGGGTACAAGAAAACATGTTGCATCTTAATAAATTTAAGGGTCAAGGGTTGATAAAAACATGTAGAGTTTGTATCGAGGGCACATCAAGGGCTCGACCTTAGGCCTCAACCAAAGCTGTTGTAATATACAAATAAATATTTTATAGTGAATGGTAAAGATGTCATTTGATATAAACTAGGAGGGTTTATGGTCAACCCTAATATATAATGAATTATTTTGTTGGTTAACAGACACATGATGGAAGATGAACAAGCGTTATTAAAGATGAAGAGACGTTATTAAAGATGAAGAGACTTTATTAAAGATGAAGAGGGATTATTAAAGAGGAAGAGGCATTGTTAAAGATGAGGAGGCATTATTAAAGATAAAAAGTTATTTCTAGTCTTCTATATATAACCTAAGCTTCCTCTTACACCAAAACCATTCTAAACCATAGATTTCTCTCTAAAACCTCTCTATAGGTAATCTTAACATCAAGGGAGATAAAAATCAAGATCAAGTTGAGTGACTCCTCTCCAATTCTTTAGAGATTTAAAGGGACTGATCTTTCCTTGAAGTTTTCCTTTGGATTTTGAAGGGAGTTTTGGAAAAAAACTTTAAGTCTATTGAAGAATTTAGTATTCTACAATCAAGGAGGAACAAGAATCAAAGAAGAGGTAAGTGATTCTTCTCAATTCTTTTGGTGATTTTAAAAGTGAAATCATTTCTCATTTTCCTTATCGTTTGAAGGGAGTTCTTAGAGAATTGGAGGAAACCTTAATTTGTAGAGTTTAGAGATTTTATGGTTTTACAAATCAAAGGAGAAAGGTGTGTACAAACCTAGATTTATAGTTCTTTTCATATTAGGGTTTAGATGATTAGAAGATATGATTATATTATAGAAATATGTTTTGAAATTAGTTTTGATTATGTGATCATATGCTTTTGGTGAAATTAGGATTCCAGTTCCCAAAGTGGTTTCAGGTATGACTTTACCTTGCTTGTTGTTTGTGCTTGTGGGTTTAGAAGTATAAATTGTCCTAAATTTTATCTAGCTTAAAATTGAATATTTTTGCTGCTTGTACTTGCTTACTATTAGTAAAGACTAGGTAGACTGTGATACTAACGCTGACGCCCTGATGATCTATGTGTAAGGTTATTTCAAGCGGACTTGTGCATAGAAATGATTTCGATAGTTTAGGAAGTGGTACGAGTACGGTACTTTGGGTGTATAGGAGATTCCCAACACCATATATGTATATATTATATTTTCATATTGGTTTTTTTTTTTTTTTTTTTATAGAGGCATGAGTTACTCTGGATTTAAGACTATTTGCAATTGATTCTAAACTGTGTTGATTGCTGGCTAATCAAAGATAGTAACCTATGGTTGATGCATTAGTTACTAGGTTGTATGTGAATTTATATGTTATATGCTCATATGTATGTGTTTGTGGTATGGTGTACTGGATCTTTGTGCTCATTCTTTTATCTTTTTTAGGAACTAGTGAAGATTCCGTAGTTTTGATCTATCGGACTAAAATGTCTATGTGGACTATGGGGTGGACAATAGTGGACCTGATTATCCTGCTGATTTCTAGAATTTCTTTGGATTAAAGATTAGGGTCATTTGAAGACTATTAGAAGATTTATATTTTTTTTATAAGTTCTGAAATATTATGAAAGTTTCCTTTTAATGTTTTAAGTTTAATTTGAGTTGGCCTTGGTTTGTGTCAACAAAGTTAATCAGAAGTTTTGTTATATGAAATATTTTAAAATAGGTACCCCTTTATATGAGTATTGAATATAATATCTATATTTGTGGTTTAATGAAATAATAGCCTTAGCATACCTATCTCAAATAAGGACACGTGGTGGGTTGTAATGCCTTCATATTAGGGTGTTACAGCTATGCTTAAAAGCTTCATTTTAACTTTGGTCTCAACAAGCATTAGTGGCAGTCGCGGTGTCATTGAGGGCTCGATAGTAGGCCACGACACTTACTAAGTATTCTTATTTGAGCATTCTTAAGGAGCAACAAGCTTTATGTTTTTGAGGGGAAGTCAAGGCTCAACTTTAGGCCATGACAGACACTATTCATAAAAACTTTACCCTTCGACACTTATACTAAACTTACCTTTGAGCCACACAAGGCCAACATAGGGTGCGACACTAACAACTATTAGAGCCACATTAAGGGAAAAGCTTATGCCTCGGTAGCAGCAACAATATACAGATCAACCCCAAAACAACTCCATCATCTCACTGCACATATAGATCAGGTCTAAATATTAGAACATGTATTGCAACATCCTAACTCACCCATAACAAATAACAGACAGATCCAACACGAGGCTAAATGTCTAGAACCTATCTCTAGAACATCAAAAGAACTAAGAGGGCTGGTTTATTTTGTTTTATAACATATTTCTTCATTTTCATTTAGATTAAGCTTGAAAAACATTTATTTAAACACAGGTAACAAATTTACCAAACTTCTAGGCATTGACAGCTTAGAAAACATACTTTAAAACTTTTTAGAAAGTGAGGCCTAGGTTTGGTTTTATAAACATATTGTGTTTGTTAAACTCAACATTCCTTAACAAATCAGATCCATTTTTCAGTTTTTCAAGACATAGTATCTTGATAAAGTCATATTTTATCACTTTTCATTGATTAAATCATACTAAATTATTATTGATTTATATAAATCATGAGGAAATGGTACTTAAGTATGCTAATTTTGATATGTCGGATCTTAAAGGACTTATATGTAAAAGCAATTGAGAGGAGATTCATGCAAATATGAAGAATTGGGAAATTCAAGCTGGCAAATGAAGAAAGAAGGTCACCAGACTCCACCACAAAACAATCAACACCGACAACATCAAAACAAAGGTTGCCAAATTACTACAACAAAATCAATCAGCTTTCAATATTTTACTTGTATGCCAGCTACTGGAGAAGATACGCCACCGGCCTTGAGCTAGCATAAACCTAAGCTACTTCCAATGCTACTCCAAAGTCAGCTGCTATCTCGTCTCAGAAATTATTACAAAACATTTAATACCGGTAAATTTGTAACCAGTGCCATTGGCCTTAAGCTGGAGTACACTTACACTAACTTTAACATAGCCGGCCATCTTACTTCAAAAATTAATTACAAATTGAAGGCTGGCATGTAAGCCATCGGAGTACAGATGTAAAATGCCAACTTATGTCCTATGCGTGTCTTTTCATATATATTCTTCTTTTATGGATCTTAACTCTAAACTATTTTCCCCTACTCCTTGATAGAGATTAGGGCATAGAACACTAGAAAGTTTTTGTTTTTATTTTTATTAATGATTCTACACCAGGATTAAGTAGAAGATACTATTTAAACATGGGATCATTGATTAAGGTGATTTCATTCCTTTTTATTTGATTTCATGTTTTGGATATTATCTAAATCTTTTTCCTATTGATCTTATTTAGGGTTTTGAGTTACTGATTTGAATTATCTAATCGATGCTTTTCTGTTATTGATTGAACTGTTGTTTGTATTCGAATTGTTAATGCTAATTCAGCGATCATGTATTTTGGATTGATTTTGGAATACATGATAGATTAGGATTGCAACTGGGAAATTACTTTCTAATCGATTTTGTGATTAGCTAGTTTGGATTATAAATGTTGTAGGGATATGGATTTGAATTCGATTAGGGTTTGAAAAATTTATAAAGATTAGTCAATTGATCACTTTCGTAGGAATAAGGAATATTGATTGATTAATTTAGGGTAATTACTTTCTTTGGGAAAAGTTGTTTTTACTTGGTTCTTAATTGTTTGAAAAAAACTAAACCCATTAGCAATTTAGATCGCAAGCTTATTTTGGTCAATAGTATACATTCAATTGATTTTCTAATTTGTTAGCTATAAACCTAATTTGATTAAAGGTGTTGGAAATCTCATATTTTTGTAGATTAATTATATCTAAATTCTAACTATATCTTTTTGATTTGCCTACCTACATTTTGGAAAAATATAATTGAGAGCTAGTCCTCACTCTCTATGGACATGACTCGGTATTCAGTGAAATTTTGATTACTGCACATGCCCCCGGTACATTAGCCGGTAAATATCTATGCATATAAAGGAACTTAAAAGGATATTAAAAAGAGTTTTAAAAAGCACATATAGAAAAAGCATGATCATATATGCTAAAAAAATGTTTCACGCGTGAATGGTTAAATGTGCACATGTACTAGTATATTTAATAAAGGCTTTTACTACAACTTCCGAAAACATGCTAAAGCGAAGATACTGCTCATAACTTCTCGAAAAATAAAGTAAAATGAAGTTACCTATTGTGTGTTTGAAGAAGATCACTTTTACTTTTTCGTTTCAAAACTCTGGTTGTAAAGCTTGTAAACACGATCTTTGGGTTTTTCAAACTAAAATGCAAAGGTTTTAAGAGAACAGAGTTTAAGCAAGCAAAAAGAAAGCATTTTTAAAAGAGTATATATTTTTAAAAATATCGAGTTTACTTTCTTAACACAATAACACCCAGTTGGTGTAAACTTTCATATCACTCTTTAGCTTTTTTTATGTTAAAGGAAAGATAAATATTATTTACTAGGAGTTGTTCTTTCAACATTTAATAAAAGAGGTTTTATTTGAGAGAAAAAGGACAATGTCCCATGCTTTAAAGCTTATTGCTGTCGGCATGCATTAAGTTATGTGAGACTTTAGAAATAAATGTAATCATGACAAAGGCTCAATGCATGTAAAACAATATATTTTATGACTAGAAACATTAATTAATATATTGCTAAAACAATTATTATTTTTAGGTGGTAAAATTCATTTTTAATTTCTTTAAATTTTTAACTCTTGCTATGGCAAGACCTAGGGATGACAAATGACAAATGTTGAACTTGTTTAGCATATTCATTTAAACTATATGGGTGATGCTAATGTGTGTGTGTGTGTGTGTATTCTAGAAAGGCTATTTTGAGTTTAACATTGTATCAATTTGTAACATGACAATATATCATTTTGTTTTCTTTAGTGTTTCTTTTGGATCAAACCATATTAGATACTTGATATAATTTTGTACGATACTTCTTTTGGAGGTGGTAGTCTTGCAATCACTTCTACCTTGGCTCTATTAACTTTTATTCCCTTCTGTGAAACCTTGTATCCAAGCACTATTCCTTCTTTACACATAAAGTTGCATTTCTCCCAGTTTAGTACCAAGTTAGTCTCTTCACAGCGGATCAAAACCTTTTCTAAGTTGGCCAAGCATTCACCAAATGAATTTTTGAAGATCAAGAAATCATCCATAAATACTTTCATAATCTTCTCCACCAAATCATAAAAAATTGCTAACATGCACCACTGAAATGTAGCTGGTGCAGTACAAAGCCTAAAAGGCATCCTTCTATAAGCATAAGTGCCATAGGGACATGTGAAGGTAGTCTTTTCTTGGTCCTCTGGAGCGATAGGTATTTGAAAGTACCCAGACATCCCATCAAGATAGCAATAGTACATATGTCTAGCAAGCCCCTCTAACATCTTATCAACAAATGGTAGAAGAAAATGGCCCTTCTTGGTGGCTTCATTTAACTTTCTATAATCTATGCATACCCGCTATTGAGTCACAGTTCTCATTGGAATGAGTTTATTTTTCTCATTAGGAACCATAGTCATCTCTCCTTTCTTAGGTACTTGTGTTGGGCTAACCCAAAAATTGTTAGATATGGGATATATCATCCCAGCATCAAGAAGCTTGATAACTTCCTTTTTAACAATATCCTTCATATTCGAGTTTAACCTTCTGTAATGTTGCATAACAGGCTTATACCCTTCTTCTAACAAAATTTTGTAAGTATGGAAGGATGGGTTAATACCCTTAATGTCAAAAATCTTCCAAGTAATAGCTTGTTTGTGGGCTTTGAGGACCGAAATAAGTTGTTCCTTCTGTTCAGTTGATAACTCTAAAGAAATAATTACTGGTAGCTCAGAGTTCTTCTCTAGGAAGGCATACTCAAGAAAATTTGATAGTTGCTTTAATTCAAGCATCGATACCTCTTCAATAGAAGGCTTCAACCGTGCTTTAGTGTTTTTCTTCAATTCTTCAAATCCATTTCAAGGTATAACTTGCTCTTTAACATCCAATTCTGCTATAATAGCTTTAACCTTAGGATTCAACAATTCTTTCTCTTCATTGTGAGTCAAACTCAATTTCATTTCATCTATAGATAAAATTTTCCCAGTATGTTCACACACTGAAGAATCCACAATATCAATTGAGTAATAGGAGTCATCGGATCCCATTGGATGTTTTAACGCTACAGAAATTGTTACCACCAACTCTTCATCTTCCACTTTAAGGGTGAGCTTCCCATCCTCAACATTTATAACTGCTCTAGTAGCTGCGAGAAAAGGTCTTCCCAGAATCAATGGCACATCCCTATCTTCATTCTTGTCAAGTATCACAAAATCCATGAGATATATAAAGTTGCCTACCTTCACTAAAACATCTTCAATAATTCCTTTTGGAATTTTTTACAGATCGATCAGCTAACTGAAGACTCATGCGAGTGGGGTAATGTTCAGTTAAGCCTTCAAGACCCAATTTCTTGAAAAAAGAATAAGGCATAAGATTAATGCTTGCCCTAAGATCGGCCTATGCCTTATCCATAGATAATTCCCCCATTACAGATATAATGGTGAAGCTTCCAGGATTGTAGAGACAATTAGCTCCCACTTCAATTGTAGAGACATCCTCCAATTTCCTCTTATTAGATAAAAGTTCCTTAAGGAACTTAACGTATTTAGGCGTTTGAGAGAGGGCTTCCACAAATGGTATATTAATATGAAGTTATTTAAACAAGGCTAAAAATTTACCAAACTGCTCTTTATCTTTACCCTGGTGGAGATGAGCAGGATATGGTATTTTGAGCACATACTCTCTCACTGTTAGAGGTTGTTTCTTTTCTAGTTCAGCTATATCTTTATCAGTATCTTGACTTTCTTCAACTTCCTTCTCAACAATTTTCTCAAGTTCCTTCTCACTTTTACTAGAAATTTCCTTTCCACTCCTCAATTTTTTTGTCTTCACCTGTTCCTTAGTATTATTCTCTGTATTATTAGGAAGTGAACCTTGTTGTTGCTTAAAAAGCATTTTAGCCAATTGGCCAATTTGCTTTTCCAAGTTATTGATAGATGCCTCTTGATTCCGACGACATACATCAGAACTCTGGATAAACTGTGTCAGAAGGTCTTCTACATTTGGCTTTTTCTCAAGTGGTGGTAAAGCAAGGGGTTATTAGGGTGCTGATAAAGTTGGAAATTGTTGAGATGCTTGTAATTGTTAAGGTAATGGCTTATGCAACCCTGGTGGAAAGTTTGATCTTTAGGCATTTTGATTGGTCCAGGAAAAATTAGGATAATTTTTCTAACCATGATTATATGTATTGCTGTAGGATTATAATTCCCTATCCCTCTATTAAACTTATTCATAAAATTCACTTCCTTCATGCTTGAACTAACTCCAAGAACATAAGAATCTCCCATTGGACAATTTGAAAAGATCATAGGAGAACCACTCTGAGGCAAAACATCCATGTTTGATTGCATTCTACTTATTTGAGCTGTAAGTGATGCCACTTATGCTTAAAGTTGAGAAACCATATTTGAATCATACATGGCAGCTATTTGCCTTGATATGTTCCTTTTACCATGCCAATCGAATGCGTTATGTGCCATTTCTTCAATCAACTCATAAGACTCAAGAGCACTTTTCTTCATCAATCATTGTCTTCAACTGACCACCAAGAGAAGTATAGAAGATCCTAACCAAATCATGTAAAGAAATCCCATGGTGAGGACAATGCCTAAAGAGTTCCTTGAACCTTTGCCAAACTTCATAAAGTGATTCACTCTCATACTGGCAGAAGGAAAATATCTCGTTTCTTAATTGAATTGTCTTATTAAGTGGAAAAAACTACTCTAAAAGCTTCCGTGCCACTAGATCTCAATTTTTCAAGGAATGAAGGGTAGTGAATTTAACCAAAATTTTGCCTTATCCCTAAGAGAAAAAGGGAATAATATGAGGCATATCCATCATCTGATACCCTATCACTTTTGATGGTAGGACAAATTTGTAGGAAACTTGTCAAGTGATCATGTGGATCTTCTAAAGCCCCCTACCGAAGAATTGATTTACCTACACCATTTGAATTAAAGCAAGCTTCAACTTAAAATTGTTTGCCTATATTGTGGGCCATGCAATGGATGGTGCAACTCCATCAATCGTGGGCATAAAGTACTCTTACATAGGTCTATGATGTTCATTGAGAACTTGATTTGGCTCAATCTCATTTCGAGTAACTGGAATAGGATTATTTGCATTTCCGTGAGCTTGAATTAGAATGTTCTCATTCCTAGAAACTTGATTCTAGTCATTTCGATTTCCGTCAACTTGATTTGGATCATGTCCATTCTCATTTCCTTCCATGATGCTTGAATTTCTCGAGTTAATTCTTCTTTCTCTCAACCTTTTGTGAAATGTCCGGTCTATCTTGGGATCAAAATCAAGATCTTCTAATGAAGAATTACTTGTCATAAACTGCAAGAGATGACCAATGGATTAGAGTTTGTATGATATATCCAAGAAGAGAAAGAAATAAATAAATTGCAAAATAAAAAAAATTGACTAAAGTCACAGCTCATTAGGCTTTCCTAATATTGCCAGATCCCCGGCAACGATGCCAAAACTTTGATGTGTGTTTATGATCACAAGTTAAAATTTATAATCCCGTTAATTCTAGATCCACACAAGACAACACACCTATCTTATAGTATAGGAATTAATTCGGATGTCATCCTAAGGATCTATGGGCAAGTACTAGTAATACCTTTTTACTACTATTTAGCCTAACTTATTAAATTGATTATGCTAATTCTAATTGACTAATTAAAGTAATGACTAATATACCCTAATTATAAAGGTATGAGTGCTTTTCTTGGTTTTAAAATGAATTCACAACAATGCCCCTAATTTTGATCCATCCTAACTCTTATCTCTTGTAATAGTTTTAATTGATGAATTGTTAAATCTTGAACTATAGGGTTTCTTGATTAAATCAATTACTCTATTCAAGTTAATTAATTCCTAATCCTATATGGGATAATGGGAATCTCTTCCTTCATTAACTTCAGTATAGAATTGCATAAAACTCATAAACCCTACATAAAGATTGAATCTTTATGATAAAAATTTGAAGTCTCCTTATGTCTAGGTGAAACATGCAAATTATCATTCATGGGTAATCTATCCTATTGATTGAAATTTCTTTCTAATCAACAAGAATCAAGCATGCAATAATCTTGGCAAAAAATTATCATAAGACAATTTATATAACATGAATGAATTCAAAACCTGTGCATACAAATCTACTCTTCCATAGAATAGAAAATTAAAACAAAGAATCTATAAGAGTTTAGAGAAATCATGATGTGATAAAACCCTTTAAAGCAATTGCTGTGAATCCCTTGAATGTTGACCAGCCACCTTCCTTGAAAAGCTCTCTAAGATGTGTTCTTTTAGGGTTAGGAGTGAAATATGATGGTTCGGATCCCCAAAAATAACAGAAAAAGAATGAATTTATAGGATTTCGAACATACATGACCCGTGTATGTGGGTTGTGTACACTGTAACGTCTTAAAAATTCAATATTCTTTAATTTGTACACTGCACATAGTTCATGACTCGTGTATCTTGGTTGTGTACTCTTGATGGCTTCAAAACTTCATCAGATCTTTGTTCTTTTCATTATAAAAACCTTCAAAAACTCCATCAACCTCTATTTAACTCTGAAATGAATAATCATTCAATGAGTATCCTTCTCTTTAGTAGATCAACAAAATATCATATAAAATATGATCAATAAAGCACAATAATTAAAGGTCTTAGGACATTTATCAATAATTGTTACCAAAGCCTCCAAAAAAAGGAAAGGAGAGTTAGTACAGATTATTAAGCACGAAATAGTTCGGCCTGCCTATAAAACCCAACAAACATAACGATACCCTTACCCCGTAAGTCTTTCATGTGGAAAAATCCATAGCTAGATCTATAGTCGATAGCTCCCCATAGAGGACTCTCAACCTCTTCTTATCCTCAAGCTGCCTAATCTCCTTGAAACAAGAATGTTGCTCCACCTTAACACTTTCATGTCGATAAAGTCAAGTGGACCACCAGCAATACCCTTACAGGGCTGACTTCTACAACCCCTAACCAGGGCTTGACCACCTAAGCTAGCGTTACTACTCCCAGTAACCTCCCCAGACTATGTAGGAACAACACGAGCTCGAGCCGACATGGGGGATGGTTAAGTCGAACAGTGCTCCTCCCGAGATGGAACCAAACGCAGCGAACTCACCAAAATGGCATCCCTTTCACTACCGCCAACATTGGCACCGACGCCTCCAATATCAATATCACCACTACTAACATTACCTGTGGTGCCCCCACCTTCAATACTGCCATCCCCAACTCTTTAACCTTACCCATCCAAATCAATCAGTGGAAGATTGACCTCGATGGTTTGAATGTTGACCTCTATAGGTTGCTTTTTAGCTCTCGGCTTCTTCGTCAACGGTCTCTTCTACTTCTTCGAAGGACTCGAAAGAACTTCAACGATGTTCACCACAACCATCACAAGCTCTACAAAACGAAAAATAAACAAAACAAGTTGGAATTACAATGAAAACACTTGCCCAGTCGAGCTCAATAGCTCAAACTCCTTGAGCACACAAAATGCCTTCTCCAACAAGCTTAACTTGACAGGTGATTTAGGGGAGGGGAGAGAGAGAGAGAGAGGTTGACCACATGAAGAACTACGTCGTACCTCCATCGGTAGTCAGCTTCTCTCTCATAAAATTCCTCACCACGAGCGTAGCATCATAAGGTCTCTTACCTCGCGCTCTTGGGGTACCCTCCAACTCCGCCATCCCGTTAGCATCTTGTGCCATTAAAAGTTAGTGTTTCTCACGTTAAATGGGCTTGCACCACTAGATTCAGAAGTCAAAACCCTATTGCATACCTTCCTCCAGCCTAACTATCTAGAACTCATGTTTCCAGTCAAACCCATCTGAACTGGTGAACCCGGTAAGAAGCTGGGGACACTTAAGTTGCTTCGCGAAATACTACCACCCTTCCAATGATCTTTTATAAAGAAAATTTTGAGGAAATAAGATCTGGGTTGGCTGCACCATGATGCTGAGACAAATGTCCTCGAAGACCACAGTATCCGCCAGGCATTGGGCAGCAACTGAGCTGGCACAAATGATGATAATTAAAAAACTCCATCTGAAAAGGAGAAAAAGGCATCCTTAGCTTAAATTCAAATGTCTTTTTGTATAAGGCAAACTAACAACCACTAAAGAGGCACACGCGATCTGATTTTTTAAGCCTCACAATTAACCATTCCTATGGAGCATCGCGCATCTTCTGCTCAAGTATATCTATAACCTCCTCACTTGATAACTTATAACGGATCCCATTTGGGCTATTGCCATCAGGGCCATCACCTCGTGTCGCCTTTGAGTATAAGGGGATGATGACAGCCTTCTCGAGGCCATCAAAAGGATATACATTCCTTGAGCATTGATATACCTTGCTGGCCAACTCAGCATAAGAAGGCGCATTGGAAGCACCTCGATGCCTCATCACTAACATTGGGGATCTGCCTGGCCTCTCCACATGGTCGCTAATGGAAGTCAAACCTCCACTTTTCGATCTGCGCGTGTCGTCGGCTCCGAAGCCCTTGACCTCTTCGACCTCAACATGGTATCTCCCTCCTCTCCTCTACCTGTACAAATCGCTGAACTTTATCGATCAAGTCGTGTGAAAAGGACTGGATGGCAGAAGTACCTGAGTTTGACATTGCTAGAAAACTTAGAGAACACTTTGAAATGGAACACGAGAAAGATGTTTGGTAACTCTTTCAACGAAATATGGAAAATGTTGAGAGATAATCCTTGCGAAAGAATTAATATTTATAGAAGAAAAGAGGAAGAGCTAATGCTCAGACCTTTCAAAACTTGTGAGTAGGCCTCATGACCCAGACATAATTATTGTCAGGACCTTTCAAATCCATAAGTCTTGGAAATATCGTACTCCGTTAAATACCGCAAGGCCCACTCGATCTTTTGGACCTAGTGACCCTTACAACTGTGTGTTTATGCGCTTGTGTGTGTGAACAAAAGGAGCAGGAAAAGGAATGAGAAAAGGAGCTGGGGATGAAGCAGGAAAAGGAACACTATGTTTGTGTGTGTGTGTGTGTGTGTGATGGGGGGAAGGGGGGCAGCGGCTAAAGAGTGGGAGAGTGTCAGAATTTTGGGAGAGAGAGCGGGCCGGAGAGTGTGGAGAGAGAGCGGATAGGAGGGGTGTATTTATTGGAACTAAATTGAGGCAAAAATTGCCTCATCCAATCAGCAGATGAGGCAATTTTCGCCTCAATTTACTCCTAGGAGGTGAAATTCGCCTCATCTAATCAGTATATACTTCTCGTTTCGACTTATACCATTCATTTTTTCTTATCTAAAATAGATCAAAAGCTTAATGTCATATTAGGTATACTGCAATGAATTCAAAATGAAATCACGACTTTGTGTTTCATTCTATTTCTCATGTTTGGATGCACTTTTACACTTTGTTTATTTTGAAAGGGAGAAAATGAGAGAGATTAAATTTTATAGCCTTATTTTTTTTCTTTTAAAGGGAAAGAAAAAGGGAAGGGAAACTGATATAATATTTTTCCTGGATTCCATCATTTTTCTTTATTCTAATCCCCTCATGAGAAAGGGGGGTAATTTTTTCAAATTATTCATGTACCATTCTTTTTAAATTACTTATTATATTTTAGGGATATATAAGTAATTTACCATTATATTTTATTTTATCTTTAATAGTAATTAAGATTTTATCAATTTTCCACCATTTTATTATCCAAACACATGAAATGATTCAACTCTAACAATTCATTCATTTCACTTTCTTTTCTTCCATAATTCCTTCCTAATTCCATCATGTAAAATAAACTGTTAGAAATCAAAATCACATATTTATAATTTATAATTATTATTAGGGATATTTTTTATAAATATACTCTACAGTCACTTCATCCCATCCCATTCTATAAATGCTTTCCAATATAAGAATAGATTTGTCGTTTCAAAATTTATTTCATTATATAATCTATTTAATTCTATTCCAAATGATTCATATGTACCAAACATGACATAATAAGATATAGCTAAAACGTTAAGGAAAAAATCAATTAAATTTTATTAAATTGAATCTCAAATGAAAAAAAAAAAAAAAAAGGATATCGCAGGAGAGATATGGTGTCTTCATATTGAGTAAGTGGTGCTAAATCCTCAACCTATTTATTCTTAAAAAGACTTCCATGAAAATATGATATGTAGACCTTTATGTGGGTCCGATTTATTATAAAAATAAAAATAAAAAGCGAAAAACAAAAAACAAAGAAAAGAAAAAGAAATGCACCGTCAGGGCATATTACTATCTCTAAAGCAATGGTCAAAAGACAGGAAATAGTGTCGATGTCCTTAAGGCATATTAGCATCTTTGATGGCAACCAAAGTAGAAGAAATTGTGTCGATGTCTTTAAGACATGTTAGTTTCTTTGATGACAATCAAAGTATAGGAAAGAGCGTCGACGTCTTTAAGGCATATTAGTATCTTTAATGGCAATGGCATATTAGTATTCATTTTAATATCACAAGTTTTACAATACCTAAATAGTATTTTTATACTTTGTTTAGCGTAATAGAATGAATTAGAAAGAAAATATTATAAAAGGAAAGATTGTGAAAGGAATGAATTATTAGAGAACTTTAATCATTTTATTTGTTTGGATAATGAAAGAAAGGAAAATTGATGAAATCTTAATTATTATAAAACATAAAATACGATAAATTGTAAATTACGTACATATCTCTAAAAGATAATAAGTAATTCATAAAAAAAGAGAGTACAAGATTAATTTGAAAAAAAATTTCCCTTTCCCTCCTAATTCTCTCTATTTTGGAAGGGACAACAAAAAAGTGGTGAGACATAGGTAAATACTTATTTTCCTTCCTCTTGTCTTTTCTTCTCAAAACAAATGGGGGATGTAATTCAATTCCCCTTCATTTCTTCTCCTCTTTAATCATTCCCTGCCAATTCCCCTATACCAAACATAGTTTTAATGGCAATGCTATATTAGTATACTTTTTAATATCATGAGTTTTACAATATGCATGATTCATTTGTGTTAAAGTTAAAATTTGTAACAAATAACTACAAAATCTCATTAAAGGATTTCAATAAAAACGCAAAACATTTAGCAAATTTTAGAATAAAAAACTTTGGAGCCAATTTTGTATTAATTAGCCCTACAAGACAAATAACACTTCTATATAATTTAAAAATTCAAGTACATACTAGCAAAATTCTTCCAAAATAAAAATTACAAGCTCTTCTATAATAAAATAGTACAAGTTTATCTAAATAAAATTTTCTAAAATATAGTATACAAATGATAATTTTAAACAAAAGGGATCACAAAATGAAAAATATAATATTATTATTATTATTATTATTTATTTTTATAGAGTATATGTTTAGGGTAAGTACAATGTATTTGTAATTTGTACCATTTATATAATAGAATATAGATTGCAAGATTGGTATATGGTATAAAGATCTTATATCCATACTTTATCCTATGAAAATAGGTTTTAGAAAAATTATACCTATATCTTATCTTTTGGCCTTCAATATTAATTTGGATCCTATCTAGCCGAGTAGAGCATGGATAGATATTTTATAAGATAGGGTTAGTATAAAGGCAAATAATGTAAGATATTGTGAAAAGAAATCTCCAAGTCTTATGATATGCAGTTAAAGTTATTGGGTCAAAGAAATTAAGGCGTCATAAACAAGATAACGCTGTTATGTGGAAAAGGAAAAAAGAAAAAGACAACGGTGAAAAAAATAAATAAATAAATAAAGGAAGATGACATGGTGATATATATACACACACACATATATATAAGGAGGCCATAACCAAATATTTGTTAGAAACATTATTACATCCACCACTAGTGCATTAGATTGTGAACGATGAATTTCCTTCCGTTTGGTCATTTTGGGATGTCTTTTAAGGCATATTAGCATCTTTAATGGCAATGGCAAATTAGTATCTTTTTAATAACACAAGTTTTATAATATGGATAATTTTTTTATGTGTTTAAATTGAAATCTATATTAAATATCTATAGAATCTAACTATATGATTTTGGTAAAATCGTAAAACATTCAGCAAATTTTAGAATAAAAAACTTTTGAGCTAGTTTTGAATTAATTAATATTGGAAGATAAATAATGCTTCTATATAATTTAAAAATTCAAGTACATACTACCGAAAATTCTCTCAAAATAAAAATTACAAGTAGTTTCATAATAAAATAGTATAATTTTTTATATATAAATTTTCTAAAAAGTAGTCTATAGATAATAATGTTAAACAAAAGTGACTGCAAAATGAAAAATATATTATTTATTTTATATTATATTTTTATAGCGTATATATTTCAGGATAGGTAAAAGGTATCTATAACTTACCATTTGGATGATAGAGTATATGTTCCAGAGTAAATATAAAGTATGAAGACCTCCTAGCTCATGTCCTGCTCTATGAAGATAGGTTTCGAAGAAAAACTACACGTGTTATATCCTATAGTTTTTAATACTTATTTGAACCTTATCTAGCTTGGTAGAACGTAGATAGATACTATATATGATAGGGTTACCCGCTTACACATAAGCTAAAGTATAAAGGCAAATAATGTAAGATTTTGTGAAAAGCAATCCCGTAGTCCTATGATACACAGTTAAAGTTATTTGGTTTAAGAAATTGAGGCGCCATAAACAAGATCCCAGAGGCAAGATGGGAACGCTGTTTTATCAAAAAAGAAAAAGACAACGGTATAAAATAAAATATAATAAATAAAGAAACGAAGATGACATGCATGGTGTTATATATATGTATATATGGGGAGGCCATAACCAAATATTTGTTACAAACATTATTACATCCACCACTAGTGCATTAGATTTTGAACGATGGAGTGCTTACTTTGGCCAAAAGCAAAGGAAACGATGGCAGATGAGGCAGAAGCAACGACGTCGAGTGCAGACGCAACAATAACTAGTAGAAGACCTTGCAGCAGGGACTTCGAAGTGTTCCTCAGCTTTCGAGGACCGGACAGCCGTGCTACGGTTGTTGATGTTATCAATAATGCGTTGGTTAGTGCCGGTGTCCAGGTCTTCTATGACGATGAAATGATCAGGCATGGGGAAGTGATTGGAGAAGAGCTGCGGGAAGCCATTATCAACTCCAAAATATACATCCCCATTTTCTCCAAGGGTTATGCATCCAGCAGGTGGTGCCTCCGTGAATTAGAATTGATAATAAAGTGCTGGGAAGAATCGCAGGGAAAGGAGGACGAGAAAACGATTTTACCCATCTTCTATGATGTTGATGTAAGTGGAGATGTCAAGCTCAGATCGAACCTGTACACCACTGCTCTAAAAAAACACAAGAAGAAGATCGGTAAAAATGTGGTAGAGCAATGGGAGATCGCGCTCCAGAAGGCCGCCACAATCAGAGGATGGAATGTACATAATTATGGGTGAGAACAAAAACACATTTCTTTCCATGCATGAGTATGCAACATTGTTATTTTCAAGTATCTACTCTTAACAGTGTCAAATTCTGATTTATCAACAATAATAATAATAATAATAATAATAATTAGTTTAAAAAAATGATATTATTCAATATGTTCTATGACATTATAAAAGATAATAAAAGATCCAAAAAAAAAAAAAAGAAAGAAAATCCACCCATCTAAAAAAAAAGATTGCTAGTCTGTAGGTTGCTTATCTTTAGCAAAATGCCCTATTTAGTGTGGGCCAAATAAGAAAATAAGATAGTATTAGTCTCACATGTTAATGTTATAAAAGTTGCACAATCCAAACAATACTCGTTGTTTATGGTACAGAACCCTAAATTAATCAACATTTAGAATAGAACATAATTGTTTTACCGAAGTTTCTTAGTAATTTATGTTTGTGCTTTTTATCTATTTTGATATTGCGTACCTAGAAAATCTTGACGATTAGTGCAATGTGATAATAATATTTTGAGTTACTAACTATAACTTCATAATTTCATTGATATAAATATATATGATAATCATAACTGTGTTAGTATACCTAAGATAGTAGGATAATAAAAGCACAACGACATAGTTACATTGTAATTATGTGATTAGTCATTAGACCTTATAATTGTGTAAACACATCCATATTGTTATAATGTAAGAACTGTAATCTTAAACTATATTTTGTAACTCAAGATTCTATGATAAAATATTTTAATATTTATAATGTGATAAATTATAATATATATTAATTAATATTTTTTATATTAGTATAAAATGTTGTGATATTAAGATATTCTATGACAATGGATTTTTTTATCTTATATTTAATCTAAAATACAAAATTAATATAATTTTAGAATAGTATTACTTATTTTTATTATAAGTCGATAAGTTTAATTGTATGGTTATACATTGTCATTTACTTTCACATATGAAATTATCATAATATTTTAATCAACATTTACAATATATAATATCTAATCACTTATTTTATATTATAGTGAACTTATTATATTATTTTTTATTTAATAATTAGTTCAAGTTCAATATATTATATTATTCTATTTATACTTACCGTAAAACAGTGTAGCTATTAACATGTAATTTTATCTAGGACTATAATTGTCAGAATATTAGATCACTATAATATTTTTTGACATTACATATTGATAAAATTTGTATGATGAATATTTAATCATATTATATATATATTTATTGTTTTTAATAAATTTTTTATCTTATATAAATAATAACTATAGTTGTTTTTATCATATATATTTGGTCAATTGGGATGGCTATTTAATAAAATTTGATAAATATATGATAATTTCTTCATAAATAATATACAAAGAATGTGATATCTTACTATATGAAATTTATTTGCACTTATCATATTTGTAATTTTAATATAACTTTCATTAAGAAAATCATTCAAAGAATGAAGGAATCGCCTTGACAAAGGAACTGGGGTAACTTACTTGTATACTACTATTCATCTAGATAGCCGAACAAATAAGTAGACTAGACACAACTATTGTTGCCTTTTTCCTGCCACGTAAGTGCTCACCTGGTTGATGTTTTGTGTTTAGGTTGGTTAGACTTGGGGAACTCTTAGTGGAGAAAGTTTGTGGTAAGTTATGGGGAGGAAGTGATTCGCCGAAGGCGCTTGATACCTATGTTGGAATTCGCAGTCAAATGGAATACATCATGCCGTTATTAGATCTAGAAGCCCGCGATGTTCGATTCGTCATCATTCATGGCATGGTTGGCATTGGAAAGACGACCCTTGCGAAACATGTTTTCGATGAAATTTCTCCTGTCTTTAAGCAGAGGGCCTTTCTTTCGGATATTCGTGAGAAGTCTCGTAGAGATGCTGGTATTGTCGACTTGCAAAACGACTTAATATCCAAGCTTCTTCAGGTGAAATCATCAAATATTACTGATGCTGACCGAGGGGCCAAGTGGATCAAAGAAAGATTAAAGAAAGAGAAAGTGCTTATTGTCCTAGATGATCTGGACAAGAGAGAGCACCTAATGCACCTAGCTGGTGAAACCACGTGGTTTGGAAAGGGAAGCAGATCATAATAACCACCAATGATATTGGAGAAATGCCTGCAAGCAAAGGTTTTTATCAATACAAAGTGCAAAAAATGAAATATGAAGATGCTTGCAAGCTTTTCAACAGACAAGCCTTCGGAAGTGACTCTACCCCTGATGGGTGTGATGAGATTTTGGATGACGTTGTAGATACGACCGGGGGACTTCCCCTGGCTATTAATGCCATAGCACCCTTATTCAAGCCCGATAATAAAGATGAATGGGAAGGTATACTTGAGAAGCTTAAGGAAGTGCTTCAAAAGGATGTTAGAGAACCTTTCATGATAAGCTACGAGCAACTGGAAGCCAATGAGAAAGAATTATTTCTTGATATTGCATGCCACTTCAATAACGAGGAACTGGAAGATGCAACATATTATTGGAAAGTCCGAAAGTGTTTCCCACAATATGGAATCAGAGTCCTCAGAAATATGTCATTAATAGAAATTGTTGATGGAAATAAGCTGCAGATGCATAGCCTACTTAGAGAACTAGGAAGGAATCTTGCTGATGAGAAAAATGCTAGGCCTGAAAGGCGTAGCAGGTTGCATCAACCAGAGGTGGCTCTTGATGTAGTAAGTCGGAATAAGGTAAACCATGTTTTTACCCTGTTTTCTTGAGCAATAAGTTAGACTTCTGCTTCTATTTTATCTGCCTGCTTATTTTCAATTTTTAGGGAACTGAGGAAGTGGAAGCACTCACACTTGGGAAACTCGATGATCAATGCATTTTTAATCACAGACAATTTGCAAGGCTTGAGAACCTTATGTTCCTTCAGTTAGATGGTGGAAACTTCACTAGTGATGATTTTAACAAGGTTTTCTCAAAGTTAATATGGCTTTCTTGGGACAACTGTCCACATGAATTTCGAGCAACTAACTTATGTTTAGAAAATTTACACGTCCTTATGCTTTCGAAGAATCTAGCTGGTAATTGGGATGGGTGGGACGAAATCAAGGTATGGTGTCATTTTCTTCAATTTTATTTTGCCATATTTGCCTCATATAGTAGTTGCTTTAGGTGTTTGAGTTAATTTGCAGGCAGCAATCCACTTGGAAGTCCTCAAATGCACATATTGCCAATGCCTAGCGAAGTCGCTTGACTTCTCTTCATTCCTGAACTTGGAAAGATTGGTTCTCAAGATTTCCACAAAAGTGAGAGAGATAGACCAGTCCATTGGCATGCTGAGCCGTCTGACTTACTTGGAAATTGTGAATATGGAGGGGCAACATGACGATGGTTGTAATACATATCAGTTCGAGGGGGAAGGATTTCAAATCCTGCCTGATTCCATCTGCAATCTGAAGTTGTTAAAGGTGCTAAAGTTGAAATTCGTGAATGCATCAAGGTTGCCCAGCACACATCGGAGGACTTGTGAATCTAAAACACTTGTGCTTATGGTGTCCAGAGTTGAAAAAACTTCTTCAGATTCGGTTGGGAATTTAAAGTTGCTAGTTGAGTTGGACATTTCATTCACAGCAATAACCAAGTTACAGGAATCTGTTATAAATCTTGAGAGCTTAAAGGTCTTCATATGTAATAATTGTGATGGATTAAGAGAGGTTCCAGACAAGCTTAAGAGACTGATACCGCCGGATCTAGATCTGTTAAATCGATTAACGTAGAAGAAGTGATTAAGTAGTCTTGAGTGTTAACTATTTCGGTGCATTCACTTGTTAAGCTCGGACAGGCATTGCTTCTCCCTGGCAGAGTTTATGGTCTCCCTTACTGCCATTAGTTTTATTCCTACTCATCTCTACTTTTACTTCCATCAATGGATATAGTTTACTCCCAAGACTATTTGTGTTAATTTCAGTTTGTATTTTTGAGTGCTAATGGTACATTAGTTGAAAAAAAAGAAAAAAAAAACTGAGTATTTTCTGTTGATCATATACTTTTGGACTTGGACATAACTTGACACTACTACTTTGTTCTTTTCCATGATTCGTATGCTGTATGTTTTATATCTGATTACCATGCTTTTATCAACTATATCGCTATAAAATCCTTGCCTTGCCATTAGAGACTGAGTTATGGAGTATTGTCCAAGCAGGGACATTGCAGAACATAAAAATGTTGGAAAGGGTGATAATCAAATCCAATTGTATCCGTGCTGTAAACATCTTGAATGATAATGATTTTATTGCTTCTTGCTTACATCGTGTCATATATGTATTATATTTATTTGATTAGTTTATGAGTAAAACTATAAGTTTTTCATTAATATTTATTTCTTCATGAAAATTTATTTAAAAACGAT
Organism: Combretum micranthum; assembly: GCA_024138025.1. Taxonomy (NCBI): domain Eukaryota; kingdom Viridiplantae; phylum Streptophyta; class Magnoliopsida; order Myrtales; family Combretaceae; genus Combretum; species Combretum micranthum. The sequence goes on from JAMXBD010001393.1 coordinate 209,396, forward strand.
AAAAATATCATGCTAAAATGACTAGAATATAATGGAATAAACAGACCCTAATAAATCAGCGAGATGGAGACAGTAATGATCAAGTATATCCCAAGAGAAGCTAATTAGGATCCAGGTAGTTTATCTAAAGGAGGTCTGGGAATAAATGACGTACTTCAATTTGAATAGTATATATTACATGAAGAAGAAGGCATAAAGCTTTGTGTTTCGGAGCAACAGCCTGGGAACGGCCAGCTCGGGCCAAATTTGTCCATAGTTTGGACAAATTTATAAAAGCATAGCGATCTTTTTACAATTTGCACACTCACTTCCTTTTCCCTTTTTTTTTGTAATTATCCCAGCATTTTCTAACGTAAATCTTAGATATTTTCTAATATTTTTATTTATTTATTTTTCTACTTTTAATACAAATAGCACTAGGGATGTAACATCTAGGGTTTGAGGATCGGATTTGAATATATAGTAAAAATCTTATAGGGTTATAGGGCTGAGTTTGGATTATATAACAAACCGAATTGATATCTAATAACCTGCTATTATAATTTAAAAAATAAATAAATAAAAACATTACTAAATGGGTAAAGAGAGGAAAGAAAATATAAATGAGCTACCATCTTTTTTACCTTCTAATGATTTTTTTTTTAATGTATACTAGATTAGTTATGAATTTTAGAATTTTTTATTAAATTTTGCTCAACTCATGTTTTTTGTAAAGATTGATATTATTAGTTGTCTATTGTATTTTAGTTATAACAGGAGATTTAATTTAACTATGTTTTTAAGATATTATACGGTGAAAAAATTAATATATTTATATGTTTAAATGCCATATAATGAATATGGTCTATAATATTTTCTATCAATTCTACATGCACTTTTCATTTTTTAATGTATAGAAAACTTGTGTCAGAAGCACTGGCTTTTCTTAAATTTATTATTAAATTTTGAAAATAGGTAAAAAAAAAAAGGGTTATAGAGTCGTGTTACAGGTTTTAAATTGAACCTTGTAAGGCGAGTTTGGATATAGTATCAAAACCCTATAGAGTTACAGGATCGGATTTAGTAGACCCTATAAGGTAGTGGGGTTTCAGGTTCATATGATTTATCTGAAACCTAAACGGTTACATCCTAAAAAGCACACCATCCGCCATATTTTTTTTTACATAAACCAAATTCTCTATGATTATCAAATTAGGTCAATTACATCAATAAGGTTCCAACGTTTTGAGATAAATTCATTTGAGGTCTTAACATTTTGAGTGGTTCAAAAAAGGTCCCAACATTTTTGAGTGGTTCAAAAATAGGTCCAAAATTTTTGAGTTGTTCAAAAATAGGTCCAACATTTGGAGAAGTGGGTCGATTGAGGTCTCCACTGACACGTATCAATAGAAAATTTTTTAACTCAAACGATACCCCAAATGTAACAGTCCGCCGCATACTAAACGATACTTAGGAATCTCTATCACAGTTATTCAAAAGTCTTGTATTAAATGTAAGGTGTTCCCTTGCGATAATAGAATGCATGTGCAATTGGAGATAGATAGTTTAACTTAATAGGATAAGTATAAAAATATAAACTACATATATTTCAGAATCATTTACAAAATACTAAGAGGCATTCCCCCGCAAATTAATAATCAGTCTAGGTAATAGTTTTTGGCAATAACCTGAGCGTTTAAGGTTTCCTATGGAAGTCTATACAAAAGCTAAACATAAACTTCTAGGGGAAACTCTTATTCTCGCGTTACCTGAGTTGCTCAAGTCTTGGGACGCAACCATAGGTACAGGAACTGCAACAAAAAGAAGTTGTGGGAATATAAGCTATGCTAGTTTAGTGAGTAAATAATTCTAGAATACACATATCCCACAATTACATACATACAATCAAGTTGATTTAGTCATTCATATGAAATGCAACAACCACATGGGCAAACAAGACTATGATCAACCGAAAATCATATGTTGAACGGATTTTTACGCCCTCCATTTGGGGTTAACAAATTAACGAATCATGTGGTACTAGCTTGAATTACTATTCCGTTTTATGGCTCACGAGCAACCCACCAATTGTACCGTTTTATGGCTCATGAGCAATCCATTTCATTCATACCGTTTATGGATCATGGAGAACCAACCATGATTCAATGCACCATCCCCATCATGAAGTGATTATGTCCATATTACTTATTAATCCGAATAATCATTAATTCAATTTCATAGGTGACCAATCAATTTACAGACACTCATAATCACGGCATATGGACATATATCAATTAATCACCCAGTTTCGATATACTTAGCACATTTTTCTCAACACATCAAGATAACATACATAATCCCATAATTACCCATCATGTATTTCCAACTTTTATGTTTGTCTATCATTCTAGTGCAACTATAATTTACAAGCACAATACGGAATAGTAAATAGGAAGTATGACTCAATCAGCCATAGACACCGGTCTCTATTCGTAGTAATTTAGGAGCAAGAATTTCTCCAATTCAAAGTCACCTAAACGAAAGAAATACCCCAATGAGTATTTCAAACCATAACTAATTCCAACTTATTAAATAAAAAGTTTCAAGTTTGTATTTTTCATGGTAAATGGAAATTCCAACTTAAAACAGTCATAATATATATAGTCATTTCAACTTGGAATTTCGTAAATAAACAGTCGATTTCTATCTACTTCGAAAGATCTATTTATTTATGATATTATTCCTAAGTTTTGAAAACTTTTAGGTCTTAGAAAGCTCGGATCAGATCTGATCAGTAGCTAAAAACCGTATTTCCAAAATTGTTTTGTGAACTTTACATTGTTTCTACCAAATATATTAAGTGTACATGCAATATTAACAAGTTATTATCATGAATGACATGTTATGAGCTATCTATATGTATGTTCTTTATGATATTTGGTTTAAAAAAAAAAAAAAAAGACTTTTACTTTGCAAAAATTTTAAGAACTAGTTTTGTTTCTTGCAAAATCACTCGTATTTTTACTAAAATAAAGCCTTGATAACCTATATGCATAATACTTTCATTATTTTAATAAATTTCTTCATTTAGGATTTGGAAAATAGATGTTTAAATAGGGGTTTTGCCTAATTACGAATTTTACAAAAATTATAAGGAATAAAAATAGTGTTTGATTTATATTTTGAAACCTTTCCTTTGTTTTAGAAATATACTTTGATAAAATCCATTTATTCTTATCAAAATTAAGTTCTTACTACGTCTATTCTCTAAGGCTTTTATTTTTCTATTAAAATCCTCATTTTGGAATTTGGAAATAGGTGTTTAAGTGGGGGTCATTTCTAAATCCGAATTTTGTGATTTGCTTTTGAGATTGTTTCTTTGGTAAAACTCATTTGATCTTTCTAAAATTAAGTCTTAATCAAACCTACTCCTTAAAGCCTTCATTTCTTAATAAAATTCTTGTCTTAGGATTGGAAAATAGATGTTTACTTAGTAACTCACCCTAATTATGAATTTCAAGTTCTTGTTGGGGTTGAAACAAGTTCTAACTTAACTTTTATAACCTTTTTCTTATTTTGAAAATATTTCTTAGTAAAACTAAGTTTAACTTATCAAAATCACTCATTTATGATAGCTATCCCATAAGCTCTTCATTTTTAATATAAAATCTTCATTTTGGAGTTGGAAAAGAGGTTTTCAAAATAGATGTCTTTTTCCATTTGAATTTCCAAAAATTATTTTTGTTGAAACTAAAATAGATCTTGAACTTTTTGGCATATTCTCATTATTATCATACTATACAAGTCTTTTGTACACAAGACAAGTATTTATGCATTTATATAATCAAAACAAATAGATCTATGATGTCATTCAAGTCATGAGTGCAAATGCAATATGAACATATGTAAACGAGGTTAGTAACAAGCTATATTCACAAAGATATCAATATGAAAATATAAGCAATAATATAGCAAAATAATAGCTTAAAACAATTTAAATGTAAAGATCAACAATATTGTAATAGCAATCATATCATATTTAAGTGTTTCCACATCCCTAGCATGAAGCTCATGGGGGTTTTGGTAGAACCGCATATGTATAATCTTGCTATTACATGTTTTATTTGTGGTAGGCTTTAGATCTATTACCTATTTAGTGTGTGGAGTAAGAAAACTTCAAGAAAAAGTGTGTGTGTGTGGTGTGTGTGTGTGTGTGGGAGGGAGGAAGAGAGAGTTGAGAGAAAAATTTCCAAAGTTTGATTTGGTGAAAAGAAAGAAAAGTGTAAAGTAAAAGGTAATAAGGGGTTTATAGAAAATTGAATTAGGGTTTGTGTAGAATAAAAGAAGAAAAATAAACAAATTGGGTGCCGGTTTGGGGATGAGGGAGGGAGAGAGAGAGATGTGAGATTTGTTCTGTGTAATTTTTCAAAAATTAAATAAGTAATTTAAATAATAAAAATGTATTGGAAAAGTAAATTGTAAGGAATATGATGTAAGGTTGTAAGAATAGATTGTAAGAATGTAAGAATAGGATATAGGTTGATTGTATTAGTGAATAGTGTGATTAAAAATCAAAAAGTAGATTAGATAATTAAATTACCGATAGTAATGAAAATAAGATAAAAAGGACTATAACTGTAATTTTTATAAATCGAAAAATTCTTGAAATTATATTTTTGAATTCCTCATTAAATTTCGATTCTAAAGAGTCTTATGGAATATTTTTCTATTTTCAAGTCCTAAGGACCGCTTTTCGAAAATAGATCTGATCAGGTTCGAAACAAAAGAATTTCTTTGAAATCTGATCTTTTTTATGTATTGGTATATTATTTAAGACTATATTCTAAAGCTAACTCATTTTTATTATTCCAGGGTTTCATTCTCGATATTACCGGACCTAGGGTTCGTAGGTTCCAAACTAGCCCAAGGGTATTCTTTTAAGGTTTCGGTTTCCAGATCCCAAAACCGAGTTTGGTTTGCTAAGAAAATGGAGGCTTACAAAAACTCATAAAACCCTTCTTTTAAAGTCTTCATTGACATATATCAACAGAAGTAATATTTAATTAAAACTCAAAAAACACTTTTCCAAACATTCAAACTTTAAATGAACATATCGAAATGTTAAGACCTTAAATGAACTTATCTTAAAACGTTGAGACCTTTTAGTGTAATTTACCCTTATCAAATTATTTGATAAGAATTGAAAAATTTTAAGAAAATTTGAGAAAAACCACTCTAAATTTCAAATTTTTGTGATTTATAAATTTCTTAATACATATAGTTATAGGATTAAAAATATACTATGTGATGATGCATCCACAGTGCGTATGCTTAAAATAAATAGTTAGTATGGCAAAATCATTTATAATAAAAAAAAAACTTCATATTTAATTTTTCTCTATCAATTCACCAAATGTATTATTTTTTGAAACTTTTTCATCAACCATCTTTTTCTTAGTTTCTTTTAATGATAATCTATATAATAAGCAATTATTCTATCATATAACCTCAAGCTATACAGAAAATTTTACAAATTAGATAACATTGGTTCCCATCAATAATTTAATTTTTAAATGGAATCATCCATTTATGCCAAAACCTTATAGTCCAATGATATGAAAACCAATTTAAAAAAATTATAATAAAATACGATTGCCCAAAATAAAAGTCGACTTTTATGTCGTTATGTTGGCCAATATCCATTAAAAGTTCAAAATTTTTTCTTTATATGTCATTCATTTGCCATTAACAACACAATTATAATTTAAATTTTAACTCATTAATTTAAAAGACAATCACATTTTGTTATTAATGATACGTCTCATCTCAACACATTTCTTTTAAGTTCCTTTTTTTTTTTTCCTTTTTAATATCCACACGTTTTTACATTAATATAAATTTACTACGATTTGACTTTGCTCTTTTGCATCGTTTTTTTTTTTTTTAATTTTACCACTTTTAATTTTACGATACAATCATATTGTGGTTATTTTCTAGTATGTTAAATTTATTTCATCGGTTCTATAATGTTAAATGCATTAATATTATAGTTGTATATTTACGTGTATTTATACAATAAGTTGATTGCACCTGTACGTTAATTAATCAATATAGTCAAACAGTGATAAATATATACTTTAATGTCTTTCAATTGTCCTATGTTGAATTAATAAAGTCAAATAATAATGTAGCTTTGTTTTATTGATATTTAACTTTTTTCCATGTACGCAATTTATATTGATGTATGTAATTATTTATGTAGTTATTTTTAATTAATATGTTGTCACGTTTACAAACGCATTGTCAGTAGAACGTCAATTAGTATTTATATATATGCTTTCATTCTTTATTAATTCATTCTAAGGAAAACTCGAGTATAGTTTTAGTAACAAAACCAACACTATCTATTATACCAACATGAAATTTAAGGTATAATCTTGTCGGTGTAGAATTTTGCAAAGTCAAATATATATATATATATATATATATATATATCATTAAGTAAATACTTAATGATATTGGACTCTAAAAATAACTTAGGTTTTATTTTTATTTTAATTACACCTCTCTTTTCTCTCTCTCTTGATATTATTATGTTAGATATATTTCAGGGAAATTGTAAGATCACTCCCAAAACTTTTAGGGTGATACGGATTGCTATTCGAATTGTCAAAGTAATGTTTTTGATCTCATAAACTTTCATTTATATGGGTGATTAAGAACACGTCATTTTCTGTTAAAATAAATGGAAAAAAGTGTGAATCCACCTCCATTAAATTTTTCATCGATGTGGAGATCCACCCACTAAACTTTGATCTATGTGCAGATTTACCCTCCTCGTTTATACCAAAACAATTAACTGTTCTTACAATGCTAATTTTTGAAAGGTTAGGGGGTCAAAAATCTCACTTTAAAAGTTTTAGGAGGGTGAATTTGCAGTTATCCCGATCTTTTATATATTATTAAGCTAAAATTTGAGTTTTGATCAAACTTTCTTTCTCTAATCTATTATTTACACATCCCCTTTTCTCTTTCTCTTACATGTCGTCTCACTGTTCCCACACTTACCCATCTCATTTTTTGGTTTGGACTTAAAATATGCGATGCACCTTGCAAGTTTTGCACTTGATCTTACCGAGTTAAGGAATTTGAAGAGTAGAAACCTAGAATGAGTTTACACCTTTAAGCTAAATTATTGAGACCTATGATTTTTCATTTTGTTTTTCATTTGCAGCCTTCAATAAAGTATAATGTAAAGTTTGTCTTCCATTTGATTTAACTAAATTAACGATATTTAGAGTGGAAACCATGAAGAATTTTGCTCGTAATTACCTAGCTATACCCATGATTTTTCATTTTGTCTTTAATTGCAAGTCTTTGATAGCAGTGACTTTTTTTTTATTTGCAGTGCACGATTTGAATCTTTGTTTTTTTTTTAATTAAAAAAGATTATAGGTTTATATAATTGCTATTGTATGAGAGATGCTATTCAAATTTCTGTTATTTATGAGATATTGTTGATCTTTCCCTTTTATGTTTTATTTTTAATTAAATTCGTAATGTTCTCATTTTTTTCCCTTTTTCATAACAAGTAACAATTTTTTATTGTACGGTGCATGATTTGAATCTTTGTTGCTTTATTTTTTATTATTATAAGAACTATAGATTTATATAATTATTGTTTTATAGGATATACTACTATTCATTATTTGTTGTTTATGAGAAATAGTTGATGTTTCCAATTTATCTTTGTTTCTATAATTAAATTTATAATTTTTTCATTTTTTTTCTTTTTACACGATAAGTAATGCATGGCTTGTAACGACCCCTAATAAGCCCTAGTAGGAATTACTAGAAGTCGTCATATCACGTATACACCTGTTACATGATAGCCATCTTGCATGTTGGAGATCACAAAACTCTATTTAACATTCAATTACTATTGCTAATTATGATACATGCATATTTTATGATATGAATATAACTATAGAGTCCTGACTTTCCACCAACCGATAGGATCGCGAAGAATCAGTATCTCCTACCAAATAGTAATAGGCAACTTACAATAATATAAACCTGAATTACAAAGGAGATTTTACTCTTTATAGATGGTAGGATTGTATATTTCTAACTTAACTTTTCAAGTGTCTATGAAAACTATCTTGGAGTAAGATGACTCTCGTTCACATCTCTCTTATCCCATCCCATAATAATGTAGTTACCCAGAAAAACAATTTATTGAGGAGTGAACAAAACCACGACTCACTAAGATGGGTGCAATATTATAATTATTGCCTCAAGTACAAGGAAGTTATTATCATATGCTATGCACGAACAAGCATATGCAATACAGTCATTGCATACAATCTTTTGGTAGCCAATATGAAGTTTAGGGTTTAATTCCCCCTTGACCTTAGGTTAGGGAATTCATAGTTCCATCAGTGTCTAGGTCGTCCAAATGAATTTCCTTCTATCACAAGTCTCAAAGCACCTTAAATGTAACCTTGCCCTGGATTCCTTAAATGTAGTCTTAAGATAAATCATCCAAACGTTCTCTTAAGTCTCATATTCCTTAAATGTAGTCCAAAGTTAACATAAAATGCCTTTATTTGTAGTCCTGAATCAATATCTTATAAAACTTACAATGGGACTCTTAATAATGGGTATGTATGGCTTCAGTAGTATGTGACTTCCCCAAATCGTTTAGTTCATACTATCAAAACATGAAACTTCACAATGCATATCACAAGATTCAAGTGAAATTTCTTATGCTTGAAGGAATTTTCTCAATACTTACGGATATCTTAAATGCAATCCAGAGTAAACTTGGGATACCTTAAATGTAGTCCTGAGCAAGGTTCCCTTCTCCATCCATCATGTGATAATCCATCATGTGATAAAGATGACCTTAAGTAATGTTATTCCATGCAATGCATGTATGGTTTTATTTACAAACCAATAGTTGTTAATAGGTCAAGGTGACTAAATAATTATAACTTAGGTAGTTCATATAGATATAAGGATCCACACTTCAACATAATAATCAAAATTCACATCACAATCTCAATAGACAAAAATTCAAGACAACTTAATAAACCACATTTTCATCATAAATTTACATTCAGAAAATAATCACAAATCTAACAATATTACTAGTAAATTATCAAGCAACATAGGTAATACATCATAAAAGACATTTCAGGTTAAAGACTATATATATAGCAAATAAACATTTCTTTAAGTGTACAACGTATAAGTTTCTTGAATGAAATTCATGGATATATTCAATATTTTGTTTGAAGACTTGTTTTGGATAAAATATATTAGTGATATCTAGAATAATTTTGTAAATCATTATTAGCTCATTTACAAGGGTTGTATAGCTCAACACCTATAACACAAAGGTTTAGCCCATTGAGGATAAATCATGGGATCTATTTAAATGTCTAAAGTTATATAAAAATAATATTCAAAAAATGAAAAGAATTAAATTTAAGATAATTTGATAAATCGTGGGTAATGGATTTGGGTGCCTAGGAGTTGCCAATTACACGATTTACTACAGTAGGCTAGCTTCACTCAATTTTAGTCTTTGATTAATTTAGAATTTCTTAAATTCAAAACATGAAAGTTGTGAATCTCTTTTTACACTTTTTGTAGCATTTTGGATCACCTTATTCAGAGTCCAAATGTGAAAGATATGCTCAATATACAAAATTGTGTTGAGCTATTAGGGGACTAACATCTGGATGTCAACAGCATTCGAATGCCATTCCTTGTCCTCAACAAAATTTTGTGAATTTCCTTATTATAAACTCCAGATAATTGGTGATGATTGCTGCAACTTACTAAATACTCATTCAAAGCACTTATTACATAATATACAGCAGTTAAACAACCATTCAACACACCAAAAACACAAAAAGAGCAGTAAATCATCAAAAATCCAACTCGCCCTAGTCTTATTGTGAATTAATCGACTTATTCGTTGAATCACCCCGTACCATCCATATAATAATCTAAATATGAAGAAAGATACTCCTTGAAACTTAATGAATCAATGTTTAACTTTGAAAATTGGAAAATCTTATGAAGTTATTATAGTTTATGGTTTTATTGAACTTTCTATTGTGCCATTATGAGGTTATACAAAACCTTATAGAGTCTAGTCTTGAATTTGAGAGTGTATTTCCACGATCATGATGCAACTTGTAGAATTGAAATTGACCGAAGTATGTTTGAAATATGGATTTTTGAAGTTCAAGAAGGTTACAAAGGTTTCGGAATCATAATTCAAAAATTTTGACGAAAACTAGATAGAAGACTGGATGGATACTAGAAAGAGGAGTTAAAAAAAAAAAAAGGAGAGAAAAGGAATATACATATATATATTTGATTACCTTCTTGTGTAGGTTTTTGGGGGCGATGGGGCTTATGGAATAACTTTTACGATATGGATCAAATTAATACGCAGTAGAATATTCTATTATAATAACACATCCTATAATATTTTTAGGCAAAAACCTTGTTGAACTTGAATGTTCAATATGGATTTTGATGAGATAATATAATTCACAATTAACTATTCAATTATTGTAAACTACACTTAATTAGTCATATATAGATGTATGTTATGCATCTTTGTGGAGTTTCTACAGGTTTTTAGCAGGAACAGCCCTTGGTCGAGGGACAAGTTGAGAATTAGAAAAATTCACTCACTAAGGTGTGACAAAATTTTAGACCAAAGCTCGGCAAGCAAAAAATGCAAAGACATTAGTCGATTGGTCAACAAGTCAATTAGTCAAGGTGCGACAAAGTTAAGAATAAAGCTCGACAAGTTCAAAAATGTAGAGTCAGTAGTCGAGAGCTCAACAAGTCTACTGGTCAGAGCGCGACAAGTTCAAACCCAAGACTCGATAAAGCTTAAAAATATATAGCCTTGGTTGAGAGAATCGTCAAGGGCTCAATGAGTCCATTGCTCAGTGTGCAATGAGCTTAAAAAGCAACACTTGACAAGCTCAAATCTCAGGTTCGATGAGACAAAGATAATAGACTTGGTCAAGAGCTAAATTGAGACATGATAAGTTAAGTCGTGATATGCTTCAGGGCGCGACCAATTTGAAATCAAGGCTCGATGAAATTCACATAAGCACAGACTTGTTGAGGGTCAAAATGAAGGCACGACGCTTTAAGGTGCAAAAGTTTAAATGAATGAGCTGATGTGACAAAAAGAGTCGTTGAAGCACATTTAATGCTTGGCGACTTAAAAACATTTTCACTAACGGACATTTGAATTTTTGAAGGTTATAAATACTCTATCCTTGGGAGATTAATGTGGTAGTGTGAATTGAAAGAGCTTTTACTTACGAACAAAAAAAATCATTAATTTTATTATTCTCTTATTCATTAAATTATAAATATCTATAAAGAAAGAGAAAATCATTCTAGTGCTCTATTCTTGTATTTGATATCTTTCTGAGAGCATCTAGAGAGAGAAAGGAAAGTAGTTTATTTCTTGAGTGTTGTAAAGCATTGTATTGCTAAGATTGAGCACGTGTTTTTGCTGATAAATAAATTGGGGGTGAAGTTCTAGATTGGAGGCATTGATGGATCATGAAGAGTAGCAAGTGGGTTGAACTCCACGTTAAATCTAGACTAATATTTTCTATCTCTATCTCTTTCATATTTCATATTGAAATCTTTTGTTGTATTATTCGCTACAATTAAAGTTAAAATTAATCTGTTGCATTAAAATTAATTGTTTAAGTTTTTAGGGTAAATACTTAATTCACACACCCCCTTCCCTCCTCTCCCTTTTGAGTATTTTATATTGTATTTTCATATTTTGATTCGGTATCAGAGTCAATCTCTGTCATTTCTATGCTTAATCATATAATAGAGTAAAGTTTGTGGTCTCTAAAGCACTAGGGTTTCTAGAAGGGCAAACTATAAGTAAATTACCGTTTCTAAGTAGGGATAACTACCCATATTGGAAGTATAGGATGGAAATTTTTCTTAAAACTTAAAATAGATTAATCTGAAATGTAATAGAAAATGGGTTGCTAAATATTGAAGGAAAAGAAAAAAAAGATTATAATGAAGATGATTGGAAAAGATGAGATCTAAATAATATTGCTATCAATATATGGCATTGTGGGCTGAATGAAAACAATTTCAATAGAATTTGTACATGTAATTCTGCTAAGAAATATCGGATGAACTAGAAAAGACTTATGAATGAACTTCTAAAGTTAGAAGTACAAAAATTAGTCTTTTGTGTGGTCAATTTGAAAACTTTAAAATGCTTTCAAATGAATCTATAGATGAAATACATAATATCTTCTTTAAAATCACATATCCTTTAAGTGTACTTGGAAAGAATTTTACTAACTTAGAAATAAATTCTAAACTTCTTAGGTCACTACCCAGGGATTAGGAAGCGAAAAGAGCTGCCATTGAAAAAGCACAAAATTTTAGTACTATGAGCAAAGAAGAACTCCTTGGAATCCTTAAAATGCATGAGCTCATCAAGAAGCAAGGAGAAGAATCAAACAAAAAGGCTATTTCTCTAAAAACTCCAAATCATAATTCCAACGATGATGATGATAATGAAAATGAGGAACTTGTTTGGATGGCTAAGAAGCTTGAAAAGTTCATGAGGCCCAGCAACATGATAAAGAGAGTGGATGATGACAGCGGCCCAACAAGATACAAAAAGAAGGATGTGATAACATGCTATAAATGTTAAAGCTAGGATACATCCAACAATACTGTCTATTGTTCAAGAAGGCTTCAAGGGGATTCAAAAACGAAGCACTCGTAGCCACTTGGAATGATGATGACTCGGGTAACTCATATGAGAATGCCTGTTGCATGATACTAGACGATGAGGTAAAATCCCCCTCTTCTCCTTCTTATGATGAGTTGTATGCTAGGTATAATAAAGTATGTTGTAAGTTAGAAAAAAAAAGTGGAGAAAAAGAATAGTGATAGAAGTAAGAGAAGAGCTAGAAAATTTTCAAATCAAGCATGAGGAAATTAAATAAGAAAATAATATGCTGCAAGATGAAATAAATATATTGAAACAAGAAAATAAAAAGATGAACAATAAATGTAAGAAGTTGAAAAAAAAATGAATTAAAGGAAATTAATGAAAAATGAACAATTGAAAATGATTTGCTAGATATTGAAGTTAACACACTAAATAAAAATGATGATGTTGATCGTCCTGGTAGTAGTAGTGATGAAATCTTAAAAGAGACAAAGGATTTAAAAAATGAAAATATATTGCTAAAGGCTAGCTTAAATGATTCAAAAGCAACTATAGCTAAATTCACAAATGGTAAAAAGAATTTGAACACACTTCTTGGAAACCAAATGTGAGATTCAAATAAATATAGAATTGGCTATAGTAGAGAAGATAACTACAAGTCCCACAAAATTGTTTTGTGAAAGCTACCCATGGGACATGCATTTATTGTGGCAAATCTAGTCATATTGCACACAATTGTACAATAAGAAAAACTATGCATTTGAATTATAGAAGCAAGCTGGTTTGGGTTCTTAAGAAAGAGATTTTTGTTCCACTTAACCAAAAAGGACCCAGACTCATATGGGTACTAAAAAGATGATTGTGTTTTTATAAGCATCCCAAGAGGCTATAGGGGAAAAAATATGGTATAATCTCAACTTGCTTGAGTTTGATAATTTGTACCCTTAATGTTTGTATAATGTGTTGATGTGCTTACATATGCAAATTTTTTGAAATGTTTTTGTGTATGTTTTGAGCTGAAATTGAATTTAAAATGCACAAAATTGGATTTTTCATGTTTTTGATGCATAAACCATGTTTTTTAATATTTATAAGGTCTAAACAAACTTGTAAAAATGTTTAAATTTGAATAAAAATGTTTTTGGACATTTTTTGTGCACACTCTTGAGAAAAAATCATGCTTTTGATAACTAACATGTGCACAAATTTGCAATATGTGAACTTATATCAGTTTGTTTAGTTCCAACAGGCTTTATATACCTTTTTAATCTTACATGAAGTATTGGATGTGTTTGAGCATGGATCTTTAATGATATGTTGATTTTATACATGTTTTAAGCTAAATTTGTACAAGAATTGAGCATGATCAAGCAAGATGAGTGCTAAAATATCATGGAAACAAGATAATCAAGAACTTGATCTGAGAATAAAAGAAGCTATTAACTGTTCATATATGCTTTGTGATGTTTATGATTGTTATGTTTGTATTTGTTGAGTGAATAGTGCCATTTGCGAGATTTATGAGTTAACACAGTAAGACACTATTCACATGTTTTATTTGAGTGTTTTGGTAAAGTCCTCATGTGATAAGGCACTTGTGTGACGTCCTTTGTTGAGGTAAGTGTGTGAGGTCCTCACGTGTTGAGGCAAGTGTGTGAAGTCCTATATGAGTGTAGGCATTTGCCAAGTTCTCTACCAAGGCAATGTGAAGTTCTTTGTTTGTGAGGCAATTGTTTCGTTTTGATTGAAATGAGCAAAGTCCTCCTTAAGTGAGGCAAATTGTTGAATTTTATATGTTATCTATACATCTCTCCTTGTTTGCAATATCATAAGTCTATCTTTTTTTTTTTTTATGAGTACGTAGGAAGAGATAAGTGTAGAATGCATAATTAACATGCAAGCATGTAGTCTGTTTTGAAAAAGAAAGCTAAATGACGTATTAAGTATAGCTTGCGTTTCCTTAGAATTAAGCATCAAGTCTTTGAATTCAACTTGAGAAAATTTCTTTAAAATTCAAATTCTTGAATGAGGGGGAGTATGCTAAATTGAAAAGGAATTAATTGTGCATAATTGTCCTCATAAAAAAAGGGAGATTGTTGATCTTGCATGTTCAATGTAGATTTTGATGAAACAATATAATGCACAATTAATTATTCAATTATTGTAAATTGCACTTAATTAGTCATATATATAGGTGTATTTTGTACGCCTTTATGGAGTATCTGCAGGTTTTTAGCGGGAACGACCCTTGGTTGAGGTACAAGTTGAGAACTAGACAAATTCACTCACTAAGGCATGACAAAAGTTTAAACCAAAGCTCAATAAGCCAAAAATGCAAAGACATTAGTTAAAGGTCATGTCGAAGGGTCAACAAGTCAATTAGTCAAGGTGCGACAAAGTTAAGACCAAAGCTCAACAAGTTCAAAAATATAGAGTCAATAGTCGAGGGCTCGACAAGTCCATTAGTCATAGAGCGACAAGTTCAAACCCAAGACTCGACAAAGCTTAAAAATGCACAGCCTTGGTTGAGGAGATCATTAAAAGCTCGACGAGTCCATTGTTTAGGGCGCGACTAACTCAAAACTAACACTCGACAAGCTCAAATTTTAGGCCCGATGAGATAAAGATAACAGAGTTGATGAGGGCTAAATTGATGCACGACAAGTTATGACGCCACATGCTTCAGAGTGCGACTAGTTTGAAATCAAGGCTCGATGAAGTTCATGTAAGCACAGATTTGTCAAGGGTCAAAATGAAGGCATGACACTTTAAGGCGTGAAAGTTTAAATGAATGAGCCGATGTCGCAAAAAGAGTTGTTGAAGTGCATTTAATGCTTGGTGACTCAAAGACATTTTCTCTAATGGACATATGAATTTTTGAAGGTTATAAATATTTTGTCCTTAGGAGATTGACGTGGTAGTGTGAATTGAAAGAGCTTTTACTTGCAAACAAACAAATAATAAATTTTCTTATTCTCTTATTCATTAAATTGTAAATATCTATAAAGAAAGAGAAAATCATTCTAGTGTTCTGCTCTTGTATTTGCTATCTATCTAAAAGCGTCTAGAGAGAGAAAGGAAATAGTCTATTTTTTGAGTGTTGTAAAGCATTGTATTGCTAAGCTTGATCACATGTTTTTGGTGATAAATAAACTAGTGGTGAAGTTCTCGATTGGAAGCATTGGTGGATCATGGAGAGTAGGAAGTAGGCTGAACTCCACATTAAATTTGAACTAATATTTTCTATCTCCATCTCTTTTATATTTCATATTAAATCTACTGTTGTATTATCTATTGCAATTAAAGTTAAAATTGATTTATTACATTAAAATTAATTGTTTGAGGTTTTTAGGGCAACTACTCAATTCTCTCTCTTCCTCTTCCCCTTCCCCTCTTGAGTATTTTATAATGCATTTTCATGTTTTCAAACCTATGTGCCTATTAAATTAAATGACCTAATCACAACAATATACTTAGAATTTATAAATGAAGCTCTCTAATTTTTTTATTTTATTACATGTTATGGTTTTATCTAGATTTAAGGTTTATAGGTTACGAAATCAGGGTTTTGGGCATTTCGAGGTCTAATCATGATTTGAGTTACCTACTATCTAATCCTGTATTTTGATTATTGTAATATTACCAAGTTCGCACCTTATCCTCCTTCAAGAAAGTTTTGTCCCTAAAACTATTTATCGAGTATTTAGGTTTGCATCGTGTTGTTGTTTCATGGTATACTTCTCTTTTGAATTGTTTTCAAGGCTTTACATTGTTGCTATCCTTCAAAGAGTCTTGACGTTAAAATTTTAAAGGATGACATGGTCTATGAATAGGTGAGGAAACCTTTTTCACCCTTTTGAGTTCTAAGGTCACTTCTTTCTTATGATACTTACTCTATTATGTTTTTGCATTATGGGTATTTGTCCATAAAGGTCCTCCTATCCAAGGCCTTAATTAAATAGTTTTGGTGCGCTAGGTTTAGGCAAAGCGTTATAAGATTCCCTTTGGAAACCCTATTAGACTCTGAAATTGTCATGACTTACCACCTCAGGCTCCACCGCAACGAAGGGGGCAATCCTAAGCCTTCAGGCCACCCTAGGCAAGGATCATGATGCTAGGTACACTGACCCTACTAGTGTACTTTTCAGGCACAACCAGGACACCAGAGGCACTATGTAACGACTCGAAACTCTACCCACCAAGGCATTGTCCGCTTTGGCCATACGTCGTACGGTTTTATCCTTTTTGGTGCCAATGCTTCCTAGGAGGTCACTCATCTTGGGATTGCTCTGTTTAGAGCACGCTTAACTTTTGGAGTTCTGACAAACTCCAAGCCATTACACTGAAAAGGTGCCTCTATTATTAGAGTTCCACCACCTATATTTGAGGGGTATTACATACTCCTCCACTTATAGAATTGGCGTCCCCATCAGTTTCGTTACACAGGTCTAGAACCACTACTTTGATACCATTTGTCATGACATGCCACCCCAGGCTCTACCGTAGTGGAGGAGGCACCCCTACGCTCTCAAGCCACCCTAGGTAGGGATCGTAATGCCAAGTACATTGGCCCTCTCAACCCAACCTCAGGTACAATTAGGACATCAGAGGCACTATGTAATGACTTGGAACTCTACCCACCGATGTATTATCCACACGCCACATGGTTTTGTCCTTTTGGTGCCAGCGCTTCTTAAGGGGTCACCCATCTTGGGATTGCTCTACTTAGAGCACACTTAACTTTAGAATTCTAACAAACTCCAAGCTATTACAACGAAAAGGCGCATCTGTGATTAAAATTCCACCACTTATATTTGAGGAGTATTACAAAAACATATTTCCCTTGAAAAGATATGGGATATTTTATCAATTATAGACAGTAGTTATGAGGTAAGTCTATATGCCATTTTCACCAATTTTTCTATGATCACATACAACCTAGTACATTAGGTATCTAACTCACCTTTTATCTCAAACCTCTAATTACCTTATATCGAAGTCACATTCATGTACCAAGATTTGCTTGATAAGAGTACCATCTCATGTCTCTTCAACACTGTCCAATATTCTTGTCCATTTCATGACTTCTTTCTTCTTTATGTCTCTAATCTTTTCTTCTTCAACATTCTTTATTATATCTTAGATGCAATAATGATAAGAAGGATATCATGTCATGATAAGGAAGGTCTTAAGGAAAGGTTTATGAGTCTTCTCTCTAGTATAGAAAGGGGTATTAGATAAGATGTCCAAATTTATGGGAGAATCATCTTGCGTTGGATATCAATTTGTCCTTAAGGAGGAAAACTTGTTACATAGGTCCATGGTGTTCTTTGGAAATAGGTATAACACATCTATCGGATACTTATCGATGGCTTGATCTTATTATACAACATCTATACTAAGTTAATGTTCCTCTGGGACTTACTTATGCCCTAGTTCTTCTTTGTACCATTTATGTACATCATATACCGTATGATGCATCATACACCAAACTCATTCTTTTTATTAAAAAATACAAGTAATAAAACAATCCCATTACACTAACCAAACTAACTAAGAACCTAACCAAAGCACTCAACTATCCATTTCCCTTTCAACTATCCCATCAAACCAACCACGTAAAACCATGCCCTCCCTTATGCAGCTGACCACCCTTCCCCGAACCCCCTAAAATTTGCAAAATTTAACAACATAATCCATTCAAACCATATCCATGATTTAAGGCTTAAGTTGCACCAAAGGATAATAGTAAGCCAAGTATTTGTACTTTTACTTTTTAGCAATTAAGCATTCCATCTTTAGATTTTGGAAAATTAATATTTATACTCGCAAAGTATGTGTAATTCAATATCTCTGTTAAATAATATTTGATAAATATTAATTTTTCATGATAAGATAATAACAGGTCAAGTGCTAATACTTTCAATTTTTGGCAATTTAGTACTCCATATTTAGTTTTTGGCAATTTTTAGCCAAGTGTTTGCCATTATCCGGTCATCAAAATAAATGTTCATCAAATATTGAAAGTACAAGTACTTGACCTATCTTTATCTCCTTATACCAAAAAAAGAGCATTTTGGGGAAGAAAAAAACAATTACTTGTGCATTGCCCATAGATAATATAATTGAGGATGATTGATGAACGAAAATACAAGGCAATAAGGATGAAATTCCTTCCCTTTGTCTCCTTCCTTCATTGCCACATCCTTTCTCTCTATCTCTCTTTAGCAATTTTCTTGAAGCTTTAAAAATGATACAATATTTTTTTGCTTCTTTTTCCATCTCTTTTTCACCCTTAAGAGGTACAAGCAGGCCATGCCATTTCTTTTCTTTCCCCTTCATTATTAAGTGGTCTTTCATTTCTTGTAAACAAGCATCAATTAAGAAAAATTTAAAGTGGTATGTATTCTATCTAGTATATCCTTCTTGATGTGGTTCCTTTTTCCTGTTTGTTTTTGTAAATATGTAACCTTGGGTTTTGTAATGTTCCTTTTATATATAGAATTTTCATGTATCTTAGGAACTCATTTTTATATATTCTTTTTCCAACGTAAAGTTTTATGTATTTCCTGGCATTAATCTTTAGGTAGTTATAGAATTTTGTTGTAATGGACACCTTTTATATATTGTATTTAGCATTAGTCGGATTTCTTAAAAATAAGTTAAAGTTATGTCTATAATAAGAAATGCATACATACATGATCACAATTGTTTGAGTCTTGTCATATGGATTGAGTCATGTATCCATTTGTTTTTTATTGGTTAGTTATATGTTGATACTCATTAGTCCTACTCATAAGTGTATTTGTGAAGAGTTGCAAGAAATTTAAACCATTCAATATTGAATAAAGGTTATAAAACTATATAGACAGTACCAAAAAAAAAAAAAAAATCAATGGTCATTAGTAGGCCAAACCATAAATAAAATATAACAATAATAAGTGGAAAAAAATGAATTAATAGGGTAAAATGAAAATTTGACATAAACAAGTTAAATGTTCTCTGTATTAATTACAACAATCTCAATAAATAGTCAATAACTGTGTTGACAATAAGTGCTAAAGCGAAGGGAAATTTTGTAAGATTCAAAACTCAATTAATTATACTAATAGACTAAAGATTGAAATAGTAATAGAAGACGATAATTATATTGGTAATCTGAGATGCAAAAATAGTGTAAAATTTTCAAAGTCGTTTAAGACAAAACAGATGAATGAGAGAACCAAATTGAAAAAAAAAAAATCAACTAACTTACTGTTGTACAAATACTACTCATAACAAAATGCTAATTATTCTCCTTTTAACCGATAACAGTGAGAGTGAGCAAATATGTATATATATGTATGTATGAATATAGTGCTTTATAAGTAAACATCATTTCTTTTCTCAATGAAGTATATTGGTGTCCAGTTGTAATAGCAAAAGAACACCTACGAAACATCATGATGACTAGGTTCGAAGCTATTGACAAACAAATAGGTTGACTAAGTTTTGATATTGCACTGGAATAGAAAAATAGATTTGAGGAAAAAAATAGAATAAAGAATCGAATAAATGAAAATTGGTAACTAAAAAATAAAAAAAAAATGAAATAAGACAATTTAGAATAACTAGAATTAAGATTAAAGAAATATGGAAATCATAGTACTATAAATTGGAATTGAAGATTGTGCTTGTTGGTCTAGTGGTTAAGGAGTCGCATGCATACAATCTAAAAAAGACCTTTTGTTGGGAAATAATATTGAACAACAGGAGGGATATACTAAATATTAGTGGAGAATAATTAGATACTATTGAGAATATGAATGGATTTAAAGAGTAATGGTTATAGAAATAAAGTGTATTATGGAAAAATTACATATTGAGAAAATTTAAAAGCTTTTGTAGAAAACAAGTGCCAATAATGTTGAAGAGTTACATAAGGTCATATGTATTAGTTATTATTAACCATTATCAAATTATTAGTGGGTTAGAAAGGAAGACTTTAGAATTTGAGGAAGCATGTTGAAAGTAGTATCGTAGGTTACTGAATATTTTGGGATTAGTTGAATGATAGGTGAGTGTTGCAACTACAATTGGTATAGATGCTTAGAGTTTTTAGGAGAATTAAATAAATAAGAAGCAAAAACTCTTGAAATCTTAGGATTGAAGATCTTGCTATAGTGAGAAGTGCGGCTATGAAATGAGTAACCAATGATTAGATATAATGAGTAACATCACCACTAAGTTGAATTGGCATTCAAAGTACTTGTTACCAAAGATGCTAAGAATGTATGTACCAACCAAATCAAGCAACTATTTTTGAAACATTGAATCTTTAGTTGATTATATCCAAGTTGAAAACATATCCAACTTAAGGGTATTGAGGAGTTACTCCTAAGAAAACAAGTAAATTTAATATGTTAAGGTACAATAAGGTAAAAGTTAAACAAAACTACTCAAGGAATAGGGGAAAAGAAAGAAAATAAGTATTTGGTGTTTACGATGGTTTAGGTAACTTTTGAGGGTGAACATTTATAAAAGGGGGAAAATAAGATAACCTAAATAAATGTCTCTATATAGAAAGGAGGACTAATTTTGAATTCAAAAAATGAGGGCAATTTTGTCCCAACACAAAAATTTAAAAATATATATTTAAACCTCTAGAAAGTAATTGGCTCTTATTTCCCCCTTTACATTATGGAAATTTCACCCTTTTTCTTTGAACCATTCTTTGTAACTTTTGAGAAACCCCTAAACGTAATTTTGTGACAAGTGATATTATCCTTTCATTTTCTATTCATTTCCGACGGGATAAACACATGGATGGTGATGGAGATGCTTACGGATAGATTTAGGGAATTTTGACTTATGGATATTAGGAGTACCTTGCATCGTATATTGTATTACTACATCAAATTCTGGTGAGATATAGAGTTATTCCTATATTGCTTGTTTGGCTTAAAATAAAGATAATAAAATATTAGGTGTTGCATTAGTGATATGTCTGCATATGAATGTGTAGTCTTGATCACATGCGCATGATTGTGTTTTATGTATTGGGCTCCAGCTCATTCTTTCATCATTTGTTATGAACAAGT
Source organism: Combretum micranthum (assembly GCA_024138025.1). Taxonomy (NCBI): domain Eukaryota; kingdom Viridiplantae; phylum Streptophyta; class Magnoliopsida; order Myrtales; family Combretaceae; genus Combretum; species Combretum micranthum. The sequence goes on from JAMXBD010001393.1 coordinate 231,227, forward strand.
GGTGAAAGTGTAGATTATTGTATCATAGTTGCAATCCATTTGTGGGTTTGGGATACATGGTTGTTAAAATCGTAATTTTACTATTTACTAAAATATATAAAATTGGTATAATCATATAAAATTGTGTAAAACTAGTAAAATCGTAAACATGTGGAATCGTTAAGCTAAAGTCATATCTCTATCAAAAGTTTGTATTTAAACAATTTTGCATATGTTTTAATTAAGAAAATATATAAAATCATAAATTTTTAGAATTGCAAATTTGACTCGCGATTCTGACAATCATATTTGGGAGCATCACTAGCATTGAAGGCTATCGAGATGATGAGTAGAGGATATGTGTTGATTTATAAAAGCAAAGACTTTAGTCATATGTAAATGGTCCGAATGGTAATATGTGTTTAGTGTTTACTATAAATTAACATTTATTCACAACGTCTAATTCTTGTAGTATTAGTATAACAGACTCTCAGCATCATCTATCAGTTGAATTCATATAGATTATAAATTGATCCTTATATCACAGATTATGATTACAAGTATGTAATATGACATTATTTGAGTCATTAATATATGAATTATTTTAGAGTTATTTATGGTGTAATTTGTGGATTTCTAGCAGGTTTTGAGTCTTAACGCATCCATGCTCATTATAGACAAGTAGCAAATTGTAAATAACCTTAATTTCAAGGCGTTACAACATGTTTAGATGTGCCTTTAGAAGCCTTAAAATTGACAATTGTAGCAGAGGACATTTTTCTCTAATACACTTTATGTATATGCCATGTTCCATTCTATTTTGTGAGCATTTCTAAACGTAAGAATGGATTTGTTATTTCATGACTTATGTCATTCTAATCCATTCTCTTCTAAACGCTTTTTAGGTACCAAATGTTAGAATTTGAGTTTTATTTACGAAAGTTTGATGCTTCCTTGTATTAAATCTTTATAAATATAATTTTTTTAATAAAACCAAAGTAGAGAGAAGATTATTCAAAAGGTTAATTATAAAAACATGACTTGTATTTTGAGCAATTTGCAAACACATGACTGGTGTTAATTTTTTTGTATAAATAGGTGACCCAAATTTCATACAAAAGTGTCATTATAATTAATTACTATTGGACAATATGTGTTAGAGTCTTATTAGTTAAAAAATTAATTTAATAAAAATATTAAAAATTTAAAATTAAACAAATAAAATAAAAAAAATTATTTTTTAAAAATTGAGAAAAATTTTAAAAATGTAAAATTAATTTTTATGACCAATAAAATATTGATATTTATCATTCTAAAATTATTAAATAATATTGATATTTTTATAAAAAAGAAATAACATAGATCTTATTTTTATAATTAACTCTTATTTAAAACACATTGCACTACACATATTGAGTACAGCCTAGCCTAGAGTACTTTATACAGTAGAACAACCACCTTTAACAAACAAAATTACGTACACGTAGGCACAAAATATTCAGGTGATATGCGAAGAAAACATATAGGCGTTGATAGCTTTTAACTACTGGGAGGTAGACATTATCTTGGTTTCAGAACTGAATTAAACTTTATTCGGAACCGCCAATTTTAGATCTTGAAATTGAGGAATCGGAACCAGAACCGTCTCTCATGTTCCAGTTCAATTCCATAGAACTATCGGTTTTCGGTTCCGGTTTTAGGACCATGGAATTATCTTTTTAAAAAAATAAAAAATAAATTTTAAAGTCAAATTAATTATTGGATCTAAAAGTATTTAATTATTTAATCAAAATTTCTAAAAATTTATTTAGAATGCACATTTATGTGTATACAAACACATTCAATATTAATTATAGTTAGTATTATGATATTGTAAAATACTCTTGAAGATAAAAAGAAAATTACAATGCAAAAAATAGTCTCACATATTAAGAAAATGAATTTTGCTTTCAGGAGAAGTTTATTTAAATTAATTATATATGATTTTAAGAGTTATTAATAATAACATATTAAATATTGTGAATAAGTAATAAATTTTACTATTTATATGAAGTAATTTAAATATTAATAATTATATATTTAATATTTTTTTTTCAATGGAACCGAGTGGAACTGCCGGTTCTAGGCCAAAGAACCCCTAAGAACCGTGAAACCGGTGGTTCCATAACCGGTTCTGAAACCTACTAGCCGATTCGGTTCTGGTTCTAGAACTACCGGTGACGATTTCGATTCGATTCTTGGTGCAGAACCGAACCATGCTTATGTCTACTGGGAGGCAAGATTTGAATTGAACATGTTGAAAACCAGTGGTGATATTGTTGTCCAACTTGTGGTAGGTTTTCTTATTCTAGTACCAATTAATTCATGGATCTTTGTTCTATATTTGCGCTTGATTTTTATTTTTAGGGTGAATGCCGTGGATGGTATGTAAACTTTAACAAAATATGCAATTAGATATCTAAACTTTAAAATTGATTAATTTTGTACTTGAACTTTCCAATTGATCAATTTAGTACCTAGAAGATTTTTCATTTACGTTAGTAGTACTTTCGTCAAGTTATTTTAGATACTAGATTGATCGATTTTAAAGTTTAGATAATAAATTGATTAATTTTAAAGTTTAGAAAAAGAATTATGTATTTTACCAAAATTTAGATGCTATTCATGATATTATTTCATATTTAATTTATTTTTTCCTTTTTGGGGGAATCCGGTAGGTTTTAAGGAAACGTGATTTTTTTTTTTTTTTTTTTTTTTGAAGGAGAAGAGTTCAGGCAATGTCAGTTTAATCATCTTCTGAAATGGGTTGATCAATTATTTGACAAAGCGCCAATTTTTCTTTCAAGCAATGGCTTCTTAAAAATGTTTAAGAACTTATTATGTACCAATGTAAGTTCGTGGAGCAATAATAATAATAATGACCATAGTAAATTACTACATGTGCAATTAATTAAGATTATTTTCAGAGGGTACAACGGTAAATATATTCTTTATGTGGGTATTGAGACGAATAGCAAATAATTATAAAATATTATTTTGAAAAAATACATACAAATTACAATTTTATAAAATCCTAAAATACGGGCCATATTTTTGTAAATTTCCCCAGTGCAGATCCATATGGGTTAGTTGAAAATGATTTATGAAGGTAAATTCGTGGAAGGAGCTTACCATTTATCGGACTGAACAAAATATTTCTTTGAACGGACTTTTCTATCCAATCACAGGAGATAAAATTTTGCTATTCCAAGTCTCCATTGTGATTTTATGAATAAACATTTAACACATTTTATGAAGTGTTTTATATATTTTAGAGATTTTTTTTAATTAATTTATTTAACACGTGTTAAATATTTATTCACGAGAATACATTAAAGATAGCAAATTTGAAACAATAAACTTCTTTTCGGATATAATAATGCGTTGGTGTCCATCAATTTCGGCTTTGGAAAAGAGAAAGCCAAGTAAATAAAGCGGAAAAGACGGACTTTCAAGCTTGTAGATCCGCAAACACCTCAAAAAGCATCTCTCAAGTCCAAGCAGTGATTCAATCCAACTTGGCCTAGCCATGATGCGTCCAGCCATGAACCCAACCTGATAGGATGGATTTGACTAGTCAAGTAGACCTGTTATGGTCCGTGAGTCCATCAGTTGGATTTATGGATCCAATAGATCCTTAAGAGTTTTCATTAAAAAATAAAAAATAAATAAATAAATGACTTAAAAATTAAATTAATTATTAAAAGGAGACATGTTAAACCCATCCTGACCCAAAAGTTGGACCCGATCCACCTCTTACATTAGGCAGTTATGGGTATCAATGATTTAGACCTAGACCTAGTTAAAAAAAATAAAAAGTAAAAGGTTTTTCAAAATAGCCGACATTGTGTTATCTTAGCGTTGGCTATAAATATGACCAAATAATAATTAGAATATTATATTAAAGGTCTCCTATTGGTTTTACTAAGCAAAGCTTCACCCATGAAATGATTTGTAAAACAAAAACCAGTTTTGGAAAATTTTTGAGGTTTTATTTATTTTTATGTAACCCATTAAATAGGAGTCAGATTTATATATAACAACCTCCCACTGAGTGTTTTATGCAAATGTTGCTAATTTTGTTTTGGGAAATAATGAATATGCATGCTTTTAATTGGAATTTATCATTCGGCTTCGTTTCTAATGATTTCTTCGGTTTTTCTATCGTTATACAACTCGTAAACTATACAAATCATATTTAGAAAGTTTTTTTACATTAACTCAGCATTTCGTTGCAATAATAGCACAAGACGAGGAGAATTAAACAGTATAATATAAAAATACTGAATAGAACAACCTCTTATACCATATTTGGTATATATTGTACTGAATAGTATTGAATATATTTTTATTAAGAGATTTTATTTTATCTAGTTTTAATATTTTTGTACAATCAAACGTAAATGATCAAAAGTTAAGTTTTCTTCTAATTTTATGAAAAAAAATTTAGCTAATTTTTAATACTTTTTATAAATCCAACATGGTATAACTATCTTTATCCAGTACAATAATTTAACTAAACGCTGTCCTCTGCTCTGATAATACTAATAATTCTTGTTAAGGGGTCATATTCGTATTTTTGTTTTCCTACTTCGGGAAAAGGAAATTAATATTAATTTTTTTAAAAAAATTACAAAAGCCACTAGGATAAAAATAACCCAAGAATAGGCAAGTTGAACTGTTTTGAAGAGACGAGGTCATTAGTGGCCGACCTCGTCTCTTCAAGAGACGAGGTTAGTGTATTTCCACTGACCTCGTCTCTTGAAGAGACGAGGTTAAATCTTTAACATCGTCTCTTGAAGAGACGAGGTCGGCCACTAATGACCTCGTCTCTTCAAGACGAGTTCAACTTGCCTATTTTTAAGATTATTTTTTCATCACGTGGATTTATGTAATTTTTTTTGGAAAGATAGTTATTTTTTTCCTTAATCCTCCTACTTCAGTTGTACTACTATCAAAAGTAGATAGAAAAAAAAAAATAAAAGTAATTATATTATAAAATAATCGCAGGTGTTTGGTTGCGTTTGGAATCATGTTCGCTGCCGTTTTATCATAATGTATTTTGATATGGTAGGCCAAGTCACATATCATGTCGCGTGTCAGCATCCTTAATAATGGGTGTATGGTAGGATTGCTTAAAATACTATATCAATAATTTAAGTAATTTTTATTCTTAAGTAATTTTATATTTTATTCATAAATTATTTTAAAAGAGTTGTTTAATATTTTTTAAATAATTTATTATTTTAATTGAGTTAAGAAAATTATTTTTTGAGTTTTTTAATTAAATAATTTTTAAATTGATTCTTATATAAGAAACTTTATTTTATTGATTAAATGAAATTATTTGATCTTGACCATACAACAAAGCAAAGAATGTGTACAACTTGACTTTAAGAAAAGGAAAAGAGAGAAAAAAAAAAAAAAAAGAAAAGAAAAGGCGGGGGGTGGGAAAGGAAGGAATGGAGGCCGGCTCTTGTTTCTAACTTTATTCCATTAAATTCCATAGGAAAAGAGCTTTATTCCCTTTTCTTGGGCTTATGCCAAAACAGTTGAACAGCCAGATAGGATACAGCTAAAACCTAATAAAAAAAGATATAAATTTGAATAAAGTTGAACTGAAATATTTTAGAATTCGACTTTATTGAATCTCAAAAAAAGTAAGGATACCTATTAATAAATGTTACGTTGTGTGTAGAGGATACAGTTACAAACCAGTTGAGCTATTCGATCTTAATTCATTTTAGGTTCAGCTTAACTTGTTTAGCTAATCGAGTTAAGCTCGAGCTCAAGCTTGAGCTCGAACTTAGACTTAGACTTATCTAGCTAAACAAGCTGAAGTTGAGTTTTTTTTTTTTTTTTTCAAGTTCATGAGCCAACTTGCTAATACACTTGTTAAGGTCTCGTGGGCTAGTTTGTGAACAAACTCATTAAAGGCTCGTTTAGCTAAATAAACTTGAACTCGTGCTCAAGCTCGTTTAATTAAATGAGCATAATGAACTTAATCCAGACTCATAAATCTTGAATGGGCTCGAACTTGAGTGTGTATATTTCAGATTCGTTAAAAACCTGACTCGACTCAAGCCTGTTAATTTATTAAATGAGCTAAGTCCAAGCCTTCCAAAACCTGACTCATTTGCATCGCTACTAAGGGACTGGACATCCAAATAAAGAAATTGATAAAATTATATGATTTATCAAATTAAGTAAATGATAAATACTTAACCTATTTATTTTTCTAGACTTTTATTGAAAATAGATAAAAAAAAAAATGATAATTTAATAAATATTATAAAAATTCTATTAAGGCAAGAATAATAAAAAAAAAATTGGGTTGCTGAACTTTTATTTTGAAGAGATGGAATTGAATTATAATAAACTTATTTTTTCAACATACGGGTTTAGTGTAACTAAAGAGACAGTTTATATTTAGAAGATGAGTTCAATAAAACTTTTAATGAGTTCCTCTATTCAACATACAAGTTTAATACAATGTAAATAGGATTCGTTTTTTTGAGGATACGAGTTCAAATTGATTAGTTTTTGGATTATTTTTATTGCAATAATCATTTTTGTAATTTTCTTTTAAAATATTATTTTTTTTTTTCCTTTTCCCAAATAGTGTTGGAACTCGGAATATTGGTCAAATTACCAGATTAAAGGCAAAGATTTTAAAAAAGAAAAAGAAAAAAGGAAAGGTCAAAAAATAAAAAAAGAAAAAGAAAAAGAAAAAGCAAGTCTGCCATCATTGCAGGCGCCTTCATTAGCATTAGTATTTTTAATGGCAAAGGCGCAGAAAATAAGATATCGTGAAAGGAAGTGCCCCAAGTCTTTTTACGGTCAAAGGTGAAGCTAGCTTATCGATGTTGAAAAATTATTGTACCAACGATGCTTTATTGATGTTTGAAGCACTTTTGAAATAGTTTTGGCAAAAGAATATAAAAGATAAATCAATGTTCTTGGATTAAAAAAATAATAATAACTTTTTCTAAAAAATTACACAAACACTACGAGATAAAAAATAATCTTAAAAATAGATATGTTAAACTCGTTTTTTAAAGAGACAATGATAAAATCAATCTATTTCTTAAAGAAACGGGTTTGATTTATCTAAAATTAGGATTATATTTATTTAAATTGTATTTTTGTAATTTTTTTATTAAATTCATTTTTTCGAAAGAAGAATTCAACTTACCTAAAATTAAGATTATTTTCACTCATATTTTTATAAATTTAAAAAAAATCAATATTAATATCCTCTTCCCCATCGGTTTTTTTGACTTTTTTGTTTTTTCCCTTATTATAGTCAACTTCTGATTCCCCACATACTTAAAAAGGACCAAAAAAGTATATATAATATATAAAGAGTGTATTGTGTTATAATATAGGAAGGCCATAACCAAGTATTTGTCAGTATCTTTACATCCACCTTCAGTGCAAACATTTTTAACAATGAAGGCGTTTTTTGGCTTTGGCCGTTATCGGCAAAAAGAAAAGAAAATGATGAAAGATGAGGCAATAACTTCGACTTCAGGAGCATCAACTAGCACAAGACCTTTAAGCAGGGACTTTCAAGTTTTCCTTAATTTTCGAGGACCCGACAGCCGTTGTACAGTCGTTGATGTTATAGTTAATGCGTTGAGTCGTGCTGGAGTTCGGGTCTTCTACGACGATGAGAGTAATAGGCAAGGGAAAGTGATTGGAGAAGAGCTGAAGGAAGCGATTGTCAACTCCAAAATATACATCCCCCCATTTTCTCCAGGGATTATGCATCCAGTAGGTGGTGCCCTCCGGAGCTAGAACTAATAGTGGAGTGCTGGAAGCTTCGCAGGGGCACGAGGACGAGAAACGATTTTACCAATCTTTTACGATGTCAATGTTTCCCTTAAATCAAAACAGTATACGACCGCCTTGAAAAAGCACAAGAAGAAGCTCGGTGAAAATGTGGTAAAGCCGTGAAGGTCGCGCTCAGAAAGCAGCCACAATTCGTGGACTAGACACACGTAAGCATGGGTAATGTCAATTTATCTACAATACTTGATTTTGTCTTTAACTTCATAGTTTTTAATATGTCTTAACTTATAAGTTTAAATAAGTTGCAAAACAATTAATTTCTTCATGATTAATTTAGTATTATTTTAATTCTATGAAAAGGATTTCGATCAAGTCCGATAAATTTTTCATTTACTAAATCAATTTGTAATTGAAAAGATAAAGTTGTGTTTAGCTTTTAGAGAACTTGCTATAGCTGTTGCTCCGTGGGTAAATATATGAGTGAAGTTAACACGCCACTGTGTCTGCAGTTACTAAGAAAAAACTATGTTTTCTGCAACGCTAGTGTTTAGATGGCTGAAATTTTGTTTTTTTTTAATTAGTTTAACTGAGCTTACGAAGCTCGTGGTGGAAGAAGTTTGTGCAAATTATGTACAACATGTGATTTGGAGAAGTTGCCCGATAGCTACGTTGGAATTGACGATTCAAGGAAGATGTCATAAGTTGATAGGTCTAGAAACCCATGATGTTCGATTTGTTGTCATTCATGGAACTAGTGGCGTAGAAAGACGACTCTTGCAAGGCTAGTTTTCCATAAAATTTCTTCCAACTTTCGACAAGGAGTTGCCTTTCTATTAGATGTCCGCGAGAAGTCTCGTACAACTGGTATTGTGAACTTGCAAAAGGATTTGTTATCACAACTCCGTGGGTGAAATTTTCATCTCTTCCGGAATGATGATCTGGAACACACTTCTCCAAACTAGAGTGAAGGACAAAAAATGCTTATTTTCTTAGATGACCTATAGCAGCGAGCAACTGCTAAAACTTGCTGGTGAAACTTGGTGTATGGTATTTGGAAGTAGGATCATTTTAACCACCAGAAATATTGGAATATTGCCTAAGAATGAAGGTTTTCACCGGTACAAAATGCAAAAATGAAATCTGATGATGCTCTGAAGCTCTTCAGTAGACTTGTCTTCGAAAGTGACTCACCTCCAAAAGAATATAATGAGATTTCGAAAGAAGTAGTACAAACAACTGGGGGACTTCCTTTGGCTATTAATGTCATAGCTCCCTTATTCAGATATAGGAAGCATCCATGGGGGGGTACACTTGAGAAGCTTAAGAAAGAGATTGATAAAGATGTGGTAGAAGCAACAACGACTAGTGAACACGTTCAACCAGGAACTTTGAGGTGTTCCTCAACTACCAAGGACCCGAGAGTCGTTCTAAAGTCGTCAATGCTCTCTGTGATTTCTTAGTTCGTGCTGGAGTCCAGGTTTTCTATGACAACGAAAGCATTAGGCCAAAAGGGGAAATCATTGAAGGAGAATTGATGGAAGCCATCATTAACTCCAAGATCTACATCCCTATTTCTCTAGGGACTATGCATCCAGTAGGTGGAGCCTCCTTGAACTACAAAAAATTATAGAATGCTGGGAAGCTTCACAAGAGCAAGAGGAGGAGAAAACAATTTTACCCATCTTCTATAATGTGGATTTTAGGGATGTCGGACTACAAACTAAAGTATACACCACTGACCTACAAAGGCACAAGGATGTGTTAGGTGAAGATGCCGTGAAGCCGTGGGAGATCGCACTTCAAAAGGTTGCCAAAATCAAGGGATGGAACATGCATAATCAAGGGTAATGTTCATGTTAATTGGATTTAGTTATTGGTTTTGCCTTTGGATTTAATTTTTGGAAAAAGTATAAATTAATTTTTAACTTTACCTTATCTATATTTTTTAACTTTCGTTTTTAGTTTAATCGGGTCTCAAATTCTTAATGCTTTTAATGTTTAAAAAAAATTTCTTCCATGTTTAACACTTGTGAGCTTGTTATAAAAAGATGAATCAGGTGTTTAACTTTTAAAAGATCTGCATAACACTATTCCATGGGTAATTAAGGGAATTAAGGTAGTGAACATGCCGTCGTCTATATAACTGTAATAATATGGGATAACTAATGATTTGTCAAACTTAAATGAACAGAGAAGTCATATATTTTGCTGTGTTAGCTATAGGTTCTTATCCAATGGAAATTTCATTGGTTTGATTGTTATGGAATACACTATTTGATAAACTGCAGCTTATAACATTAAGTGTTCAAATGGTTACAATTGTGCTTTTTTTTTTTTTTAGGCTGTCTTGGCTTGCGAAACCTATAGCGGAAGACATCTGTCGTAAGTTATGGAGAAATAGTGACTTGGAGAAGGTACCCGATGACTATGTTGGAATGAGCAACGCAATGGAAGACATCATGAAGTTTTTAGATGTAGACGCCCACGATGTTCGATTTGTCACCATTCACGGCATTAGTGGTGTGGGAAAGACTACTCTCGCGAGGCTTGTTTACCATAAAATCTCTACTCATTTTCCAGAAGGTTGCTTTTCTTTCAGATGTTTGTGGCCAGTGTCATACTACTGGTATTACGAACATGCAAAGGAACTTAATATTACAACTTCTTGAGGTGAGTTTGTTCGATCTTAGTGACGTTAACCAAGGGGTGAACATTCTCAAAGAAAGATTAAACCACAAGAAAGTGCTTATTGTCCTAGATAACCTAGACAATAGTGACCAATTATGCAATTTAGCTGGTCATGCTTCATGGTTTGGTAAAGGAAGTAGAATCATTGTAACAACTACAGATAATGGAGTAGTGTCTAAAGTTGGAGGTGTTCATCAATACAAAATGCAAGAACTGAAATTTGATGATGCTCTGAAGCTCTTCGTAGATTGGTATTTAGTAGTGATTTGCCCTCGAAGGACTATCATGATATTTTGAGAGAAGTAGTAGATACAACAAGAGGACTTCCTCTTGCTATTACTACCATAGCTCCCTTATTTAGAAACAATAGTATAGATGTATGGAAAGGTACACTTGAGAAAGTGGTTCATAAGGACTTCAAAGAAACGTTGATCATGAGTTACAAGCAATTGGACTACAATGAGAGAGAAATTTTTCTTGATATCGCTTGTTTGTTCATTGATAAAGAAATTGAAGATGCAACTTATTATTGGGAAGCTCGACAACTTTTCCCAAAACTTGGAATCAAGATTCTCAAAAATATGTCTCTTATAGAGATTGTTGATGGAAATCAGCTACAAATGCATGATCTCCTTAGAGATTTTGGAAGAAATCTTGTTGATGAGGAATTTAATATTCCCGAAAGGCGCAGTAGGTTGTGGTCACCGGAAACAACTCTTAGCGTTTTACGTTCGGAGAAGGTAAACAATGACTTTACCTCATTTTATTAAGAAATAAATTAAAATTCTCACTTTGTCTACTCGAGTTTCAATTGCTAGGGAACTGAAGAAGTGTTGGCTCTCAAACTTGGGAAACTCGATGCGAATTTCTATTTCAACTACAAACAATTTGCAAGCTTAACAAAACTCATGTTCCTTCAATTAGATGGTGGAATCTTTGAAAATGAGGATTTCAAGAATGTTTTTTCAGAATTGAGATGGCTTTCTTGGGATAATTGTCCAACTGAATTTAAAGCAACCAACTTGTCTTTCGAAAATTTAAACGTCCTTATGCTTTCAAAGAATCTAATCACTGATGATTGGCATGGGTGGCGTGAACTCAAGGTATAGTGTCATTTTCGTTAATTTGATTTTGTCTTATTTACATCACATAATAGTTGTTTTACGAGTTTAAAGTAATTTGCAGGTAGCAAAGAATTTGAAAGTCCTCAAGTGCATAGAATGCCACCGGTTAACGAAGTCGCCGAACTTCTTTGATTTCCCACGGTTAGAGAAATTGGTTTTAAAATTTTGCACAATGTTGAGAGAGATAGATTGGTCCATTGGCACACTGGAGCACCTTACTTACCTGGAAATCACGAGTCTCTTCAATATGAGATCACTACCTAAATCTATTGGTGGTCTAAAGACTTTATCAGTTCTAAAGCTAAAATTGGAGAATCTAATTGAGTTGCCTAGCTCAATTGGAGAGTTAGAGAATTTGAAGTATTTGTGCTTATGGTGTCCTAAGGTGAGAGAGCTTCCTAAATCAGTAGGGAATTTAAAGCTGTTAGTTGAGTTGGACATATCATATACAACAATCACCAAGTTACCAAACTTTGTTACAAATCTCAAGAGTTTAAAGGTCTTCAAGTTACCATTGACCCAGCTCAATCCATCTAGCGAAAGGGAAATTGAAATCTCAAAAGAATGAATAGAATGGAGTTAAAAACTAGTTATGGTTATTGTATTGCTTCTTTTCTCATAGTGATATTGTCTCCCTTAATAGCTTTTTATTGCAAAAAGATCAAATTTATGGCTATTTTTGCTATCATATGTTTTGTTTCTTGATGTTGAAGAAATAACTCATCTGTGTTAAACAATGTTAGGAGCATTAGTAAAAATTTAATGATATATGACATCTCTTGTGCATCTACAAACAAATTAAAACAAGTGGTATTAAAGCTTGATTAGATATTAAAATTACTGCTTTGAAGTTTATGTATTATCCAAATCACTGGTTCATGCTTCCCATTTTCGTAGAACTAGAACCGGACTTGTGAAAGCCGAATCAATTCTTGGTTCTGAGAAATTCATGGTTTTCACAATTCGGTTCCAATTTCACCAAAACAGTGCAGTAATTTCTTTTTTAATTTGCTAATGCTAAAAAAACAAATAAATAAACCAAATACGTAAATTTATAAAAATTACACAGAGGTTAATCTCCAAAAGATTAATCTCCATCAGTTCAGGACAATCATCTTTCCCTAGACGGATAAACATTTCATATCTGAAAATTTGGGAAGTGTACACAACGTCTGACAATTTCTGAACTCAAGTTCTTCTAGACTTGAAGGAAGAAGCTCTGGGATTGCATTTACACCCAAATCATAGAGACAAAGAGATCTTAAGTTAGTGAGAAAGGAAAGATTTAGCAGTGACCCCATTGAAGAACCGGAAAAGCTCGGCTCCCCCAAACCAACGGGAAAGTTTGTCAATCCAGAAGACGGAGCCTCCGTAAAACCCAGAATCTCCACACGAGTTAAGTTACCTATCTCCTTAAGAACTTTAGTGAGCCCAGGCACATCAATGGCACCAAATTCTACTAAATTACGCAGATTTCCGATGGAATTAGGCAATGTCTTAATGTCTATGTAAGGATAATCTTGTACAAATTTTAATATTTGCAACTGCTTCTGCAATATTTATCAAATGTCATAAGATGCTTCATAACTCGCGCAATCCGAGTACAAGTAAAATTTATCAATTTGATGCATATAAAGGAGAGAAGTTTTGCTATCTCAGTCATTATATCACAATCTTGTTTCAAGTAGTAATAATACCATATGTATATATGGAGTGATAATAACTATCTACTTTATTTTAGGAATATTTTTATTTTTTAAATTTATTTAATACGTATCAAGTGTTTATTAGTTAAGATAAGATGAGGACAATATTTCCGGGGCAGCAAATATTTTTCCCGTATAAAGAAGACAAATTTCATCACTATACAAAAGTGTAATTTATTTTAATATATTCTGCTTTTACTTAAAGAATAATATATGTAAAATATCTATATATGCTAATATCATGTAAAAGCAAAGTTATGCTAATTTCATGTAGAAGCACAGTTATTTACATTCTTTGTATTTTCTCTTTTAGAAACTATATTATTCATGGGTCCGGTTCCAGTTCTCCACCCGTGAACGGTTTCAATTTTTTTCCCCCTTAAACGCACTTGTAGGGAAAAAAAAAAAACACAAATAAATAAAAATAATACCAACATTTAAATCAGGTAAATTGCAGTCACTTCTTTTTGCATATAAACTAGGAAGTCACTTCTTTTTGTATTATTTAAATCAGGTAAATTGCAGTAATCATCTTGAATTGAATAATCATCATTGTCTATTAACATCACTTGTACCGCTTAGATCCGAACGATAGATATCATCGCGGGTTCGGATGGAGATTGACTTCGAAGATGACAGTTCGGATCTAAGCCACACAAGTGATGATATGGTCTTCTTGCAGAGTTTGTTCGAGGCCCATCATATTTGGAGTTACGAAATGACAGCATCTTATGGAATGCAAAGCAAACCGTCTGTTATTTGCTGGACTGAGGTTGTTTTCATCATAGCTTGTTAAATGGTGCTGAAAAGGCCTCGATAAATAAGTTCAAATCGGAAAGGAACATAATCTAGCGCACAGCAATGGGATTCTGTTTATTTATGTTCTTAATCTCATGGCATGGATATAGATACAAATTGATTGAGACTTCAGTATGAGCTCATGAATGCACGCTTTAGCTAATTTGATTCGGTGGCTCTTAGTCACAGAAATGGGATTCTGTTTCATTTCCATCACTTCCTCATTCCATCGAAAGCGCAACTGGTAGTGTCAACTTAATTATTCTTTGATCTGTAATCTAAAATGATTTCTTCAAATAAGTTATTGACAATTTTTCATGATAGAAAAAATGCTGGGTTATATCGGACGCTTATCTTTCGAAATCCTAAAAGAATTTATTATTGGATTATAAATACATCTTCTTATAACTTGTTGTATTATTGCTTATGAACAATACTTACACAAAAATCATTTAAAATTTCAATCTTGTGGACCTCAAGAGTCATAACTTATAAGGAAGGAGTGGACCACTTGTCAAAATCATTTTCTAGGAATCAGATGGTGCTATAATTAGATCTTTAACCTGTTGTCACCATAAATTTTCTTTGGTGGATTCGTCACAACTGCTCGTTCATTAATTGGGGCCAACATAAACCAGTTCACATAATGAAAAACATTGTTGATTTGAGCTTCATCGAAAGAGCATAGAGTTGCGCTGTAGGAATTTACCACATGAACAAACATATCAAGACACTTGAATTCATTTTTTATTATTTTGATAGCTATTGAAAAGTCGGAAGTACTTTCAGTTTTGTGAAAGCTCAACTAATGACGAAAATTTGATCCATGGAAATTAGCCCAAAGTTTGGCAAAGAAGATATCAATATATCCTGCTGGTATCCCACGATCGAATTTCATTTGTTATCTTTGAGTACTTCTACGCCACTAAGGAATTAAGGCTAGGATTGGAGGCATCTGAATTAAGTTCAATCCAACCTTATTGCGGTGGCTTCCATCTAAAGCAAATCATGTCAAAAGTTAAAATTTCCTAAATCTTTTATAATGATTTCATAATTCTTCAGATAAATGTCCAATTTGATATTTGAATTTTGCACAAAAATTTAATTTGATACATAAATTTTAAAGTTCTTAAGTGAATATCCAATCAAATTTTCTATGATTACTTTTGCTATCTCTTTAATGACATTTGTTGACTTGAAATAGACAAACTACTAGGGGTGGAAAATAGATTCTTAGTGTTTTAGCATCGATGACAATATTTGATAGGAAAATGTTGCGTCTTGGAAGAGAATGCTCAAGAAAATCTCTAAAAGTGAGAACAAGGAATTTGAAAGAAAGAAAGAAAGAAATGTTAGAAAATCCCAAGAAGGTAAGGCAGATTGATATAAGTTTCTAATCTTTGGGCTATTAATTTCACTAGAATTGGGAAAACTTGTGAATGAAAGGGTATGGAAGTGATAAAATAGGATTGGAAGGGTTAAGATACATCTTATTTTGCAAATAGGTGAAAATTTGACAAAGGGGATGATTTCTAGAAGTACACAACCATATGCGGCCTGTGCACTAGAATATGTACCTCTTAAAGATTAAAAAATAACGAATTATAGAATTGTACAACCCATGCATGAGCCCTTGCATTAGGTCGTGTAACTTTCTATGGAACTGCAAAAACTGTACTTTGGAAGGCATTATCTATGCACAAACCTATGCACCATGTCATGTAACTTTCCATGATATGAAAATTTGCATTTGAAAGTGTATAACCAAGTGCACAAGCCCATGCACAGCCCCTGTAGATACACTTGACCATGCACCTTTCTATAACCAATTTGATTGATTTATGAGTTACACAACCCCTCTGTATGGTCATGCATTTTCCCGTCCATACTAAAACCTATCCAAAATCACCTCTTTCCTTTGCAAAAGTTATTAAGATCTATTTAATATCTTCCTATAAGAATTCTCTTATAATTTATGATATGAAAACCTAGATTATAGCAAGGTACAAACAAGTACTATGAAAATATTGATCGTAGTTGAGTGTGGAATTATGAAGAATTCTAATAACTAATTTTGATATGTAATCTATGTGGTGAATTTTAGAATTCGAGATAAATCAATGATGTGGGTATGTGTATTACCTTATTTGGTGGTTATACTAGGTAAGATAGATTAACAACTTGATTGATAAATCTAACTATAAACATTATATGTTGCATGTACTTGGTTATGGTTAATGGACTGTGAGTACTGGTGATGCTAACGCGACATCTTGATGATCCTTATGTGACACTAGCTCTGTTAGGAATCGCACTTAGAGATAATTACAAGTAGATATAAAGAATTTGGACTCATACACTCATGGATGCTGAGAAGTGCCCAGCATCGTATATATGTATTATTATATTTACATGCAACAAGATATTGAGTTATCCATATGTTGTTTGTTTGCCTTAAGATAAAGATAATAAGATCTTGATTGTTGCATTAGTGATAAGTTGTATGTATATGTGTGTTTGCTTGATCACATGTATGTGTTTATGGCATACTGACTAGACTTTGGCTCATTTCTTTTATGTTTTTTCATGTACAAGTGGTACACTTATAAATGGTTCTATCGTTATTTGAAAATGGTTAATGGATTTCAGGAATGTAGTTAGTATTACAGACTTTCTAGATGATGAATAGAGGACATGTGATGATCTATGAAATAAGACTATAGTTATGTGTAGTTATTTGAATGGAAAAAAAAAAAAAGGAATTTAATGCTTACATGGAGAAACATTCTAGATACAATATATGAGGACAGTATGACTGATTTTGATGACAAGTATAAAATCTAACTTTAATTTTAAACTTACTAATGTATGAGTGACCTTGGAGTAATATATAGAGTACATTATGGATTTCTAGTGAGTTTTGAACCTTTGCCTGTTCATCTTTAATATGGATATGTAACAGATTGTAATGTCCCTAAATTTAGGGTATCAGAGTGAGCTTAAACCGATAAATTAAAAGCAACCAAATATTAGTTGCTTAAGAAGGCTACTTAAAATGATTCTTGTTTCATTCTTTCATACCAACCTATGTTAAATTTCTTGATCCTTAATTTTGTTTTGATATCATATGAGAGGCCATTTTTCTTTTTTGCTTTTTTCATATTTGAATGAAATTTAACCAGTAATCTTATAACATATCTCTATGAGTAAACCAACGAGAATAGTGGTTTTATAGTTTGGATGCAATTATGAAACTTATGAATATTATTGACTTAATTATGTCATATATCACCATATTTTATAATTATAAATTAAAGAAGAATTAGTGGTTGTATTAGTGGTATTTTAAATTGGGAAAATTACTTTTTGGTGTTATAACGAAGGGATGAGTTTCGAACTTAAGAACTGTTACTTTAGAATCTAGAAGAGATTCCACTAGGCCACAAGTGGAAAATTACATTTTTACATCTTAATATTTTCCACTTTTCTATTTAACTCCTTAATCTTTTATTTATCTATTTATTTATTTTTTCTACTTTGGTTGTCAACATTTGCTTGTATTGACAAAACAAGACTTTGTGAGTAGGCTAAGGGGTAAGTTTTGCTAGTGGTACTTAAGCTTTTTGAATAACCTTTTTAATATAACATAATTGTACTTAAACAAAATTTTTATCCATAAAAATACTTAAATCTTGCACCCATGGTACTTTTGGCTAATATCCGCCAAAAGTCTGGCATTATGATAATGTGGTAGGAATCTTTCTTAGAAAAAAAAATAATTTTTTTATCTCTTTGAGTTGGCTTCTTTTCTTTCTTTTTTTTTTTTTTTTTTTTTTGTCTCTCACTCTCTCTCCCTCTCACATATGCATAATCATCACCATCATCATCATCTTCTTCTTCTTCTTGTTTACATAACCTTATAAAATAAAAGGAATAAAAAAACCCAAAATCCACAAAGATCTAATTTTTTTCCCTTCAGTCCTCAATAAGTTTGAGTAGGAACTTCAAAATAATAATAAAAAAAAAAGTTACAAACCTTTTGTCAAAACCTAAAGAATCGATTTTTTATATTTTTTTGAGGTAAATAGAAGATGAGTCAATGTTCTTTTTATGCATGAATGTTGTGCGAATGGGTCTTGAGTTGATGGTGAAGGTTAATGAAGGAGATGAAGGTGTTGTTGAAGAAGTTGGGTTTTTGCGATGATGGTAGGCTTAGAATAAGAAAAAAAAATCTTTTGGGAAGAAGAAAAAGAAAAGGTGCCAAAACCCAAAGATTATAACGATGAGGAAGAGGAAATTAAATCTTTAGTTGGTCGAGATTATACGTTGGATTATGAGGTATTATTATTATTATTTTTTTTTTGGTTTTCTATTGCTTCATCGTGATTTTGATGATTTGTTGTATTATCTTTTTTTTTTTTTTTGTAGATTAGATTTTTTTTCAAGCCAGTTGTGATGTGTGTTTTAATTCTTTTTATGGGAAGAAGAAGAAGAAGAAGAGAGGGGAAGAGACAAAGAGAGAGAGGGAAATAAAAAAAATAAAAGAAAAAAATTCTAAGTAAGAAACATGAAATAATTTTTTAATAGGGATTATATGCCATTTCAACATGTCACTCGACTTTTGGCATATTCTAAACAAAAGTATCATGGGTATAAGATTTAAAAATTTTAGATATTTTGTGAGTAAATTTTTTTTTTAAGTATAATTTTGTGATATTTAAAAAATTCAGGTACCAAGTAAGAACTTGTGGTCTGGTGGCATATCCTTTGGTCTTTTATATGAGAAGACCTTGCTTCAATTCCCTTCTTCCTCATTGTAATGGAAAAAAAAAAAAAGTTTAGATACTACCAGTGAAACTTATCCGTGTGCTAAGTATCTCTCGTTACCTTTTTATTGTGTCGATTTTTATAATTTTTTAATGGACATGTATATGATACCTGTTGCTCTTGTAGACCACCTAATTAACACAAAAATGACCCATATACTTCCTAATTCCAAATCCTACTTGGTATGAATTGAATAGATGGGTGTGAGATTTTTTATGGAACAAATTTGGGTCCCTAACTGTCTTAATTAGGTTGAACATAAGAAAAATTAGATAAGCATTGAGGATTAATTATATTATTGGGTCTTCTTGGATTATCTGCTTTTCATTTGTATCTGTATATGTATCTAAATTTTATGTATAAAGGTGTCTGATTTGAAGCTATATTTTATCTATATTGGTCTATTTGATATTTTTATGAGAACTGCCACATGTTTTGCATCTATATATATTTCTTGATAGGCAATTTATTAGAAAAAGTTCGAAAAAAAAGTGTGCCATCTGTCGGGTGCCGAATGCCAAACGGACTCATAATTTCCATTTAAGATTTACTTTTCTGTTCGATCTTCTACCTAAGATACTAGGAACACATAAACAGAAGGGTTTTTTGTTCAAAAGTTTGCACTAGAGGTTGATGTACTACTCCTGACCAATGTTTGATTACGTGAGTAAGGGTCTAGTAGTAGCTAGATGTAACACATATTTATAAAGGGAAAAACAAAATATTACTAAAGTTATCATTAACTGGTTTGATTGGTTCTAACTCGAAGATGGAAGTGTTTGATTGTAAGGAGTAGGGTCACAAACGAGCCAACTCGAAATGATACAATATTAAATTTAAATTTGAGCTTGATTCAATAATTCAAAACTCGGGCTCAGCTCAAGCTTGAATGAGCTTAAGATTTTAAGCTCAAGTCTAGCATGAAAACGCTACATAAGTTTGCATTCGACTCAATTAAGCTTATTTAAACTTAATTCATATATATATATATATATTAGCTTTAATATAAATAATATTAATATTCAAACTTGATTAATAGTTATACTCAACTTAATCTTTCAGGCTTATGAGCTAATGGTGCTAAACATATGAAACTCAAGCTCAGCTTGATAAACTATTTGAGTAACTCGAGCTTAAGCTCAACTTAATTATATTTTAATAGAACTTAAATAAATATTAAACCGAACTCAAATAGTTCGTAATCCAACTTTATTTATCTGCATTGGTAACAACGAGGAAGATCAAGATAAGGAACATAAATCTTTTAGAGTGTAGATGTGTGGATTCAAGTGAAGTAGTCACGTGCGTACTATGTAAGTATCATGCTACACGTGGCTTGCAATGAGTGAAACATAATGAAATATCAAAGGTGATCAAGAGAGAAGTGGAATAGGGAGGAGGAGTAACTGATCCGCTGTAAAAGTACAGATAAAAATAAAGAGCGAATTCTTTCACAAGTATACTAGGTCATATCAAGTAATATAATGATGAGCAAAGTATCAATCCCACGAGGATTACTTAACTACTAAACAGGTATTAGATTCTACTATTATCCAGGCAATCGAATTTAGGACAATTAACTAATTAACTACTACTAAACCTAGATTATACTTACCAATGAGAGCGGAGAGAGTGTTTTTAAGAGAAATGTATCGATTGAATGTGGGAAAAACACAATCCACTCTAGTCTTACTAATCATATTGCTATCTTTTTATAATAACCATTAGCTTTATGGATATTCACATGAAATTATCAAAGATCTTAACGCTTTCTCAAGTTTTAAAATCTCAACAACCATTAATTAATCCATTAGCTTCGACTACACAAGTTAATAGTGGAATTGAAATTACAATCATGAATCTTCCAATTCGATGATTGACTAATGCCTTAAATCAATTTCTCTTAATCCTAAGTGAAATCCCTTAGTATATGAAAGGGTGAAAAAGTGCTTTCATTGTTGTCGAATAAGAAGCCTTCGTATCTTAATGCATGTATTTAATTTATTCGAAGCTAACTTAAGAATTTCTTATGAACCCTAATTTTCCTTCCAAGTTATCAAGATTCCACAAATCTAACAATTCTATAACAAAACTACAATCATCCTCTTAGTAATCCTAGGGTTTCATCATATTCCCATAAGAAAAGCTTAGCAAGTCATGGATGGATTCAAACAATTACAATTCAAAGTAATCACAACAAAAAAAAATTCATCTTTAAAACCACATCACCAATTCAATCACAAGTATCTTGTTGCAACACTTCAACAAAAGTCTCGATCTTCAATCCTTCAAATGATTATAGGGCTTCGAAATCAACAAAAGTGAATCCAGAACAACTCTCCAACAAATCTAATCTAGGATCTCTAATCTAATCTAGATCTGGAGAATATCATAAAGAAATTTTGTGTGTGTCTTTCAAATGAACGAACCTTATGAATTTATAAGCAAAAACCAAGGAATTTGAGTCATTTTAATGTAGGCTGGTAGGTACAAATTATATGCCAATGGCATAGAAGCGGCGTAAGTGTGAACACTGGTAGTATTTGAGTCGGCCTTAATGATTTGCAATTTGTGGATGAGCTACACCAGTCTAACATTGCCAGTGTAGATTCCCCGTTTGCCGACTTATGTTCAAAAATGTGAAGGTCGATGAAGTCCTCTTGTACACTGGCAGTGTTGATGCCAGCTTTAATAATTTTGATTCTATTCTTGTGCAAGGACGGCTCAATGCCGGTAGTGTAGGATGGAAAAATGCCGGTGTACGTTATAATTCTCCAATGCTAGTAAAATCTTTTCTTTCAAAGTTGGCAGTGTTGGTTAATTTGATGAAGGCTGGCTATTTCTTTGTTCAAGGCCGATGGTGTACATTTTTTGATGACCGGTTGTCGACAGCCCATTTTTGCTCCCTTTAAAAAATATATAAATACAAAAATACAAAAAAAATGAAAAATTAAAAAATCATAAAAATTGTAAAAAAGATAGAAAATACAATAAAAATTGAAAATTGTCAAAAAAATACAAAAAAACAATTATCTAAATTAAAATCAACAAAAAATTAGAAAATTAGAAAATTCAAAATCAAAAAAAAAAACCATCTTTTTAGTAAATAAAATTTTTAGAATTAAAATAAATAATTGAAAAACAAGAAAAAAATATAATAAAAATAAAAGATAAAAAATGATGATGATGATAAAAACGAAAAAAATGAAAAATGAATAGAAAAAAAGAAGAAGAAAAGAAAAAAATAATTATAATATATGTTTGTGTGCATGATATGCAAGATATATTTCTGTTAGTATTCATGAATAATATTATGATTCGATAAATAAAATTTTAAAATATAAGTATAGTTAGTAAATGAATAAAGTTTCAGGATATAATTTTTAAGTAAAATTAGCAAATATGCTTTTTTGGGATAAATTATAAAAATAAGAATAGGTTTGTTAGTTTTATTTATTATTAATATCATTGTTATTAGTATTATTATTATCATTATTATATCATGTGCTATAATTATAAATCGCGATTATTCAGTTAAAGGATTACTTGTTGGAATTCACGAAATGTTTATCATAATGTCATGTTTTTTTTTTCACCCCTGTAAATATCATCTTTTTATGAAAACCTAAAAAAAAATGAAATGAGAGAATTTATATAAAAAATTCTTTTATCTTTATAATATAGTAAAAATTTTTTCCTATCTTATAAATAATATCACTTAGTTATTTTCTAAATAACCAAAAATAGAATAAATGGGGTTTTCTCAAAATTAGTATCTTTTAGGTGTTTTTCAAAAATCTTGGAATAAAAATTAGTCTTATTAGGAATTTTCAAGAAAAAAAAATACAAATTGGTTAAATAACTTAAATTTGGCGAGTTTTCAAAATAAAAAAATACAAACAAATTAAAAATTTTACAAAAATCAAAACAAACTACAAGGACCTGATTCCGGCTAGCGGATACGTAAACACATGCAGGGCGGTCACAAAAATAAAAAAATTTTAGGATCTTTTAAAAAAAATTTGTAAATATGTAAAAAGACTAAAAAATATAAAAAAAATGAAAAATTAAAATTAATCTCTTTACCTCATATAAAGATTTCTAAAGCTTAGGCAACCATTTAGGTTTTAAAATAACAACCCTCAAACTCATCAATTTATGGTTTTTCATGCATACCAGTAGCCGAACTAGAAACCAAACCACCCATTTGGTTTCTGGTTCACCTTTTTTAGGCTTGAGCTGGCGATGACTCCAGTCGAAATATTTTTCAGAAAATCGGGCTTTTTACAAAAACTCTATTGGCTCCTTGTCGAGTATTCTATGTCAAATGGATCGAGACCTTTAGGAGAAAAGGAGCAAATTTTGGGCTCGACAACTTGGCGACTCTACTAGGGAATGTTATTATTCAATAGGCTCGTCTAAGCTTTATGGGCTTAAGAAATGTTAAAATTCTATCAACATGGGATTTTATTCTTGTAAATATTTCGCATATTTTGTAAATATTTCTGACCTTTTTGTTAGTATTAGGTTTGTTTTGTAGAGAATCTTTGAAGACATTTATTTTGGGGGGGAGGGTGGGGGTTGAGGGAGGGAGGATTTTACTTAGACAAGTCGGACCTAGGCCTATTAGAAACTAAGAAGGAGGGCCATTATGTAGCTTATGGGCTCGTGGTTTTACCACTACTCAATGGTGATCAGGTTCCTCCAGCCCCATTTCAATATAGACTATGACCATTCCAATTAAGGATGGCGAGCCTATAGAACGAGGTGCCTCTAGAATCTATCCTCTATCTAGAAAAATCAAACATCTTGTAATGGGACTGATTTTCTTAAAAAAAAAAAAAAGAGAGAGAGAAATGTTAGTAATCGCTCCATTTGTGTGTTGTAAGTTGTAAACATAGGTTTGTATTTTAGGTTTTGAAAATGGTTGTAATTCTGGTTTTCTTTTCAATAGCTTTAGTCAATAACACCAGGACTTCATTATTAAGAAAATTGACCTAGTCATGTCCCTACTAAAGGTCCAATTAAATTGGAACTTACTTCAGGATTTGGCTCATTTTTGGAATTCAGACATCTACGCATTTAAACTCAATGCCAACATGTTAACCTCTATACTAAAGGAATATGCCCAACTCTTGCAGATTACCTCTCATGAAGAAGGATTTTTGTTCCTGAGATCAAGGCCTACCGAACCTAGATTTTTAGCAAATTAATAAGAGTTCAAAAATCCGAACTTATTGTTGCCATGAACTAATCCAGGGCGTGATTCTTGAAAGTCTCTTCACTAATTGACTTGTTTGCCACCCCAGTAGGATACAACAAAAACCGTCAGTTTTTTTTTTTTTTTTTTTTGGGATTTGAAATGTGGCAATAACATAGGATCAATGCTTATATAGCAGCCATTCTTGAGACCATACTATTTCCTTAAGGGAATTTCAGTGTTCATTATCGGGTAGCCGAATTGGTCTCTCAATTTCTTGATGGCAAGTCCTACATACCTGCGTTACTAGCCAAACAAATCAAATCCCTTACTCATATCAAGGAGCATAACTGTGAAGTACTATGGGCAGCTCTTACACTTTCGATTTTATGGTTTGCCAATCACCTTGGTTGCCTAGGGAATGACTTCACAAGGAACGAATCAAACATCGATATAATTGAAAGTTGTGCTTGTAAGATCAAAATTGATGGCAATATTACCACTTCAAAATGGATTGGTATATTAGAGGAGCTACCAATTGTAGCAATTCTTTGGGTAGCCAGATGGTTTAAGGGTACTAAAGATATATTAGGTTGCTTGGATTACAAATGGGTTCCTTTGGTTGGGGTCACTAGGTGCACGGGTTACTTTCCAGGGAGTGTGGTTAGACAGTTGGGGGCCATACAAGATATTAACTATACCGAACCATTGACCCTAGTGTTGCTTGATTAGATTGACGCTTAACTTGATTCACAAGCGATTAGCAATCATCTGAAAAAGATCATCGACTATTGGCAAGCCTGCACTGTAAAGCCCATTCGCGACCCTAGAGAATTGAGACCAAACTTATAGGTTTATAGAGCCACCCGAAGTTTGTATATCATTTTCAAGATCGTGCAAAGATTACTCCCTATCGAGCCCCTGATGTTCTAAGGCCTAAACCAACTCACCTCCCTCCTAAGGAGCAAAGCTATTGGTATGTACTGAAAGCAAACGTTGAGGTTCTAAATCAGGATTATGAGAAGGCCTTGGGAGTGTCAAAAATGAGATTTCAGGAGGAAAGAAGAGAGAAAGAACTTTGGAAGGAATATTATTTGAAGAAAGAAAAAGAATGCGAACGGCTGAAAGAAGACTTGGAGCAAATCCAACCAATGAAGCAGAGAAAGTTGGAATAAAAGTTATGTCTAGTCCAATTTGAGTCTACCTTTAAAGGCACCTTTTGTAAGTAAATAATCAAAGAGTCTATCCATATATAGAGTCTAGTAATTGAGTCTATAATGAAAAGGCCATTTAAAGTCCAGTTTTGCTATGTACAGACTGATTACTAACATTTTGGTTCCCTTTTTCTAAAAAATACAAGATGTCTGATCTTTTTTTTGTACATATTTCTGCTTATATATTCAAAAACTCATAAAAAAATTAAAAACTTAAAACAAAAAAAATGTATCTGACAAAATTTAAGTCTAAATGCTTTAGGTCTTACTAAGATTGCGCCCAAGAAAGTTGCTAAAGCTCGCAGCCCAATAATCACTAGGTCAAAATCCAAAATGTTAGGGGAAAACAATGAAGCCATGGAACAAAGGATGACCACTTTGGAATCAACACTTGGTAAAGTAATGGAGAAATTGGACACATTAGTTCATAATCGTCCAAATAAGGCCCCATTGCGTAACTTAACTGACACTCCTACTGAGATACTTGATCAAAACAAAGAAGTAGGGTTGCCAAGGGAAGAATTTAATATCGTGGGCCTAAAAGTGCAGAATTGGGATGAAAAAGAAAAGGAGTTGGAGAAGAAGCTGATAAAAAGAATAAGTGAGCGGCTCAAATTGTTTGAGCCTCATATTGATTTTGACAAAATAGGTCTTTTCAATCTGCAAACTCAAGACGAAGGAGAATATCCTGAAAAATTTAAAGTCCCTTAATTCAAGAAATACAATGGGACTGGCTGTCCAATGCTTCATACCCGCCTGTATATTCGCAAAATGGGTAGGTACACCAAGTACGACTCCTTGATGGTACAAACTTTTCATGATAGCGTTACAAGGCCTACCTTAGGAAAAATTGGCCCGAACCTTCTATAATCAATACAAATTCAATATAGAAGTGGCTCCTTCAATGGCTGACTTAAGCAAGATGACCAAGAAAAATAACAAGACATTCAAAGAGTATGCCCAGAGAGGTGGAGGGGTAAAGTTTCCATGGTCACTACTATGATTCCTTAAAAGGAGCTGACTACTATGTCCATTAGTACCCTTGATAAGTTATATTATTGGCATTTGGTGGGGCATACAGTGCTAGCTTTGCTGATATAATAGCAGCTAGAAGCAGAACAAAAAATGTGATCTTGTCTAGCAAATTGACTGAACCACATGACAAAAGGCCAAGCTGAACATTTGGCAAAGAAAAAGAATCAGCTATCAGTGTTGTCGACACCGTATCCTTCCAACTAATTAGCCTCAGTTTCATCTTGCAAAACCTACTCAACAAAATAAAGAGTCAGGGAAAGAGCAAGAAAGGAGAAATCGCCCATTTCGACAATTTACTAAGCTTCCCATACCTCTGTCTCAAACACTGCACAAACTCCAAGAAGAAAGGATGTTGACTTTTGAGCCTCCACTTCAAGGGTATAAACCAAAAGGGTACGATCAAATACTAAAATGCGAATATCACATGGGGCAAGAGGGGCAATCTATTGAAATTTGTTAGAGATTGAAACATCGCATCCACGACCTAATAGATGCGAAACTTATTCAATTGGATTTTATTGAAGCCCCGGGGCCAAATGTCAACAACAATCCTCTGCCCATTCATGGTCATAACATAGATATGATCGCTACTATCAAAAAGGAAAATCCCCTGAATTTGGATGAGATATCATATTCTCTATCCTAACTTACTTGGAAACTCAAACAGATGGGGCATTTACAGCATGTGAACCTCAAAGACCATGCTAGGGTTAAGATTGAAATTCACAAGCTATTGCAGAACGATGTAATCACAAAAGGGGATATCTTGGGAATGATTTCTCCAAAATTGGAACAAAAGGTAGAAAGTAAATTGAACATTTACAAGGAACTAAAGGTAAGATGGCTTGCAAGTGACCCCACCATTGATACCCTAGGTGAATCCTCTGGATAGTTGGTTGACTA
Organism: Combretum micranthum; assembly: GCA_024138025.1. Taxonomy (NCBI): domain Eukaryota; kingdom Viridiplantae; phylum Streptophyta; class Magnoliopsida; order Myrtales; family Combretaceae; genus Combretum; species Combretum micranthum. Next base: position 258,534 of record JAMXBD010001393.1, read on the forward strand.
CTCATGGCTTGGACTCCTAACTCCTTTGGAAGATGTGAGACCTACAGGTAGAGGTCTGAAATTGAAGAAAAGGATAACCAATTTCAAGCAAAGCAAACTAAAGCTGAAATACCAAGAGAAGTCTGTACGCTTGATGGGTTTCCAAAGCCAGTTGTGATTTAGTGTTATAAAGATCAGAAACCAAAAGAGACTTTGTGCCTCAAGCTCCAAAGAAATTAGTATTCAACATCCCAGTTCAACCAAAAGATTACAAGGTTATAACTTTTGACTAGGAGAAATCCAATGCCAATGATGTATGCGGTCTAACTCAATCTGGACGAGTGTATGACAACAATGAAGAGGCTAGAAAGAAATTGAGCAATGTCGAAAGTTAAAAACAGCCTGTTAAAGTGGATAGTAATCCTCAAGAGAAAGATGTTGATTCATTTATGAAAATTGTCAAGGCAAGTGAGTATAAAGTCATGAATCAACTTGCTAAAACCCCTGCTTAAATATCCCCGATGGGGTTACTGCTCTCCTCTGATTCACACCGGAATGCATTGATGAAAGTCTTGGGAGATATAAAGGTTCCTAAAAAATATACAAGCTGAGCAGTTAGGCTCAATTATCCATTTGATCTTAACATTGGATCAAGTCGCTTTTTCCCCTGAAGACTTGGGCGAAGAAAGTAATCAACATACCAAAGCTCTACATATAGTGGTAAAATGCAAAGGGATATTAATAGCTCGAGTCCTGATTGGAAATGGATCCTCCCTCAACGTTTTCCCATTATCAACCTTAGAATTGCTCGGGATAAACAAGTCTAAAATCAAGCAAAGCCCATTAATTGTTAAGGCATTTGATGGATCTAAGAGAGGAATCGAAGGGTAAGTTGAGCTAGAAGTTGAGATTGGCCCTAAGACATTCAACATTACCTTCTAAGTGTTAGATATCCCCAAATCTTTCAATCTATTACTGGGGCGACCTTGGATTCATGCAGCAGAGGCAATACCTTCCTCTCTACATCAAAAGGTTAAATTTGTGGCTAATGGCCAACTGGTAACTATGATGGGAGAACAAGACTATGCTATCTATCAACAGACTGCCATTCCTTATATTGGCAATAAGGAAATGGAAGATTTTGGATTATAGCTATTTGACCGGGTAGCTGTAATTTCAACGCCTACTGACACTCCATGTCCAAAAGTCAATGACCTGATCGACCAGGCTCACCAATCTGACTCTACTAAGGAACTTAGCAACTCTACTCTGGCTCTAAACAACTGGTTTACCATGTCCGTCAACAATACTAGCTCCTCGGATGAGTAAGAGTCTTAGGTGAAGCAAGGTAAAATATCTATATATATATATATATATATATTAAACCCTACTCTTTTCTTGATCCCTCTATGGTTGTAATTAAATAAAACTATCATTAGAATGAAATCATGAACCTTATGTTTTCCTAAATCTTCCTTATCTCTATTACTCACATCCATTTTTCTTCTCTTTCTTGTACTATATATATTCCATCTCCCCTTTCCAGGTCTAATTTCACCACAAGTCCTTCAAGATGTCATGATTTCACAAGCAGATAAGAATATAAGTATCAATTCCGACTCTATCAGATCGATTGTCAAGATCGATAGTAATGACACAGGGATTCAAGAATACTGGGATAAATATGAAAAACATGTTGATTCTCTATTATCTAAAGTTTTGATGATCACAAAATACTCAAGGAACTAATTACTTTTTTAGTGTGTAGAAGAATTATCCTTAAGTATGAGTTTTTAGATAGAACCTTTCATAGAACATTGATGAAATTTGATGAGCAAATATTTGAGTTGAATGCTTTGAATTTCAGATGTTTTGACTCTAAATAAAGCACAAATAAGGCACACATAAGTTTGTTAAAAAAAAAGGGCTTTTTCAAAAGACAAGAAAAATAAAGAAATGTTTTCCAGAAGGTTGCTTAAAGGATAAAGAATTTTTTTCCATAAATATAGAAGTTTTTACAGAACCTTTTCAAGAACCTTGAACAGCAATTCTGAGTTAACGATAGTTGCTGTTCATCTTCCCAAACAAGATCTATAATATTTCATATGGGAAAAATCAAGTATATTGAAGATCTAGCTTCGTGATAATAAGTATGTTTAGGTAATATACTTATTTTTCCATTAAAGTCAAATTATATCCAAAGGGGATTTAAACGATTTTTACTTTCTCTCTCTATAAGCGGAAACAATTCTTTAAGGACAAGATCATATACAATTTTCACAAGATTCAGGTCAAGACAAAAGGATTATCGGTATTAATTTATGACAAAAGCAAGATTATCTCTTATCTAATTTCATGGATCTTGCTAAGGAAATCAAAAGAAGATAAACGTTATCTTCAAAATAAGATAATAGAGGAAGACAACGATGAAGACCGAGATATCAGCAACAAGTAATTTCTAAAGTCTATCTCCAAGTAGAACAATGTTATGGGAGAATTTCAAAGTGAATAAAATCATATTTGGATGAATCACGGGAATCAAGTAGACTTTATCTTCATTATCAGCACCTCAAGTCATTCAAATTCAAATCAAATAGAATTACAATAAATTAGAAGAACATGTTCTATTCATTAAAGCTATTGGCTAAATTTCAAATTCAAAATAAGGATAAGAAACTACAAATCTTTAGCAGAGAAAAGTGGGATATGATCATATTTTCCAAGCAGTTTTGAATGTTAGACAAAGAAGAAGGATATATGCGCAGAAAACCATAGAGAAAATAAGAACTTTCGCTCTTCATGTTTTGATCGAAATCATTTTTTTTTTTTTACTGAGAAAAGCATCTTCTTTACTATTTCTCTTACAAACAGAATTTTGCAAACTATTTTCTTATTGCATCTTTTAAGACTTTGATACTCTTGATTGTAAAAAGAAGGAACTTGTTGTTGCCTTCTTGAGTAATAGTTCAATTACGAGTTTAGACTGTGTAGATCGACTGTAGCTAGTAGATAGCATCGAGAATCGAGCAGAGAGAATTGTACAAGCTTGTAATTTGAATTCATTGGATATAGTAGAACAAACCCGAAGGATATTGAGGTCCTCGACTCGGAGCTAGAAGAGTGGACTGACGCACAAGGCGGAACCACTATAAATAGCTGCCTGATCTTCTTTTTCCCTAATCTTTTATTTTTAGCAATTTTTATTGTTAAATCGTTTAATTGATATATTGTTCTCATATTTAAAACTCAAGGGAAAATTTTTAAAGGCAAATTTTATTATTAATAATCAATTCAAGCTCCCCCCCCCCCCAACTTTGTTGATTATATATTTGGGAACAATAATTGGTTTTAGAGCAGGCTCATTTTATTGTTTTGAGTGATCTAATTAAAATAGCTGAGAACAATGTAGCAATTAACCGTGCTCCTTTCTTTGATGGTTCAAATTTTTCCTATTGGAGATTGCATATGGAAACTTATATAAAAGCTAACGATTATGATTCTTGGCAGGCCATTTCCATTGGAGACAATGTGATTACAATGAATGGAAATATAGTCCTGACAGATGCTCAGAAGAAGATTATTGAAAAGAACAACAAAGCTAAAAAGTTGTTGTTAACCACTATTTCTGCTTCAGAATTTTATTTGATATCTTCATGTGGAACAATAAAGGAGATCTAGGATAAATTAAGTGAAACTTATGAAGGAACAAATACAATTAAAGAAACTAAAATTAATGCTTTACTTCAGCAATATGAGTTATTTAAGTTTAAAATTGATGAGTCTGTCAAAGATGCTTTTAACAGGTTCACTGCAATAACAAATGAGCTGGCATCACTTGGCAAAGTGATTGGTGATCCTGATCTTGTGAGAAAGATGCTGAGAATCTTAACCCCTTCTTAGGATGCAGAGAAAACTGCTATAGAAGAAGCTCAGGATCTCAACAAACTTTCTCATAGCCAACTAAGAGAAAAGTTAATGGCTTATGAATCCCACAAGAAAACTACATAGAGGAGAGTAGTACCAAAGGGATTGCATTCAAAGCTAAAGAAGTTATTCAAGCTGGATCTAATGATTGTGAAGATGAAGATGAAGAAGACATAACACTACTAGCCAAAAAGCTTAACCGATTCTTCAAGAAACAAAGAGGTAAGAAATTTAGTACTTTTAAGAAAACTACTAAATATAAGAAAAATGATGTAGGAAAGGGATTCAACGAAAAGGATAAGAAAAGAAAGAGATTCAGTGTTATGAGTGCAAAAAGCCAGGACATATCAAATATGAGTGTCCCACTTTGATAAAGAAAATGGAGAAATACAAAGAGAAGTCAAGCAATGTTAGCAACATCGAGTGATTTGGATGACATGGAAAGTAGTCCAAAAGATTCGGATGGAGAAGAAGAAGAAGCAAACCTTTGACTCATGGCTACTTCTGAGGTACACTCTGAATCTGATAATGAAATAACTTTAGATGATATGCTTCTTAAAATGCAAAAGTTATTAAAAGCTCTTAAAAAGGCTGACTTAAAAATAGCTAATTATGATAATGAAGTAAAATCGCTTAAGAATGAAAAGGAGGCTTTAAAGCAACATATTAAAGCATGATCTTGAAAAGTTGCATGTAGATAATGAAAAACTAAGAAAAGATAATAGTTTGTCAAAAGAAGAAACCGGAGTGTTGAAAGTGAAAATAGACGAGTTATCTAATTCAATAAAGAATGCATTTAATAAATTCAATGAAAGTGACAAAAAATTAACAATGTTAATTTTATCTCAAAGATTATCCTTTGAAAAGCATGGTTTAGGATATGAGCATGGATCTAGTTCTAATACATCTAAGAAAACCGTATTTGTAAAAGCTAAACCAAACACAAATAATGAATCAAGTGTTAAAAAGCAAAATTTAAAATCAAATCACATGAAAAGAAGTTACACACGCAACATCAGAAGGTATTCCAAAAGTTCTTCTTATTATGAAAAAAATACCAGAAGGTATCATTCATATGAAAACAATACCAAAAGGTATTTTAGAAGTTACCCAACTCATGAAAACAATACCAAAAGGTATTCTAGAAGTTACCCTATACAAAATAACATGAAACAGGTAAACAACATGTATAGTAATTACATTTCATATGCATGTTTCTTTTATAATAAATCTGGTCATATTGAGAAATATTGTTATTATAAAAGAAACAAGCTTAGTAATGAAGAAGTTAAACAAAGAAACCAAACGAGTTTGTCTTATAAAAGACCCAAACTAGTTTGGGTTCCTAAAAAGGTTTAATCCTCTTGAATTTTGCAAGAACATGAAGCTAAAATTAAAGGAACATGGTAAAAGATAGTAGATGTTCCAGACATATGATAGGAAATGTCACGCCTCAAAAGGGGGTCTAGTAGGATTAATCTAAAGCTATCATACCACGTGTGCACTGGTAATATGAGAGCCGTCTTGTAAGTTAGAGTGTACAAAACTCTATTTATTTATCAATGTCTTTCATATAAATGATATATTATATTATTGGATTTCAACTATGGAATCTGATTATCCACTTTCTACCAAGATCGCAGAGAATCGGTATCCCCTACCAAATAGTGAAAATGGGTTTCAAACTTACGACTTACAAATTTCAAATTATTATAAAAATTATCTACTTTACATTCTAAGTTTACCATATCCTATATTTCTATCTTTAATAGAGTTTGTTGGAGAAGCTCTCTTCACACAATCCTATCCCAATCCCAGCTAGTATTAATCCTGCACAAAAACTGTTGGAGGTGAGCAAACCACGGGCTTAGGGAGATGACCTGACCAAACCACACATCAAACAATAACAAACAAGTATAATTACCAATCATATGTAATGTAACATCAATCATATGCACATTACAAGCTTAGATGATCTAAAATCCAAAGCAGGATAGAGATTTACGTCCTCTCATCAAAGTTGAAGGATCATAGTGCTATGACCCACCTACCCAAAGGAGACTAAGCATACAGGAATTAACAATACTCACTTTAATTATCTTTTTAAATTAACCATATCTTAAATCTCTCATTTCCTGTTTTTAGCCTAAGAAACTCCACTAAGTGTTAGTCCTTTCAAAGCGATACCATAAGCGGTATCCTTCGTTTACCATTTAGTTCCTATAGTACCGACAGCTCAAAGGTAACCTTGCGTTGATCTAATAGCTTTTAGCCTAGGTCAACCAAGCATTATCAGAGGGCTAAAATACTAACACGTAGTAGGTTGCCACTTGCTCAAATGTTGTTTATGCAAATCGTGCAATGCATGATCATTTTCTTTTACGGTATCAAAAGTTTTTAGTCAGGTTTAAGGTGATCATACAATTCACAGACAATTTCAATATGCTTCATACAGTAATTATCATATAATAAACTTATCACTTATAAAAGGATAATTTTGGCAATCAAACATACAACAAACATCATGCAGTACACCCAAACCCCACATGCATATTAGTTTGATATATTATTATTATAAATGCAGCTATACTGCAAGCACAAATAGTATGATAAGGTTAAAGTTACTCACCTGTTGTCCTTATTAATTTGTCGTAGTAAGCTACTGGGATTCCAAGAACTAGTTATATTTTTCCTATAAAATGAGATAGCAGCTATTTAATATTACTATTATTCATAATGCTTTTGGTTGCACTTTTTGTGTCCTAAATTTAAGTTTCACTCTTTTTAATTCACTTTGTTTTCCCTAGGTAGGAGTTTCAAATTTTAAAGGGTTGTCCTTATTTAACATTGTCAGAAAATCCATGTAAACACATTTTTTGTAAGAGAAGTCTTCCTAAAAATTATAGGTACTAACTTTAATTGTATAATTTTAGACTAGGTCTGTTATTTTTATTTTAACTCCATTTTAGCGTATGTTTAGGCGTTTAGAAAACTTATTTTGAGTATTGTATAATAATTGACTTAATTTTATTAATCTGTAAGTTTTATTTATTCTATGAGTACCGGTAATTGTCATAGAATATTTTAAGTTTTGTTTTGCTTAAAAATTTTGTTATCAAGCTTTTATTCATTTATGCCGTCCTTTTAATATATTTCTATCTTAAGGTAGTTGATATTTATTTTTATTATTTATTTTTATTTTGCTTATCTTGTTCTTAATTGACAATCATATTTTATTTAAGGTGTTTTCTTTATCATATATTTATTTAAGTTTCCATTCCATTAGTGTCCAAATTGATAGTGAATTTTTAATTATTACTTCTTCGTTCGTCTACCTTATCTATCTTTGCAGGTTGTAATTTCTAATATTTACAGGGTTGGTATCAAACGTATATTATATTTAATATTTAATATTATATATATTTTATAAAAATAGAGTCGAGGTATGTAAGTTATAATCCTAAAAGTTTGGTTTGGTTTCATGGTGGAAAAGAAGGTAAATTAGAGTTTTAATTTCTGCACTAAGGGCTGCAGGGTGGTGCTGAAGGGAGGGGTGATGCTCTGTTTTCTCCCCTGGCTTTTGCCTTGCCCATGCTGGAGGGAGGGAAGGCCTGTTTGCTCTCTACCTCGCCTTCTGCACTGCCAGTTCTAAAGGAAAGGATGAGCTAATTTGTAATTTTTCCAAATTTTGTGAGTCGATTCTTGTTATGGTCTTAGAGTTACACTTCCTTGTTAGGTTTCTAAAGTTTCTTTTTGTTAGTTTTTACTCCATATACTATATAACAAGTGCATTTTACTAAGTATTAAACTAGTTTTAGGCTAATACATTCATGGAAAACCCTAATTTACATATGGATCAAAACTTAAAATTCGTTATTCCTATTGCACTAATTGATTCTCTATGATATTTAACTCTAAACTTAACATATTTCTAGCATAGAACATAAATGATTCAAGTTTTGGCAAGTCATCAAATATTTGTTTATACATACATGGTCTAACCGCACTTGATAAGCTTCATACATAATCCAACTTAGTGTTTTTCCTAGTTTTTCCGTCCATAGATATAATACATGAAGTAGACTTTAAGATAGTTGGAGCTTACCTTGTTTAGATATGGAGTTTGAAGTGATAAGCACTTCCTTTGCTAGAACTGAACCTATGAATAAGAACAATAGAATAAGTTTTAAAATTTTCTATGAATAATTAATTTGTTTAAGACCTTACCTTACCTTTGACCTTTATTCTTGAATTTTCAATTTACTTCAGCAAGGTGGAGTTTTTGTCATGGAATTTATGGTTGAGATAGGTTGTGTGTGTTGGAACTTTGTTTTGATATAGTTTTTTCTTTGAAAAGCTGTGAGATTCAAAGTTAAACATATGAAGGAAGGTGTTATTTTGTTTTGCTTTGTGATATCGTGTTACGATTGAATTGTGAAGCAAAGTAGTGTTTAGGTTTTGATACTATTTATCTTATGAAAAGTGGAGCTTACGGTTTTGAAATTGGAAGAAAGTGATATTTGTCTTGTTGAACTTGACTTATATATGGAGGGGCATGTGTGTTGCAGTTTTAGACTTAGATGAGGATTATTGTTTTATTTGTTTATTTATTAAGAACGCTAATTGTCAAGTTGTAGTTTGATGTTGATGTGTGTTGGAATTTCTATATGACAAGATGAAGCAAATAAAATAATTTTTTTAATTGATTTTCAATGTTAGGGTCAAGTGGGTTTGTATACACGGTTAGAGTTTTGTGTAAGAGAGAAGTTTTAGTGGTCAATTACTTGTCAACTTGATATCTATTTTATTAGTTTTGATTCGCTATGTATAATCCTAGAAAATTCTAAAGTAATAACAATAGATACAAGTGGGATGTGAGTTGTTCTTGTGTTGCCTTTTGTTGATTAAAGCCTATATCTATAATCCTATAAGGGTCACGGTGACAATGAAGAAATTGAATTGAATTTGTTGATTAAGTTATATATATTTATATATATATATATTAATTTTTCCTTTGATTTTCACGGTTACAAGAAGTGAATAACTGTACAATATTGTGTCAATTTCATGTTTTCATTTTATTGTATGTTATTTTATTTTATTTATTTGTTTATTGTTATTTTTTAAAAGTTACAGTGAGTTGAAAAGGATGTGCCTGCTACTACAAGTAAAGTGAATCTCCTTTGTATCATTTAATGAAGAGCTAAAATGAATGTTTATTATTTGTCAGGTTATTATTTTCAAGTTAACCACAACTTGATCTAATTCTTGAAGCAGGTGGCATAAATTTTCTTTCAAGAATATAAGGCTGATTCCTTATTCCACTTTGCACCTACTTGGTGTATTTAGCTAGTAAAATAATTATATAATTAAATATCTAGATTATTTTGTCAAATATTAAGCCACATGCGAAGAATTTTATTAGTTATTCTTGAGTTTCTATTATAAAAGTTCATCTAAGGCTTCTGTAATATTCCCATATTATTCTTAGGTTGAAATCTTGAGTTTTAAAATTTACGTGATTGAGCTTTTTTTTTTTTTTTTTTTTTTTACAAGTCAAATTGTTATCTAAATTTGCATGGACATTTTACGAATGAAAAAAAAATTGTACCGGCTTCATAAGTATTATTTGAGTTAGCTATCTTCATTAATTTTATGTGATATTTGGAGGACTTTCATTGGATGGTGTCACTTTCTGTTTGACTAAAATTTTGCAACTTGTCCCATTTGCAAGAAGCAAGTTGCCATAATCAATTTTAGGAAATAAGGGCTAACTTCCTACTCCGATTTTTCATCGTAAACCATACGTAGAAAAGAAAAAATAAAAAATGTAAGGGAGATAGGATGAATGGAAATGCAAAAATAAAAAGAAGATGATAGATTTATGACCAACAACTATGTAAGTAGTGGGAAAAAATATGAACTTGTGAAAAAAATCAATTTTGCAGGTCCAAGTGACATGTATGATAAATACTTATTCGATAATATTTTTAGATGAAAATTTCCATATTATCGTTATTAAATATTCTGAACACTATGGTATACATAGAATTTCTATTGAAAATATGTGTATATGTGTTAATTTTCGCATTTTGTTACGTACAGTAGGAGTTCAAAAATGAGATGAAGGAGAAACGTGAAAACAAAATAAAAAAAATGTAAGGGAGTTGGGATGAATGGAAATACAAAAACAAAAAGAAGATGATAAATTTATAACCAACAACTATGTAAGGAGTGAGCAAAAATATGAACTAGTGCAAAAAGTTAATTTGGTGGATCTAAATGACACGTATGATAAATACTGATTCTATAATATTTTTAGATAAAAATTTACATATTAATGATATTAAATATTTTGAATACTATAGTATATATAGAATCTTTAGTTTAACGTTTTTATTTTTATGCTTTTATATCTGCTATCGTAAAATATATTTTATCCGTTTAAAAACTTTGTTTAGTGGTATTTTGATAAATTAATAATTATATTGCCCTTGATTCGACTTTATTATAAATTTATAAGGTTTGAAATTACATATGAATTCATTTCTATTTATAGATTTACTCTAAAGTTTTTATTAGATTAAAAATTTATTATTTATTTTATATTTGTTACTTGGTTCTTTTTACTAATTATAAGTTATTAAGTTAGATCAGAATTTTAGTTTCTATAGACTGAGAATTATTTAACTTAAAGGTATTGATATGTTTCGAATATTAAAACTTAGATTCTTAAATATTAAATAGTTTTCTTTATTCTTTATTTCGAACATTATGAATTTTTAAAATCTTAGTGATAAGAATTCTTTATTCTAATTTGTTTATACTTAAAATTTAAATCACGACAAATTTGGAGTGATTTCTAATATTTTTATTATAGTTCTTTTATGATTCTACATTTCATTTATAATATTTATTATAATTGAGTTATGTAAAATTAAGGGGATTACAGGAAAAGCTTCATTGTTCACTAGCATAACAAGGGAAGAAAAATGATATGTGAAATTTGGAGATGATAGTAGAGGTAAAATTGTTGCAGCTAGAAGCATTGGAATGTCTCCTTATATCATAGAAAATGTTTATCTAGTTAAAGGCTTAAAACATAATCTTTTGAGCATTAGTCAATTATGTGACAAATGTTATAAAATGGTTTTTGCAAAAGACAAATGTTTTCCTTTTGATGAAAATGGTATAAAATTGTTTGAAGGATTTAGAAAGAAGAACATATATTTGATAAAACCTAATGAAGTTGAAGATGCTAGTTGTTTGTTATCAATGAATGATAAATTTTTGTGTGGCATAAATGTTTAGGTCATGTAAATTTCAATCAATTAGAAAAATTATCTAAAAAGAATATAATAAGAGATTTGCCTAAAATAAATATTAAATGACATGTGAAATGTGATATTTGTTTGAAAAATAAGATGGTTTTTGTATCTCACAAAAGTAAAAAATGAAATTTCAATAAACAATCTCTTGAATTGTTACACCTTGATTTGTTTGGACCTACAATAGTTTTAAGCATGGGTGGTAGTAAATATGGACTTGTGATTGTTGATGATTATTCAAGAGACACGTGGGTTTTATTCTTGCATCATAAGAGAGATACTTTTGATTCCTTTCAAAAATTTGCAAAACAAATTCAAAATGAAAAAGGAATTTTCATAATTAGTCTTAGAACTGATCATGGAACTAAGTTTCAAAATTCAAAATTTATAAAATTTTGTGAAGAACAAGGTATATCTCATAATTTCTCTGCTCCATATACACCTAAAAAAAATGGAGTTGTAGAATGCAAGAATAGAACTATACAAGAAATGACAAGATTTATTTTCAATGAAAGTGGTATTACTGAGTATTTTTGGGTAGAAGCAGTATCTATAGCTTGCTACATCATTAATTGAGTTTATATTCGACCCATGACATTCAAGACAACATATGAACTCTTTAAAGGTAAGAAGCCTAATGTGTCTTACTTTCATATTTTTTATTCTAAATGTTTTCTGAAAAAGAATGTTTTTAATCTTTGTAAGTTTGATGAAGGATCTGTTGAAGCTATACCTTTAGGATATTCATTAAATAGTCATGCTTATTGTGTTTTCAATAAAACATCTAAAACTGTTGAAGAATCAATAAATGTTAAGTTTGTTGATATAAAGGATCATGAATCTGATGATGAAAAAGAATCTAACTTTAAAGAAGAATCTTGTTCAAAACTAAAGTCTAAAGCACCAGCTGTTGAGATCTATGAATTTGGAAACCCATAACGTATTCCATAAGATAATACAGAAGGTACTCCAGAACATAGAGAATATGAACAAAAAACTTCTAGGGCTTGGAAATATAACTCTGCTCATCCTCTTGAACAAATAATTGGTAATGTTCAATATGGTGTTAAAACAAGAGCTAGTTTACAAGATTTTGAAAATCATTTTGCATTATTATCTGAATTTGATCCTAACAATGTTGATGAAGCATTAAATGATAAAAATTGGATTGATGCTATGCAAAATGAGCTAAATCAATTTCAAAGAAATAATGTATGGAATCTTGTGCCTAGACTTAAAGGAAAATCAATAATTGGAACTAAATGGGTATTCAAAAATAAATTGGATGAAGATGGTAAAATAGTTAGAAACAAAGTAAGATTAGTAGCTAAAGGATATTCACAAGAAGAAGGAATAGAATTTGATGAAACATATGCGCCTATAGCTAAATTAGAAGCAATTCGTTTGATGCTTGCATATGCATGTTTCAAACCTGATTACGTTTACAAATTAAATAAAGCTTTATATGGTTTAAAACAAACCCTAGGGGCATGGTATGAAAGATTGAGTTTATTTCTAATTTCAAAAGGATTTCAAAGAGGAACTGTTGACACAACTTTGTTTTTAAAATCATATGATCAAGATATTTTAATTGTTCAAATATATGTGGATGATATCATATTTGGTTCTACTAATGAAATATATTGTCAAAAATTTGCTAAGTCTATGAAGGACCCTACATAGTCCATAATCCATGATAGGGGGTGCACTAATATTAACTAAAATGGATGGGTCAACTCTGAGGGACCCCATAAATGCAGATGTTGTAAAGCTTTATTATCCTTGAATAAAATGATGGTTTATCTCCTTATTGTCACATTCTTGTTTGTTGTGAATGAAAATGATATCAAGAAAAGACTAATGGCGATAGACTGTCTTGCCTCCTTCTTCCTCTTGTAAGCCAATTCACTCTACATAATTGAAAATCCACACAAAATCACACTCTCATGAAAACTCACACACGTGCACTTTCCGTACGACTACTTTACTTAACTTCTTATCTTGAAAAGAGACTTTTATTATTATATGGACTAACCCTCCTCATTACCAGTTAAGGGAAGAGTAAACATTTAATTTTCAAAACAATTTGAACAATATGATTTGCAACAAATCCCAACAAAAGCTCTCAATAGAAAGGATGGAAGAAAATTATTCAAGTGCAGTTGAAAACTTAGAAGGTACCAGACCTGTGACAATTCTGAGACAAGAAAATGTGAAGGTCATTTTGGATACATTGAATTGCTAGTTATAACACATCATCTAAGCCATGTAAGTGAATTAAAATGATTGTTAAGCTTGTTATACTTGAAATGCTTAAATTTGAAAGAAAATAATCTTCTCATGGGAAATTCCCAAAAGAATAGCATTCAATATTGTATTATAAAAAATAGCTCAAGTTTGTATTATGGATCCCCGAGCCTTGCTGTTGGTACCCAATTAAATCAAAATTTGACCTCAAAGTGATTATTGTGAAATTAAAGAGCAAGTGGAATGGGCACGATCTCTCTTATTCAGGTAAGTATACTGAACTTTGTCCCATTGTGTGAAATTAATCTCCCCAGTGAGTGCTCTTCCTGTATGCCCGATAAGATAACATGACTCACTAAATTCTAGTTAAAATACATCCCTACTACAACCTTCCCCAGTGGAGGTGAAACAAGTAACAAATCTCTGTTAACAAACTTACTTTTGTGTGGAATCTGACAAATTCTTTTCCTCAAAGTGCATTGACAACTAAAGTTTCTTTCGACTAGATGAATCGTTGTGAACCCCCAACAAGTTTTTTACCCTTGCTTAGGATGTTGAACAAAATCCCTGGCCATCACAATGACCTAAACAAAATCTCTATTTATCAGGGTGACCTTTTCAAAAACTCTTGTTTATTAAAGTGACCAAAATCCTTATTTATCAAGGTGACCTTTTCAAAATCCCTGTTTATCAGGGTGATCTTTTCAAAAACCCTTATTTATTAAGGCGACTAAAATCCCTGTTGATCAAGGTGACCTTTTCAAAATCCCTGTTTATCAGGGTGACTTTTTTCCAAAATCCTTGTTTATCAAGGTGACAAAAAATCCTTATTTATCAAGGTAACCAAAAATCCTTGTGTAAAGACCCGCACTCACACACACACACACACACACACATATATATATAATAGGTGAATTTGAGTTCCCAACCACATATAACCTGTAATATCATATGTAAGGTTGTTCTTAAAGAAGTGTTTGAATAATTGTTTGTCTAAATCCTCAATGAGAACAAACTTGAAAACTATTGATTTTTAAAACTTTCAAGAAAAACATAACATCATCATCATCATCATCACATATCATAAGAGATATAACTTAAAACATACATAGCTAAGTATATATATATATTACAAACAAAGGCTAATAACAAGCCTTATACAAAAGACATAAAAGATATAACTAAGCTGTAACGTCTATTACATATCTTCCTAAAAGAGTCTATTCTATTACAAAGAAGGAATCTATAAAGTCCTTGGTCAACTTAATCTTCTAAACCATCTAGAAAATCTTCAAAATCGATTCCATAGCCTATGGTAGCATAAAATTCATCATCTTTGGTTCCTAAAAGAGATAAAATAATGAGCCAATGGTCTAGTGCACAAGTAACCGAGAACAAAGGTGAGTGATACACACAAACTTAAACTATATGTATATGCAACAATCAATAGGTTATTAGATAATCTTTAAGTAATCAAGCAACACTAAAGTATTCAAACTCCAGGCAACGAGGATATTTAGGGGACCTGAGTAACGACCTCGATGCTTAGGGGTTGATATAAGTTGTTCGGACACTTATATCTCCTAGATGATATATCTGAAAATGATAAATAGTCTCATCTAAGGTTCTCAGCCGTTTCTCATATTTACTTATCTCAGTCCATAACATCACTTAATTCAAGTCCTAAAAACATCGAATTAATCATGTTACTTCATTTTAAGTTTAAGCAAATGTTATACCGATACCAAACATCCCATCGACTACCTGTTGTACCACTTATATAAGTCATTGCGTCATGATTGAGGTGGCCTAAGCACCTAAAACTACCGTGTCATTGCATCATGACAAGGTGCCGCTCCCCGTGTCACGCCTCGAAGGTATCTTAGTAGTAGTAAACTAGATATACTTGAATACTATTACTAGTTTACCTTCTGAGAATGACATATCAATAAACAGGATCTTTTAGTTGCTTTGATAAAAAAAAATATATATATATATATATATATAAAAGACATAAATTAGTAAATAACTGTCATCCAAAGTAGAGATTGTCATAGTAATAATATTACAGACAATAACTTTTCTAGAAAACCTCCAAATACATAACTAAAGTTCCAAATGCTAACTACTTATAACTAGAAACGGAAATAAATATTTTAACCCGAACTACTTCATAAGCTTTCATCTTCTAAATTCTTATTGGGACCATGCTCTTGGAAGTAATGAGCCAAGTCATAGTGTAAACTTAAAAGGACTGTTGGAGTGTGAGCTAAACCATGGGCTCAGTAAATAACCAGAACTTACCACATATCAAACAAGATTTTTAACAATCATATGAAATGCATCAATCAAGCACATGTACAAATACAAGCTTGAATAATCCGAAATCCAAAGCAGGATGAATATTTACACCTTCTCATCGGGGTTAAAGGATCACAATCTATGCCCTACCTACCTAGAAGAGACTAAGCTTTCAGGAAAAGAACAATACTCACTTTAATTCTCTCTTTGAATTTATTATGTCTTAAACACTTATTTCTTGTTTTAGCTTTAGAAACTCCACTAAGTGTTAGTTATTTCCAAGCAATACCATAAGCGGCATCATTTATTTACCATTTAGTTTCTATGATATCAACAGAACAAAAGTAATCTTGCAATTAACTAATAGTTTCTTTACCTATATAAACCAAGCATTACCAGAGATCTAAAATACTAGCACGTAGTAGGTTACCACTTACTCAAATGTTACTTTTTGCTATTCATGCAATGCATGTTCAATTTCCTTTATGGTACCAGTAGTTTTATTCAAGTTGAAGGCGATTAATCAATACACAGACAATCAATCATGTTACACAACCAATATACTCATACATAATTCTGTTGTTATTATTATCAGAGTAACTTGGCAATCAATATTTCATACAACAAACAATTCCCACAAACCCATACAGTACACTCAGGTTATTATCATTTATTTAAGGTTCACTAAGTTATGATAAGCACATATAATGTAATAAGACTGAGTTACTCACCTGTTCGTGTTAGCTAGTAGTAATAATCGTCAGGAAAATCCTCACAAGTACCAAGATCACCTATTGAGATTATTAATATATTCATCAATATCACATAAACTATATGGTTAAACTCCTATGAGTGTCCAAGTGCCCTATAGTGATTTTGATTTTCTCTATATACTTGTATTGGTTCTTTAATGGTCCTATGATAATCAATTATTATTTAATATTTTATTTTCATTTTGCTTGTCTTAATCTTGTCGGATATTTATATACTTTTATTAGGTGTTCATAAAAGTTGTATTCATTAAATTAACATTTTTATCATTACTATTATTGCTATTTTTATACCGTTCTTTTAGTTAACACATTAGGATAACTAGTATTTATTTCTTATTATTTAGTTTCATCGTGTTTCTCTTAATTTATTTCATATAATTATTTTGTCATTTCTAGATATCAAATTATTCATAAATTTAGCTTATCTAGATTTCCATTCTTGTACATTTGTCAGTGTAAGACGAATATTTTACAATTATAATTGCTAATAACATTAATATTTCTTTATAGCTCTTAGGGTTTAATAATCTTAAAATATTAAGCCAATTATTATAATCATTATTATTATTATATTTATAAATCTTGTATGTATTTGCTTACTTAAAAAAATATTTTTATTATATATATATAATCTGTTGATATAGAACATACTTCGCGCGAGAATAATATGTGTGTACACCGGCTCTAACGCCGCCAGCGTTGATACCAAGATGTTGGTTTTCATAGGTTTTACATGTTATTTTGTATCAGGATACGCTGGCTCATAAGCTGCCAACTTTACCACATACGCCAACTTCTACACTACCAATGTAGAATTCAAGTTGGCTGACGTTTGTTCATTTTATGTAAAAATAAACTTTACGTAGCTTCTGTTCCAGACTATGCGGTTATTTACATTGTCGGCCTATCCTGATGAGTCACCGGCATTGGACCGGTGCTGGTATTGTTCATCTTCTTCTTCGATAAACCAGTTTATATTTCTTGAATTTCCTACGTTAAAATTATTTTCAAAATATTCCTAAGTATTTCTATGTGATATATGAATACATATATCGACTCTTAATGCAACAACATGTGTATGATCTTAAATTTTCGGATTGGAAAGTGGTGTAACTTAGGGTTTTTAGAGTCTTATCTTGTTAGGGCTAATATGGACGTTTGGAGATTGGTTCCAGAGTTAGTTTCGATCCTAAATTAATGGAAATATCATTTAGATTAAAGTTCAACACTCAAAACAACTTAAAATGGGTTTATCTTACCTTGCTCCACCTTATTCTGAGCTTAAGCTAGAGTTTTGATGGAGTTTGGTTGTATTGTTCTTGGTGCTGTTTATGTGTGGTTTGGGTGTTATTTGGGAGCACAAAATTGAGAGAGTTTTCTAATGTTGTTTGTTTGTGAGTTAATGTCTTGCTTTTATGTTCATTAACGAGTTTTCATAGAAGAAGAAGAAGAAGAATGATGCGGTTTCCATCCGGGAAGTTGGTCTAGTTTTCTCCAATTTTTCATTGTTTTTAACAAGTTTTTGCAGCATTAATTAGCTTATCCAATTATCTCTCTTTGATTGGTGAGTGTGTGCATTTTGTTGACTTAAGAGTGTATTATTGGACCAACTTGAGAGGTATTTCGAGTTACACCATCCGAGAAAAGTAAAGCCACACATTCACATACACTTACACCATATTTTAGCTAGATATGAAGAGAAAAATTATTATTATATTTGCTAGTTAATAATTAGCTTAATTTTAGGGTAGTTTATTAAGTTAACCGGGTATAATTATGACAATTATTCAAGAGTTTTATGTTCAAAAATTCATTTAGAGTTTTACAAATTTTCTAGATTATCATTAAGTTTATATTTAGGTTTAAAGTTTATGCGATTAATTATTTTTAAAATTTTATCTCCCATGATTAAGATTTTCTAAGCTTATTAAGTCAATTTTTGTTTTAGGCTCCACTAGATTAAGAATATCATAACTAAAACATTGGTGTGATCTAAATATTTATTTGGAGTCTAGATTATTTATTACACATTTATTTATGTTTTTATTGTGTATTTATAACCCCAACGGTTTATCTTTAGGTTATCGTTTCCTAACTATAAGTATAATTTGTTATTCACTCACTATCTCTCTTAATATCTTTAACCAAGTTATCTTTATATCTTGGTTTTCGATACCTACTATAAAATCTTATTAGTAGTGTTTAATACTATCTAGGAATCTTTATTTTTAAGATTTAAAACTATATATAGGCTCATTCTTACTCATAGTTCTAGCCTTAAGTCTTTGTTGAGGTCAAAAGTAACCATTTATTTTCTATATTTATACATTTCTATCTATTTCTACTTATATGTCAAGTTTCGAGGTTTGAAAATTTAGGTTGCTTTTAATTATATCTTGAGTTATCAGCTCAAGATACGAAATCTCGTTTTTGGTATCAAATAAGGTTAAAGAAGTTTTTATTCAAGCGTTCAAATCATAAGTGAGCTTAATCTAACTCATGGATTTATTATAGAGTTTTTGTTGAATTCTAGATTTACTAATTAATTCGTATTTTTCTATTCTAGTGTCGTGTACTATTGTGAAATTTTTTCGGGGTCTATATCCCGAACCAAATTCAACAGCATAATAAACAACCAATTCAAACAAAATTTAAGTTTTCATAATTTAGAGTAAATTTGATCATGCCTATCCTAGGCAAAAAACAAGCAGGTTACTACGTACCTGAATCAAATTGGGAATTAATAGGGGTAGCCAAGCGGGGATCTATCACTGTTCCAAGAAAATCATCTCAAATCAATATTCTAATTTTAAGTCATGCATAAACATAATTAAATCTAAGCAAAACACTCAAAGAAATTCAAATAAATTTAACGCAAGATCTTAACATAGTATTTATACATCATACATGCTCAACAAATACTCAAAGGACAATTTAACAAGCTAAAAGATTGGTTTTGAAGAAGTTTTGAAAATAGAAAACTGTAGAGGACACGTTGACCTCTAATGCCAGTGGTGTTGAGGTGGTGTAGTCTGCACCAAAATTCTACGCTTACCAATGCTGGTAGTGTTAACACAAACGCCAACAGTGTTGTGGTCTACGCCAGCGGTGTTGAGCCGGTGTAGACTACAACTGCATTTTCTCCAAAAATCCGAGAGTTCCACGGAGTTGGTCCACGCCTGTGAATACCCCAAACATTATCAGTGTTGCTGTGTACATCGGTAGTGTTGACCCCTACGCTGACGGCGTTGAGGTAGCGTACACTGCAGCACAGATTTTCGAAAAAATTGTAGACTCCCCTGTTTCGAAGACACACTTTTTGCCAAAAGTTTTCATTTCCAAACTTCATTCAAATACATTTCTAACACCCAACCTCAACCTATATATATATTCTAACCTCTTTTAACATACAAATTCTTCACTTCAACCTCATCAAACACTCATCTACACAC
Organism: Combretum micranthum; assembly: GCA_024138025.1. Classification (NCBI taxonomy): domain Eukaryota; kingdom Viridiplantae; phylum Streptophyta; class Magnoliopsida; order Myrtales; family Combretaceae; genus Combretum; species Combretum micranthum. The sequence continues at coordinate 278,538 of JAMXBD010001393.1, forward strand.
ATAAAACACAATTCCAAACGCCAACCTCATTTAACCTACACATTTCGCAACGCCACTATCCCACACTTCAATCATCCAAACACTTCTAGTTACAAGTTTAGCATATACTACTAGCTCTTTTACCATCAATAAACTACTTAAACTATCATCAACACATAAAACTCATTCAACCTCATATTTAGCATTAAAGCCTCCTTCACATAAGAAAGTCTACTAACAAATATACATATAACAAACAACACACATACCTTAAGAGGCTTTAAACTTTGAAGAAAGACACTTGAACCATTGATCTCACTTGGGCTTATGATCTTCACCTTGTTTAGGGCTTGAAGTGTATGGTTTTGAAAGAAACAAGAAGGGAAACTTGTAAAGAATGGGTAAAATTTGTGTGAAATTTTTTGGCAAATTTTCTAGTTGGTTTTCTTTATCAAATAGGGCTAATATTTATCCAAACTTTGACTTTAGTGGCTACCAAAAGGGATGGGCTTATTTTGCACTAAATGGGCTTGTTTTGGCTTTGTTTAATTAGCTTAAATTTTTGCTATGTCTACAACTTATTTAACATCGTTTCAAGAAATTTTTCATACACTCTATTACATTTATAAATTTATAAACTCAATATTTAGTTACACTAAGATATATAGATATTTAATCACATTAACACAACACATATATCATATACCAACATAAATCATATTCGTCATGCTTCATGATTATGCATAAATTCATTAACACATTTATAAAATATGATTTGGGAAATTATGGCTATTTTACCTTGTCTATCAAGATGACCAAAATCTTTGGCTATCAAGGTGACCAAAACCCTTGTTTATCAAGGTGACAAAAAACTTTTGTTTATCAAGATAACCAAAACCTTTGTCTATCAAAGTGACCTTTTTAAAAAATCCTTAGCTCTAAAGGTGACCAAAATCTCTGCATATCAGGATTACTGTTTCAAAAACCCTTATTTATCAAGGTGACCATAATCCTTGTTCATCAGGGTGACCTTTTCAAAAATCCTTATCTATCAAGGTGACATTTTCAAAAACCATTGGCTGTCAAGATGACCATTCTCAAAACCCTTGTTTGTCAGGATAAGTTTTTGTAATTAAGATCGTCAAGTTTAGGTCTTAGGCAAAAATATCTTTTTTGTCTTTATAGTGAAGTTTTGTTCAAAATCTATCATAAAGAGGGACAATTATCCACACCCCATTTTTGCCTCTCTTTAAAAAATACAAATAAAAAAATACCAAAAAATTCAAAATTAAAAAATCATAAAAACTGTAAAAAAGATAGAAAGTACAATAAAAATTGAAAGTTTAAAAAAAAATTAGCTAAATTAAAAATCAACAAAAAATTAAAAAATTATAAAAGAATATAAAAATTAGAAAACTAAAAATTTGAAAAAAAAAAAAACTCCATCTTTTTAGTAAATAAACTTTTTAAAATTAAAATAAAAAATTGGAAAACAAGAAAAAAAAGTATATAATAATAATAATAATAATAATAATAATAATAATAATAATAATAATAATAATGAAATAAGAAAAAATGAATAGAAAAAAAAAAGAAGGAAAAGAAAAAATAATAATAATATATGTTTGTGTGCATAATATGCATGATATATTTCTATTAGTATTAATGAATAATATTATGATTAGATAAATAAAATTTTAAAATATAAGTATAGTTAGTAAATAAATATTGTTTTAGGATATAATTTTTTTAGTAAAATTAGCAAATATGTTTTTTTGAGATAAATTATAAATATAAAAAATAAGTTTGATAGTTTTATTTATTATTAATATCATTATTATTATTACCTGTTATTAGTATTATTATTATCATTATTATATCATGTGCTATAATTATAAATCGCGATGGTTCAGTTAAAGGATTACTTGTTGGAATTCACGAAATGTTTAGCATAATGTCTTGTTTTTTTTATCACCCCTATAAATATCATCTTTTTATGAAAACAAAAAAAAAATGAAATGAGAGAATTTATAAACAAAATTCTTTGATCTTTATAATATACTAAAAATGTTTTCTTATCTTATAAATAATACCACCGAGTTATTTTCTATATTACCAAAAATAGAATAAATGGGGTTTTCTCAAAATTAATGCCTTTTAGGTGTTTTTAAAAAATCATGGAATAAAAATTAGACTTATTAGGAATTTTCAAGAAAACAAATACAAATTGGCTAAATAACTTTAAACTTGGCGGCATTTTAAAATTAAAAAAATAAAAACAAATTAAAAATTATAAAAAATCAAAACAAACTACGGGGACCTGATTCCACTCAGCGGATACGTAGGCACCTGCGAGGCAGTCACAAAAGTAAAAAACTTTTAGGATCTTTTTTTAAAAATACACACACACACATACACACACACACACACGCATATATATATATATATATATATTGTAAACATGTGAAAAGAATAAAGAATATAAAAAATTAAAAAATAAGAATTAATCTCTTTTGCCCATATAAAGATTTCTAAAGCTCATCCAAAGCGTGGATAACCATTTAGGTTTTAAAATAGCAGCCTCCAGACTTATCAATTTCTGGTTTTTCACGCATACCAGTGGTCGAACTAGAAACAAAACCATCCATTTAGTTTATGATTCACCTTTTTTTGGCTTTAGCCGGTGACGACTCCAGTTGAAATATTTTTCAAAAAACTCTGTTTTTGTTTCCTTGTCAAGTGTTTCATGTCAAATGGGACGGGTTTGATATGGATCGGGACCTTTAGGAAAAAAAGAGTAAAATTTGGGCTTGACACAGATGTACTTTGATTTCTTCATCAAATTTTTCTTAAAACTCCTTCAATTTTCCTATATTTGCTTTCAAAGTCCTTTTTGACCTAAAATATTATAATAAAGCACAATGAAGTACCATTTCCTTAGATATCTATAAAATTAATAATAATTTATCATCATTTGTTCAATGAAAAGTGTATAAAATATAACTTTATCAGTAACTAATCTTAATCGTCTCACATATTTGTGATAGGTGATGGAACTATTGACCATAAAATCCCACAAGCAATGATGAACATGTGTCTTGATCTCTTAAGACAGAATTTTAGCAACACTCAGTGTTTATATCTAATTTCTTCCCTTTTTTTTTATTTTGGAGGGACATGAGGTATTTATAGAGTTTGGTCATCAACGTCATATGTTGGATCACGTTGGCGTGCAACGATTAATATGAATCTTTTTTAGTATATGAACTAAACTAAGAAAGGATAGATGATGGGCAGGCCGCCTACTCCAAGCCCACCATGTCAAAACTCTCTTGATCATCATAATAAAGAAATCGGACTCGTCGAAACTTGTCACTCAACACATATGAGTCAAGTCTAAATAAATAAATAATATGCATTTTGAAGCCCATTCACATAAAGCAACTTTAATGCGGGTTGCTTGGAATTGCTCCCAATGACAAGGGACCCATCATGAGGTTCTTAAAGCATAAACTCCTGTATATATATATATATATATATATATATTTGAAATAGGGCCATTTGAGAAGGATCTTAGAAAAAGTTGCATTTTTTTTTAAAGATTTGTTTGTATAATACTATTTTGTGGGTTTCATAAATAAAATAAATAAATATTAAGAATTTTTAAAAAAATTTAAAGATTAAATTAAAATTTTTCTATAAATAGACTTCTTTAAGATATTCCCATAATACCTAATAACTCTTAGTATTAAAAATGGTCTTCTAAAAGATTATTACTACTTATGTTTTCATGTGTGACTATTCATTAGTCCCGATTTTGTACACAGACACATTTGACTCTAACGATGACTAGCCATCTATATGATCAATATATATAAACTATTGCTTCATCATAGACCAAGACCAAAAGCGAAAGCTCAGGGAAAAGAAAACCCAAAAACAAAAAATCTATCATAGATGAAGACCAGATGCGCAACTTGCAAATATATATATGTATATACATGATCATAAAACGCTCCTATAAACCTATGGTCTTGAGGCCAAATATATATATGTATAAAAAAGGGCCTAGGGTCTTGGTCTACTTGATATCTGGGATGCAGCCATTGATGTTGTCGTGTTGATGTGTGGCCGTGGGCAGTGGGCCGGGCGTGTTGTGCACGTCTTGTTGTCTTACTCTTGGCTTGGATACTGATTAGGCAAGAATAAAGTCACCCCACTCTTGTTTATTTGTCAGCAAGATATTGGATATCTGACGTGGAAAACCTTTTTGATTTGTGCGATAGAGAAAACTCATTTGAGTGCTAAGGAGAAGGAACTTTGTTTTGGTTCTTACGGTATGGGAGGGTACTAAAACAAAAGATCGGTTTTTTTGACAGGGATCGGCTTCTGTAGTTAAATTATTATTTTTTTTATGGTATTATGTGTATTTTTTATTTGTGAAAAACTTTATTTGAAGAATCTTAGGGATAAATTGATAGGATTCTTTAAAAAACGTGGTCCTTAAAATTTTGATGTGATATATTAAAAATCTCTTGGAGGTCCTGTGGGTTGTGAATGCTCTAATACCATCTTCATTGGAGTTGTTTGGTATAAGAACATATGTCAAACAACTCTATATAATCAATGAAATAGGTTCTTGATACAAGAACTAAGATAAGAGTTGCTTAATTAAACAATTAAAAAAAGTTCCTTAACTTACTTTATATAAAAAAATTATTAAAAAAATATTAAGTAACTCTCTTAAAGTATCTTATTGATAAAGTGTAAGTTGCTTGATAGTAAAAGCTACTTAAATTGTTGATGTGACACCTTAAACAACTCTTTAAGGAACTCACCATTAAAGATGCTTTAATAAAATGTTTTAAGTAACTATTTTATATAGAATCATGCTCCAATACTTTTTATATATACTTATCAAAATCCCGTGTTGGGTTTTATTTAAAATATATACATATTTATAAAAATAATAAGTTTACTTAAAAGTGTTTGTGTAGAGGAACATCCAGATAATTATTTAACTATTAAAATAAATAAAATAATTAAAAGATTAACCTTTTTAGTATGATCATAATTAGATATTAATCTAAATCCTTAAATGATAAATGAGACTAATCCATCAAAATTAATGATAATAAAAGATTACCATCACTATTATAATAATGATTTTATAATTCAATGATATCTAATCTAGATTATCATTCTTAACATATTGAATTTAATACGTATTGTATTGATCTTATATGATCAAATTATAATAGCTCTTATTCCTACAAAAGAAAATGAAAAAAGAAAGGTAACCACTACTAATGTTTTCTTGTTTGACTATTCATTAGTGCCGACTTTGTACAGACACACATTTGCTCTAACGATGACTAGTCATCTATAATCAATGTATATAAATTATTGCTCCATCAGAGACCAAGACCAGAAGCGAAAGTTCGGGGAAAAGAAAACCAAAAAACAAAAAGGTCCATCATCGATGAAGACCATAAATGCAAGTTGCAAAATATATGCATATATTATATATATATCTTCAGGCCTAAGAAAAAAAGACACTATGGCCTTGGTCTAGTTGATGATGCCGTCATGTTGATGTGTGACCGTGGGCAGTGGGCCGGGCTTGTTGTGCATGTCTTGTCGTCTTCCTCTTGGCTTGGAAATTGATGAGGCAAGAGTAAAGCCAGTGTACTCTTGTTTATTTGTCAGCAAGATATTGGATATCTGACATGGACGACGTTTTGATTTATACGATAGATAAAAGTAAAACTCACGAGTGGCCAAAAAAAAAAAAAATATAGATAAAACTCACGAGCACTAATAAAATGTTTTCATTGATTACTTTATTGGTTGTGTTTGGGTAACTTTTTTCATTATCTATTGAAGGTTCATATCCTGTTCTTTATTACCGTTTTAAAACACACAACCTCTTGTTTATTTGTCAGCAAGACATTGGATATGACAACGTTTTGATTTATACCACAAACAAAACACATATTTAAATAATTATTTAATTGTTAAAATAAATATAATAATTAAAACATTAATTTTTTTAATATGATCACAATTAGATATGAATCTGAATTATTATATAATCAATGGGACTAATTTGAAAGAATTAATGATAAAATTATAGAAAACATAATTATTATATATGTTAATAAAAATATTACTTTAAATACAATACAACTACTATAATTTAATTTAAACAATTTTTTTTCTTTATGACAATTATATATATTTTATAATTGAATACATTATATATATGTATATCTAATTATTTCATTTTATATTAAGTTATGTAAAACGTAAAAATATATTTGAAATAAAATCGTAAATCCAAGTGTGAACCCGGTTTTATGTTTGGGTGTATTGAAAGGTGGAGACATGCTATTCTAGAATCAATAATTCCACTTCTAAGTGGGAGAATGTGATTCCGCTCCAACTTTTGCTATTAGTCATGGTTTATGATAGAGAAGTTTTTATTTTTCTTTTCCCAACTTGCACTTCTGGTCTTGGTCTATCATGGAGTTATTTTATATACTACTAGTAATCGTTAGGAGTATGATCCAGTCAACTGTGTTTTAGTACAAAATCAGGAGCAATGGATAATTAAACAAGAAAACACTAATGGTGATGATTTTTTCTTTTACTAAGAGGATCATGTTCTTTTTAAATATCCCTCGTCACTATCTGTATTCCATTTTTCCAATCAGAACCAATCAAAGGAGTTATCAGTAAATATGCTACTCTACTTAATAGACACCTTTCTTGTGTTTCTTCGTTCTTGGCAACCAGCAAGCAAAAATGATGGCAGATGAGGCAGGAACATTGAGTGCTGAAGCAACAACTACCACAAGACCTTCGAGCAGGGACGCAGAGGAGTTCCTAAATTTCGAAGGATCCGACAGCTATTGTGCAGTAGCTGATTTTATCTATGATGCATTGGTTCTTGGCGCAGGAGTACGGTATTCAATAATGTTGATGGAAGAAGCATTAAGCAAGGGGAAGTCGTTGAAGGAGAAATAATAGAAGCCATCACCAACTCGAATATCTACATCGTCATTTTCTCCAAGAACTATGCATCATGCGGTGGTGCCTCCGTGAGCTAGAAAAAATAATGGAGTGCTTGAAATTTCTCAGAAGCAGGGGGAGAAGAAAACAATTTTACCCATCTTCTATGATGTTGATGTAAGCACTGATATCAAGCTTAAATTAGAAGTGTACACCACTTCTCTGCAGAAGCACAAGGATGAGCTCGGCGAAGATGTTGTAAAACCATGGGAGATTGCTCTCCAGAAGGCCACTGGAATCAAGGGATGGGACATAAATAGTTATGGGTAATGTTCTTATATGTTTCACCTAGTAATTGATCTTGAACTTAAAGAGTTCTACAATTATCTAATCTTTGTAATCAACATTTTTTTTATACAATTATTTTGAGTTCAATGTATTTCAAGTTTTAAAAGACAATCTAGACCAAGCCTCGTACATGCTTAACAAGTGTCGACTTCTTTTAAAAAGATCAAAAGGTTTTTGGCTTTCGAGACATTGTGTAATAGCAGATGGATTCAAGGAGTAATAATTATTATGTAATAAATATAATTGCTTACATCATATATATTAAATCTAAATTTTTAGATCAAATGGGGATTGTATTATATAATAAATATAATAGTTTGTACTATATGTATTAAGTTTAAGCTTTTGGATCATCTAAGCACCCATCATGAGATGGATAACTAATGATTTAGTGTGATAAAATGGATTGGGAGAAGTTATATAGATTCTCATGATAGATATTTTAATGGGTAAATGATAAACTAAAAGATCCACAAATGAATTATATAAACTATAAACCATGTAATAAACTACTGCTTCTTCTAGGAAATAAACAAGCAATACTACTGCTTTTGCAGTGCTAGCGTTGATGAGGTGGTTGCAATTTTGTTTTTGTTAGGCTTGCTAGGCTTACCAGAGTTATAGTAGAAGAAGTTCGCTGTAAATTACAAGCGAGAAGTGACTAAATAAGCAGGGAGATTCACTTGAGAAGCTTAGGAAAGATGTTCATAAAAATGAGGCTGAAGCAGCGACAAATAGAAAAACCTTCGAGTAGGAAATTGAGGTGTTCCTCAATTTCCGAGGACCTGACAGTCGTTTTACAGTTGCTAATGTTCTCTGTGATGCATTGAACCGTGCTGGAATTCAAGTGTTTTACGACGATGGAAGTAAAGGAAGTCACTAAAGAAGAGCTAAAGGAAGGCATCATCAACGCCAAAATCTACATCCCCATCTTCTCGAAGGACTATGCGGCTAGCAAGTGGTGCCTCTATGAACTAGAAAAAATAATGGAGTGTTGGGAAGCTTCACAGGAGCAGGAGGAGAAGAAAACAATTTTACCCATCCTTTATGGTGTCGATTTTAAGGATGTCGGACTACAAACTGAAGCGTACACCAATGCCCTACAAAAGCACAAGGATGTGTTAGGTGAAGATGTGGTAAAGTCGTGGGAGATTGCACTTCAGAAGGCTGCAAAATCAAGGCATGGGACATACGTAATCATGGGTAATAATGCTCTTATCTGTTTCACTTAGCAATCGATCTTGCTTTCTTAGGTATTAAGTTCTGGAAGAAGCATAAATTTAATCTTCAACATTATCTTGTGTTATCTTAGCATTCGTTTTTAATTTATTATTGGGAAAATATCAAATTTGTATTTAAACTTTTATGAAAATTCAATCTAGTATACTTGACTTTGAATTGATTAATTTCACAATCGATCAAATTTTTCATAGCTATTTTTGTTATTTTTATTTGTGACGTGGAAGAGACAATTAATTAAATGTTAGATGCTGTTAGGAAGGTAGTAAAATCTAATAATGGCTACTTTTTTAGGTCGATAATAGAGTAAATAGTATTAAAGATGTAGAGAAAATAGCTATAAATGTTTAATTAAGTATTAAATTGACTACTTCAAATTATACGGATGAAATTGAAATTTCATGCAAACTACTACCGAAGTTGACAGTTACCATTTACTATTCGAGTACTTCGACCATGTTTGATTAAAGTCTCGTTCAAGTCGTTCAAGCTTAACATCCATCCATGCGAAGTCGTTAAGCGCAGTCCATTGATGCGTTGGCCATAGGTTTTAATGCAATGGAGACTTCCATCATTTGGATGGTCGTAGAATAAACCATAGCTTCATCTAGGCAAACAAATAAACACTAGGTGCTTCTTCAATGCAATTTGTTCAGATGATTATAATTTTGTTGTTTTGTTTAGGCTTCCTGGGCTTGCGAAACTCATAGTGGAAGAAGTGTGTTGCAAACTATAGACAAGAAGTGATCCGGAGAAGATGGCTATGGAACTCGCACCATCCCCCTAGTTCAATTCGCATAGCAAAGTGTGTTATTGAGATCTTAAAAATAAGTAACATTGCTTCTGTTCTCGCAGTTTTTGTTGTCTTCTTTGATCTTTTATTCCTTACTGCAAGACCATTTGTAAGGGTATTTTTGTGTATAAGTTTTTCTGCATCATATGTTTTACCTTTCCTTATACTTTTTTTTTTTTTTTTGCTCCTGATATAAGTTGTCTAGAATTTTTTCCCCTTGTCTAGATATGTTAGTGAAACATTCCTAATGAATGTCAAGTTTAAGTATTAATGTGTCTGTTAATTAGTGAAAATATGAGAGATTTTGATATTAGATTTGTAATTGAATTTAGATGATTTAACTAAATAGTCTTAGTGAACTATATAGTATAGATAACTAAGTTAATGTAATTGAATTACATCTCATAATTTTCTAAAATCTATTCCGATATCTAATTATCATATCCATGTCATCTTTCACTTTGGCCAAAAACTCCCCTAACCCTACATATTTAGACACATCTAAAATCATAGGAAATTACACACTCTCACTTTCACTTTCACTTTGAACTCCCAAAAACTCAACAAACCCATTCCTTTTTCAATCACCATTATAACTCAATCCTACAACATTATCTCATTCTTATGCCCGTAGAACTCTTATTTAATCTATTTTTTCTTTTGAATTATGATGTACTAACTGAAGTGGAATTAGGGCTTAAGTATTTGAAGTTTCATCAAAATTTCATTAAGGGAGTTCATTAATTTCTTCTAATACGAATTAGTTGTTAATTTAATTGTTTGTGATTGTATGACTAGTGCCAAATTGATGATTAGGGGCTATTAGTTTTATTATTTATGGATCATTTTAGTATCATTTTTCTATTTCTTTCGAACAGATGTTTGTTAAAACTATTGATACCGATGAAAAACCAACAATTTTACTCATAAATTGACCAAACAGAACTGATACAGATAAATTACAGATATTGATTTGATACAGATGAAAAACCGACAATCTAGATACTAAATATTTTTTTATATATATAAATTATATTTGAATATATAAGTGCCAAAGTAATATATGTGTATTAGTGGATATGATTTTTGAATTTACATAATGTGATGAATATGAAGAAATTTTGTACCGGTTCTCTCTAAAAGGTGTATATGGCATTGAAATTGATTTATTCTTTTTATTATTTTACGAAAAATGCGTTTTTAGTATAATAATAATAATAATAATAATAATAATAATAATAACAACTTGTATATGCATGAGGATGAATTTTATGGGTAACGATGATGATTAAATTAACGATGCTAGTATCAAAACGCACGAAGCCGATTTGACGAATAGATATTGGCTGTATGTATACGAATTTGGTTAAACCCAAGAAATAATTAATTGAATATAAAAACAATTAAGTTAATGCTCCTTAACGATTGCTTTGATGAGATTCTTTCCTCAATGTTGTTTGGTCCGTCGGTCCAATTGCTATTTCATTAATCAATATAATATGCCGGTTTGATTTTTTTTAGTTGTCAAATAATATCTGAATGTGTAGTGTGATTTGATGAAATTTCATGTACGTACTACGCGTCCGATATATTACTAAATATATATTACAATGAACTAAAATTAATACATATATATGTTTATATATGAACTAAAATGAAAGTTGATGTCCGGATTGATAAATTATTGAGTATCGGTGCCGCGAATATATGACATACGCGTCTAGGAATTGAATTGCGATTGGTTAAATCGAAGACGTGCGCATAATTTAGATTAGTATATACATACATATATATATATATATTCCGTGATGCATATATAATTCTTATGTAGTATGCTAAGCTAGAACTATATTGAATTTTTAGAAGGTTCATTTAATAGAAAAAAAATATAATAAAAATAAGAATAAAAGGGTTATTATTATAATAAAAAGTAATAGTAAGAAAGAAATAAATAAATAAAAGAGAATGTGATATTTTGTGAACTAATTATTTCTTCATTGCGGAGCACACCATTACAATTACATTTAATATTTAAATAAACTAAACTGGATGTATACACATATGGTGAATGGAATGTTGCCATCTCCCTGTCTTGCTGAATAAGCCTTAATTCATATTTGGTTTTAATGGTGATGCAGTTATTTGAAAAATCCGAACAAGAATGTATTAGATGAACGTGCGACACATGTGTGATAACATAGTGTTACTAGATGTAAATCTGACAACATTTTATTTTAAATTTTTAGCAATACGAATCACTAAATTAGGCAAATTGGTGACTTATAAGAAAGATGACAATAATAACTAATGCTCCTGTATACGACGGATCTGATAACACTAAGCTCTATCCAGTCTCAACAAATTAAATACGATGGGCTTAAAAATTTTAAAATTGACTCGTTAGTTAAATCCATGCTTAGAATAAATATTTGGACTTTTAAATTATAGGATGGGCGTAAATACTAATTTAAGTCCAATTGGATAAATAAACTTAAACGAACCTTAATTCAATCTTTATGGGCTTAGTAAATTCGATAAATAAACTTAATTCTACCTGGCTAAATAAACTTGAATCATTGGATTGGTGCTTCAGTTTGGTTCGGTGGGCTTCATGTTTTGAACCGCCCTTGGGCAGGTTCGACCTATGAGTAAATTATTATTATTATTACTTCATCAAGAGAACCGGGCTTGGGGTTGTGGGCTCGTTCGGATGATTCTCTAGTCGATCTGTCATGGGTTCCGTCCGTGGGCGTAGGAGGTTTGAGTCAGCCTTGGCTTAAGCCGATAGGGCCCTTTTTCTCTTGATTACAGTTTGTTTTATTTCTTTTGTCAATTTTACTATTCGATCCTAATTAATTTTAAGTCTATTATGATGTCATTATTCTTTTTTTTGGGCCGCTATGATGCCATTATTCATTTATCTCTATTTCCTCTTATTTAGTTTAGACCCAGTTTTTTATCTATTTATTCTCTTGTCCAATTTAAATTTCTCTAAATTGAGTGAGCTGAACCTTTATTTGATAATACTAATAATAACAATTTAAATGGGCCTTGTCTTGAAATTTATGTGTATATATATTTTTGAATTTTCTTTTCTAAAATGTTTTAGGCGCAGCGCACTAATGGATAGTATTTCATTGAAAATTTTAAATGCTCATTTACTCAAAATTGCATTGGGCTTTTTAATACATAATTCATTAGCCCTACTAGGGCCTTTAAATTACCTTATATGGGCTAAGCCCAACATCTTACCAAATTTGGGACTTGAATTTTTTACAAAATTCTATATAGTATCTAAATTTTGAAGTATTAAATTTAATACCCAATTAGACCTTTTTGTAACTTTTTTTACTACATGTTTAACACCATTTACTTTGTTTGCTGATATAAAATAATAGTTTATCATTGTATTTTTACTACTTCTTTTAACGCCGGCTATCATCAATAGAATATCTCTTCCATGTTAGGAAACATAGCAAATTATGTTACTGAAGTAATAAAAGTAGTCATGAAAAATTCAATTGGATACCAAATTAACCAATTCAAAATTTATGTACCAAATTGAATTTTCATATAAAGTTTGGTTATTAAATTGACATTTTCCCTTTTGTAAACTTCAAGCCTGACATTATAAAATTGGTCCATTTGTTTACATTTTACTAACATGAGTGTCCTATATACCTTAGCTATCAATTAATCTCATTAAAATAGAAGAACACACGAATTTTGCTTATTGTAAACATGCTGGGAAAATGAGAAAGTTCTTAGGAGTTAAGAATAATCCATTGACATTATGCTTATTCATCCAATTATCAAAACAACTTCGCCAAACCAAAATATATGCACAATTTATCAGTTTATTCATTTTTTATTCATCAGAGCAGAACATTTCAACACTGTTACATTATCAAAATAAATTTTTCGCGGTGATATGTACATGCATTTGCGGCGCATGCTGAAAAGAAATGTCCTCCTTCAAATTTTGCTGAATCATGTCATTTATTATGTCAACCTTATTTCATTTCTAAATCAACTTGTATTTAGTTCATGTTTTCCTGAACTAAGAGCCAGATATTCTCTTTCCCATGATGATGCTTGTGATGGAATGTGGTTGCAATTTGGTTAGTTTTTTTTTTTTTTTCCTTAAGGGTCAATTCATTTCCTGGATGCAAGGATAGCATATCTTGATAGCATAACTGTGTAGGTGGAGTCGGCTAAAAGTGTATTCCATGTCGTGGTTGAAGAGACTGGAGATCAAGCTCAAGCAACTTGCAAATATTGAGATGTTATTGATGAAACAATGTGATCACGTGGAAAGGAACGCAGAGAATAGTTGTAGAATGAGCACATTTTTTTTAACCAAGTTGGACTGCCGGGTTTTCGTTTTAGGACCCGATAGGTCTGTTGGTTTTAGACAAACAAGCTGGCCTAATCCACTAGAAATATTTCCAATTTGAGAACCGTTGGTAATAGTTTGGGTGGTTCTAGATTCAGAACCGATCCATAGTGTCTATATGTTTCATTTTTTTTCTTTAATCATTTTGACATCTTATTTTTACCATTTTCAAATATATCTATCACGAAAGATCAAATAAATTATATATATATATAAGATGAAGATAATATATAAATTAGAAATAGATGCAAATCAAATATAAATAATATATAAATAAAAATCAAATAATCCAAACAGATGCATATGAAAATGTCTATCACAACAAAAGAGAATCTAGAATCTCATTAGGATATTGATATAACAACTAAAACTTGTTAACAGTTTTGAGATTAATAATAATAAAAATGGTTGTTTATGAATTCAGTGAAGGCCGGATTAATGAATCAACAAGGTGAAAAAGAAATTAAAGATCAATATTTTATTGCAAAAAGTTAGAGCAAAACACTCCGGAAAAACGAATTCGCACTGGAAGGACCTCAAACTGATATATGGATTGGATCGCGATTGGAGAAGATGACTGAACTAGGCTAGTTGGCTACCTCGAGTCTACCGTGGCTTACTTAACTCGACGACCGGGATTAATTTGTAGGTACATGCAATTTTGGTTACTTTTGAAAATTAGAAAAGAAAAAGTTTGGAAAGAAATTTTACAATTCAAATTGATTGTATTATTTTTTATGAGTAAATATATTTTAGTGTGCTGTAGAAGAGTTACTTTTCAAAAAAAGTTAGGAACATATAGACAATTTTTCATAAAAGTATTTAGGAACTTACACTACATGGACTATTTTTAAAAATTTTTGAAAACATAGATGTTTTTGGAAGATAAGGGCTCATAATTTGGGCTACAACTGAGCTAAACTAGCCAAACTTAAGCTTCTTTTAAGGTTACGAACATACTCTTTAAGAGTTTGTTTAATACATTAATGTAATATTATAAATACAATTATATATAATTATTTAGGTGAATGAGCTCAAATTCATTGAACTAAATGAACCTAGCGAGCTAAGCTTGAACTCACAAATCCTTAATAGATTCGAGCTCAAGCATGTATATTTCAAACTCGTTAAAAGTTTGACTCAACTCGAGTTCGTTGATTTGTTAAATGAGCCAAGTATAAACCTTCAAAAGTCCAACTTGGCTTGACTCGTTTGCGCTATTACTCATAATGGTTGTGAGAGTTATGACCCATTTATTTAGAGGTAATGGAAAGGGAATAGAAAAACTGTTCCTAATAATCAACATATTACCTTGTTCACTTACAAAAATGGACTGGGCATACTTATTATCAAGAATCTTTCCATTCCCTCTTCAATGTGAATGGAAATTCAAATGATGATATCATTTTACCTCAATAAAATTAATCATCGACAAAAATACCCATTAATAAAATAATGCAATAGCTTATTTTAGCCCCTTTTTTAATGCAATTATGTCATTCTCTATTTATTTTCATGTTAATAATTTAACAAATTATGTAAAATTTTATTATGCAGATTATTTATAACATATACATATAACACATCTATATGTTACAAGTCATGTATATAACTGTCTAAAAGATATAAATACATAATTTATAGATTATAAATTTATAAGCTATGTATTGTATTTGTTATATATATGACAAGTAAATAGGGTATTGAATATAAGTTATAACTTATAAGTTGTATATGTAACTTATAAGTTTTTATGTGTTTTATGTTTTATAAGTTATAAATTTCATATATAAGTTATATATGTACAAGTTATAATATATCAATTATATACATAAGTAGTGAGTATATAAGTTATATATATGCTATGTATTGAGATTATAAATATATAAGCTATGTATTGAATCTGTTATATATATGGCAAATAAATAGGGTATTGATGTAGTATATAAGTTATATATATGAGTTATATCTACACATAAGTTTATTATATATATTATAAGTTATATATGTTTTACTTTTTATATGGATAATGTCATAAATAGTAACTAAACTTTGGTAACGTATGCAATTAAGCACCTAAACTTTAAAATTGATTAATTTAATGCCTAAACTTTAAAATTGATTAATTTAGTATTTAAAAAATTTTGAAATTAATCAATTTACTACATGAAAAAACTTGATGGAAGTACTGTTGTTGTGCACAAAAAGTTCTTTCATGTAGTAAATTGATTAATTTCAAATTTCAGATACTAAAATGATCAATTGTATATTTTACGAAAGATTAGGTACTATTTGTGATATTAACCCTTTTCTTTTATAAGTTAAAAGTTATATATATAAGCTCTATGTCATACATATATTTTATAAGTTATATTATATATAGGTTATAAAATATATCAGTTATACATATAAGTTGTGAGTTATATATATAAGTTATAAGTTATATATTTTGTGTTTATAAGTTATAAGTTATAGGGATAATATAAAAAATGATATACAAATTTTTACAAAAGTTTAATCAAGTACCTAAAGTTTGGTTTTGAACAATTTAGTACCAAATTGTTTCAGATACCAGATTGCTCAAAACCAAACTTCAAGTAGGAAATATGTATGTGAAAACTTGCTTCAAGCACCAAATTATTTAAAACCAAACTTCAGAGACCTAATTGAACTTTTTGCAAAAGTTCAGGTACCATTATTAAAATTAACCTAAAGTTATAAAATATATATAGAAGCTAGAGCTCATATATATATATATATATATATATAAGTTTATATACATATAAGTTTATATATATAAGTCATGTATAAGTTATAAGTTATATACATAAAAATGTCTAAAAAATATATATATAATCTATGTATTATATATGGTGTATCTGTGTGACATATATTTTAACACAAAGTCTATATAATATATATTTACATATGTGTGCGTTATTTATATCATATATATAAATGATATGTTTATATATATAATGCATTTATTATTAATAATATACGTGCGTGTATGTGTGTAGTATGGATGCAGGTATATGAGCACATTTATATAACTTTTTATTGGGGGCATAATGCATTTTTAATTTTATTCCTAGTTTAATACTACAATTAATAAATTGAAGTAGATGCTAGAATAAGTATTGTTGATAATAAAACTTTGGATGAAGTAAACACCAGAGTACATAATTTCTAGTTTTTTAATGGTGATATCATTTTTGCATAACTTTGCTATTCTCCCTCTATGTTTAAGTAAACGGTCTGTTAGGTTTGTATTGGTGTGCGAAACCAAGATCCATTCATTATGAGACCTTTAGGTTTTGATTATGAGGATTTAATCTCTCTCTCTCTATATATATATATGGTTGAAGTTGAAACCATTTAAGTTGAAAGCCATAGTGTTGATACCTAAAGCAGTAGATCAAATACCTACTACAAGCCAAGCAGCTAAGAAAAAGTAAAGGATGAGAATTATTGAAATTAGCATATTGGTAGATTAATCGATTAAAATAGCTATGAGCAGTTGTAATAATATAAGTTTCTTCCTCTTTATATTATGTTCATGCATAACTTTCATACCAAGGTTAGGGCAACCCTCTCAATAGCTAAGGGATCCTTTCGAGGAACACAAGGACGGATTGCTAGCCTTCCAATCTCAAGGTCCATATTTATTGTGAGGCAAATGTCCGTACTTGCTAGTAAAACTTCAGTCCATTAAAAATCCTCTTCAGCGTCCGACAATCTTTTGTTGGTGTCCTACCATCCTATGGAACCTACAAAACTTTGCATCTCCTTTATCTTGTAGGGGTTCCCGCTCAACCTTGATAATCTAGGAAACCATCCTTCAACCATAGGTTAAGGACAGCATGAACTTTATTCATGGCACATGAAAAAGTGGAACTTCCTGAGCACCATCTCTTCTGGGTTTCTTGCTACCCTAGAAGCTTCTTCCTTGAGCAAAGCTCACTGATGGTTGTTGCTTCTTATTTGGATCACCCCTTTGTTTGATAACCGAATTGTTTGTCCTTCGTGCATTCTCCACCAAATCGAGAATGAATAAGTGATAAATTCTCCAAATGCACAGTATAGTCTATGAACATACCCTGGATGTAGATTTTGACAAGTTCACTTTCGTCACACGTATCCTGATGTCCAAGGAGCGTTCCCTGAAACACTCAATGTACTCCATGAGATCTTCCTTTGGGCATTGTTGGATATGCCCCATGTCAATCAATGTCACTCGCTCTTGAGTTTCAAAAAATTTCTCAAGAAACATCTACGCATAGTCCCCCATGAATCAATTGAGCTAGGAATGAGATTGACATACTAGGTATATGCCATTTCTATCAGGACTTAGAAAATTCCTTGAGTTTCAGGTCATCATCAAGTCCATAGACTTCGAGAGTCTCAATGAACTTGAGAGGTGCTCTTTAGCACTATCTGTTTCCCATTGAATTTGATAAACTTTGGACTAGTGCAGTCCTTGGGATAGGGTTTTTTCTACAATCCTTTGTGGGTATGGAAGCGTCAGATTGATGAAACTAGTAGCAAATGCAGCTCGCACTTGTCTCAGGTACTTTTCAAGGTCTTCATTCGTCACATATGAAGCGGAAGCAGATGATATTAACTCCCACTTGAGGAGTTAGAGTAATGCTACGAGGCGCAACTATGCCAGTCGTAAGTGGTTGGACATTGCATCCAGAGGAAGAGGAACCTCCGAGATGGACCTTACCCCTTCTCCAATAGCAGCATGAGATCTCTCGGAGTTGAGGCAACAAAGGCTCTAGTAGCTCTTGCCGATGTCCTCCTTCATTTTCAATAACAAGAATAATAGTTTGCTCAGGTTGAGCATCATGTAGGGTCTCATGGCGAACACCCTCTAAGACAATAGTAGCTAGCACGGTACCAGCCACTTGCACACTTGGTACAGGGAAAGTTATCCTGGGAAGTAAATTTCCCGATACAGTAACAGCTTCTACCATACCAGGTAGAAATTGCTTAAAAGCATTCAAAATTGATTCATAGCTTTAGTATTTTCCTGCATTGTGCGTATCATGAGTACATTATCAATTGTAGGAGCTTGTATAGCCACAGTAGTAGCATTTCATCTACAGCGTGAGTCTCCTTAACTACATCAGGATGATTCTCTTGATCTTGGTGGGTTTGCTTCATATCCAATTCTCTTGCATGGAGGTGCCATTCTTGTCAAGAGCTTACTCATCCCCAGTAGAGTCGCCAAATAATGTATGGTGGGGGTTAGTGCAGCTGGTCGATCACGTGCGATAGGTGTGACAGTCAACCTGAGAGAAGTCCTAAACAGATGACATGTGTAGGATGTCCTAGAGAGAGGTATGGGAAGAGGAACAGGCAAACCCGGTTTCTTGAGTGCACGAGTATAACAAAAGATCAAATCAAGTAGACTCGATCGTTCTTAACTCGTTCTTGATAGAATAGATGCTTTGATCTTTCTTGGAGATGTTTCAGCAGAGTATTTGTAGTGCTTTCAATCTTAGCAATTTGCAGAATGCCCCCAAATGAGAGGAGAAACGTCTTATTTATAGATGTTGGAGGCTAATAGCAGCCGTTAGATGAATCTAGATGGATGGTTGAGGTGAAGCATTACTTACAACCATTAGATCTCTTTTATGAATCCGACGGCCAGAATCCATCCCTTCTTTTATATATGTGGACATGGGTTTGGAATAAAATGAGGGCTTTTATAATAAAAATGGAGCCCATTTTCTTATAAAAGATCATCTTTAATATAAAATAGAAATAAGCTCATTTTATTCCAATAAGCCTTATTTTAGCCAAGTAAAGCCCAAATTAACCAATGAAGATATTTTTGGAGTCTACTTTTTGCGCACGAAAAATCCGAATAAGGTTGAGAGCAGAATAAACTGATCCGATGATCCCTGCTCCGAGCCTACCAAGCCAAATCTCCCTACGACATCCCTTATTGGACTCGGTCTTCTAAGCCATGTCACTAACCCAAAAGACCAGCCCGTGGCATTAAATTAGGCCAAAAGCCTAATTACCGAAATGACCCTCTACAATATATTATTGATATAGAGGCATTTTTATTATATTGTATGCATGTTTACTTTACAATAGGATTCATAAATAATTTAATTATTATAAATATTCTTGGATGCTCATTATTGTGTGAATGATAATAAATTAAATCTAGTATGAGTTTTTATTTGATAGTCATCAGATGTCTATTTGTATAAGGATAAAAATCAAACCCATAAGCACATATTAGAGGACTATACACATTTTAATCGAATCAAGTTTGTGCTAACTCTGATTCAAAAGGAAAATATAAAGGTTTTTGTTTCTTTTCTCTTTTGTTCTATATCTCTGAAACAGTCAGGACACTGTTTAGTTGAAGTGTGGGGGAAGGGGTAAACTAAATTGAATGGAGTTGTGAATATGATCTGCTATTTGAATTGTTTGGATTAATTGTTGTTTGACAAGATTTATCTGAGTAAACACCCACCTTGTATTTTGGTTTGAAAGCAAATTATGGGGAAATTCTGCCAAAATTTTTCAAAAATCTCTTGAAAATTGGAGATAATACAAAATAATGATTGAAAACATTTGATTAAACAAAGAAACAATGAAATTAACTTGTTAAAGTATCTTACTCACCAGCTGTTGTGATTGGTTTACTAAGTTGAAATTGAATTGCAAAATCCTTAAGGAACAAGTTTACTTTATTTTTAACTTTGGAATTGGAAATTTAAGAGCTTGTCAAATCCTTTTGTGAAAAATAAACAGGTTTACTTCTAGGACATTTTAGTTTGTATATACTCTTTGAATTATAACATTTAGTGAAAGAGGCAAATGAAACTTTTAAACTTAGTGATCCTTTATAAAAATAAGTCTTTGATTTGTTATTGCATTCAAAAAGAAAGAAACAAGCATAGCCACTACTCCTCTGACTTAAAAATCTAAGTTATGAGTATCTGAACTTGAATGTTAAAGTAAGGAAGAGTTCTTAGGGGTATTTTGAAACCTGGTTACTTAGGTGATGAGCCTGGGATGTGCTAACTCAATGAACTCACTATAACGAGAAGGGAAGAAAGGCAAAAATTCAAATTATGAACTTTGAAAAGCAAAAAGATGGAGGCAAAAACCTCCAAAAAAAATAAATGCTTAAAAAAAAGAAAAGAAAAATGAATGCAAATATTCAAAAAGGAGACTTATAATAAAGAAGGAGAAAATCTAACGAAAAAGTAGATACCACATGCTTTCATTTGGTGTTACAAAGAGTATATATATATATATATATATATATAAGCTAAAAGTCCAATGAAGTTTAAATGAGTATTTTTCCTTAGTGGATTGTGTATTTACCTTTTGAATAGAATGTGCTTTTGTTAAAAACTGAGATTAAAACTTGTTTTGTCTGGATTAAATCTTCAATTTTGATTATAATACTCTAATTACAAGAAAATAGTGTGGTTAGAGCAGTAGGTACAAGAAAAACAAGTTAAAGAATTTGTGCTTAAATTAGAAAAATTGTACTATCTATGAGAGATTTCAAGAATTTTGTTCTTAATTATTTTGCTTGAGGACAAGCAAAAGTTCAAGTGTGGGGGAATTGATAAGATCATATTACATATAACTTTTTGATGTTTAAATAGCTAGAATGGGTACTTGTTTTGGTTAAAATTCATGTTTCAGGTCTAATTTGGACAGAGGAACCAAAACAAGAAACTATGAAATGGAAATAGGAAAATTTCAGGGGGTACGCTGGCTTTTCTGATGTCTAAGCCGCCAGCTTACAGCCAACCTTCATCATCAACATAATGAAAATCCTTAAGGCTGCCTTTACACCGCCAGCCTTGAGGCGATGTAGACTAAGAGAAGATAAACAAACTGGCTCAACACCGCTAGTGTAGAAGAAGAAGAAGCCAGCTTCTGTAGATTTCATTCAAACGCCGGCTTTCTGGGAATCAAAGCTGCCGGCGTTGAGGCAGTGTAGATCGAAGATCAGGAGGCACAAGTAGATACCACATGCTCGATTACAAAATGAACGGTCAACTTTGATGGATTGTCTAAGCTGGCATAAAAGCCGCCGGCTTTGGGACGGCTTTCCTTATAAAATGGCCCAACCTTTTATTTTTGAGTATATACGCCGGCTAGATCCATATCTAAGCCGCTAACGTACAAGCAGTCTAAACTTGTAACCGAAAATGAAAGCTGCTAGTGCACTGCCTGTGCAATGAAGTAAACTACTTTAAGCCGCCTATAAACCACCGGCGTAGGAATTGTAACTGCTAGCGTACAACTTGAAACTGCAATTTTTCATTAATGCTTCTCACGAAAATTTTCCTATATAAAGGGGATTTCCCTCCTTTAGTTCCATAAATGAAGAAAGTCAGAGAAACACTTTAGTATACATTCAATAGATCAATAGCTTTAGCATTTCGTATAGATTTGTGAGAGATTTGAGCTTTCAAGAATTTGTAATTAAAGATTGTGATATTTGAATTAGTGATATTTGATCTCTCTTTTCTTATGCAATTCATTTACCTGATTTCTTTGTTCATAATGATATCAATTGCATATTTTTATCTGATTATTGAATCATCATTCATGAGTAGCTAAACTTTTCCTTGTGGGAAGTGATGAAACCCTAATCTTGCTAAAATGATTTTTGAATTTATATCATAGGATTATTAGAATTATGTATTGAATCCTGATTATCTATTTTATTTCTGTTTGAAATTGAATTGATAAGAATTCTGATAATTTGGAAGAATAATTAGGGTTCATAAGGAATTCATAAATTAAGATTAAACAACATTTGTGGAAGCGGCGGAGTTTAATCTAATTTAGAAATTGTCTCATGAAATTCCGGATACTACCAGTAAGTATATTGGGTCTGATCAAGTAATATATAAAAGTGAGTCGAGTATCGTTCCCACAAGGGCCAATTTAATTACTAGATCGATATTAGCTTTTACTAATATTTAGGTAATCAAGTTGCATCAATTTAAACTATTTAACTAATTCTATTTTAATCTAATATCTAACAATGAATGCAATGAGATTGTGAGAAAGTTATCTAAGATAAATGTGGGAAGGAGCAGAATTTACCCTAATCTTTGCTAATCATATTGAAGTTATATTATATGAATAATTAGAATTATGGATATTTGTAAGAAATTGCCAAAACCTAAAACTATCAAGTTTTAGCAAACCACAAAATTATCTATTAGCTTCCGCTATATAAATTATCAATGGAATCTAATTTACAATTATAAACCTCCCGATTCTATAACTGTCTAATATCCTAAATTAACTTCTCCTAATTCCTTAGTGAGAAATTAAAATAAAATATTGCATGAATTTCATGAGACAATTTCTAAATTAGATTAAACTCCGCCGCTTCCGCAATTGTTGTTTAATCTTAATTTATGAATTCCTTATGAACCCTAATTCTTCTTCTAAATTATCAAAATTCTTATCAATTCAATTTCAAACAGAAATAAAATAGATAATCAGGATTCAATACAAATATTCCATAATTCTAACAATCCCATGATATAAATTCAAAAATCATTTTAGCAAGATTAGGGTTTCATCACTTCCTACAAGGAAAAGTTTAGCTATTCATGAATGATGATTTAATAATCAGATAAGAATATGCAATTGATATCATTATGAGCAAAGAAATCAGATAAATGAATTGCATAAGAAAAGAGAGATCAGATATCACCAATTCAAATATCATAATCTTTAATTATAAATTCTTGAGAGCACAAATCTCTACAAAATGCTAAAGCTATTGATCTACTGAATGTACACTAAAGTGTTTTTCTGTTTTTCTTGACTTATGGAACTGGCGGAGGGAAATCCCCTTTATATAGGAAAAATTTCATGAGAAGCATTAATGAAAAATTGCAGTTTCAACTTATACGCCGGCAGTTACAATTCCTACGCCGGTGGCTTACAGGCGGCTTAAAGTAGCTTATTTCATTGCACAGGCAGTGCACTGACAGCTTTCATATTCGGTTACAAGTGTAGACCGCTTATACGCCGGCGGCTTAAATATGGATCTAGCTAGCGTGTATAATAAAAAATGAAAGGTTGGGCTATTTTATAAGGAAAGCTATCCCAAAGCCGGCGGCTTTCATGCCGGCTTAGACAATCCATTAAAGTTGATCGTTCATTTTGTAACCGAGCATGTGGTATCTACTTGTGCCTCCTGATCTTCATCTACACTACCTCAATGCCGGTGGCTTTTAGTCCAGCGTACATTGTAACTCCTTCTGCATTGGCAACTCTTGAGCTCTGAGCTGCCGACCTTTAATCTACACTGACCTGTTCACCTTGTATGTCGGTGGCTTTTAGGTGGCGTATGTTCAATTGAATCAAGGCTTGTAAGGCCGGCAATGTATGCAATGGCTTTGAGAAGGGCAAACATGTTCATCTTGTAGGCCATCTCAACGCCGGCGGCTTTGATTCCCAGAAAGCCGGCGTTGAATGAAATCTGCAGAAGCTGGCTTCTTCTTCTTCTACACTGGTAATGTTGAGCCAATTTGTTTATCTTCTCTTAGTCTACACTGCCTTAAGGCTGGCGATGTAGAGGCAACCTTAAGGATTTTCATTCTGTTGATGATGAAGGCTGGCCGTACGCCGGCGTACCCCCTGAAATTTTCCTTTTTCCATTTCAAAGTTTCTTGTTTTGGTTCCTTTGTCTAAATTAAACCTGAACCATGAATTTTAACCAAAACAAGTACCCATTCTAGCTATTTAAACATAAAAAAGTTCTATGCAATATGATCTTATCACTATGAGATCACTACATGGATAAGTGTCATAATTAATACTCGCAATGACAATGCCAGCGTATCCTTAGATCTTAAATCACCATAGGTTCCAACACGAGGAACATTATGATTCAACTCAATTAAATATTGTCTTTAACCGAATAATTATAAAGGTTGAGATTGAATGTAAGGTTAATCAAGTAGAGAAAGTTAAGTAATTAAGATGGGATTTGTCCCTCTTATTGTGAATAGTTATCTTTGGGCCCCTCCATAAGTGAAACTAATAAATATATGGTCGTACTCAAATTAATTGATAATGAGATCAATTTCATTTGTTTTGTCAGTTCACTTAGAGATCGAGAAATGATAAGATTGAACGATATAAAAATGATATTATCCTTATCTTATGTTCAGTATAGATATCATGTGACAAAAGGATAATGACATAAGTTATGGATCAAGTAAAAATCGGATCATCGATCTTCACTTAATTTGGGTAAACATAATGTCTTGTTAGAGGTCACTTATATTTTGTTTAGGAAAATGATTTTTGGTCAACTGTCAACATTAAGTGAACCTACAAGGTCACACACAAAAGAGTGAACAAAAAGATCGTGGACTAAATTTAAATAAGTCCAGCGAGAATAATAAATTTATTTATTATTAATCTTAATTTGTTAAGAATAATAAATAAATATAATTTGTTAAGAACACTAATAATTCCTAATTGGACTAACAATTCTTATGTTAATAAATAAATATATAATTAATTTATGCCTAATAAGATTAGGGGCAATAATGCCATTATTCATATTGACATTATTATAAATAAGACAGAGGTTTCTTTTAGGGTGAATGACATGTGTTATCAATATCAGGCCTATAGAGAAACTCTGTAAACCCTAAAAGAGAGACATATGAGAGTCATGAGTAAAAATTTTCGAATCAAATTTAGAAGTGTTCTAGATAATGCTAGCACTTGAAGGATCCTTTTGAAGGAGTGTTCATTCATGTGGATATCATAGAGGGGATTGCGAATTCACAATACCTATAGATCCAATCTGCCAATTGATTTCAATCTTCAAGGTTATGGTATAAATTCGAACTATTTATTTTATTTTAATCTAATGAAAACATATGGATATTGCATTAGGATTTTCTTTTTGAATTCCTTTGCAAAAGATTTGGTTTATTTTTATAAATCCTAAAATCCTATGAAAACCTAACACACACTACTTCCAATCAAGCTGGGCTTAGTGTGATATCATCTTGATCCAACTATTTATATCATTACAAAAGACCATATAGTATTAAGAGTCTCAAGATTGATTCATTTATTGGAACAAGAAAAAAAGAAAGAACATTTGGTGATAATGTTCCTATATTTTGGAACATTAAAGCATCTACATTCAAGATCCTTGATATGGGTTCCTAAGCTAATGATCTCTTTTTTTTTTAAGCTCCTTCAACATTTTTTTATCTTCAACTTAGAATAAAAATAAATAAATAAATTCCTTCACAATATTATATTCTTTTTAAAAGTATAGTGTAAAAAGTTAGTAGGATCCATAAAAACTTAAAAAAAAAAGAACCTCAGATGAAAAATCTTATAAATAACGTAGTGTGATTTTTGAAGAAGAAAGTCTTAAGGTGCCAATGTGACACATTTACAAATAAAGTGGTGAGGTTTCTTATATGGGACTTTTCTAATCTCATACTTGATCCCAATAATCACCCCCCTCCCCCCAAAGTAGACTTAGGTCTTGCTCTTTTTGGATAGAAATTTTGTAGTCTTACTAAGAGTTTATCAAATTGACTTTAAGTCCACTTTGTGTCACACCCCAAAGGGTACCCTAAACGTGGCAGTCCGCCATACACAATATTAAAGCCTAAGAATGACCACCTCAGTCACACGAAGGCTTCCATACTATGCACAAGGCGTCTAACACATGAAGGAGACACATCGGAATGATACATTTTATATTGATACAACTAAGTAACAATGTATAGGAAATGCAAATTTACTATACTTCAGAAATAAATCACTATACTTCAAAATACAATCATTCAACTTCGATTACATTCATCCATAGACTTCCCTACATAAACTATTACAAGACAAATCATAAACTAGCTGATAACTTCAATCATTCGTATTCTTTGCCAAAATCCCAAAGTCATTCCCGGCTCCAACCAATTCGGTTCCCACTTTGCATACTTGAGATAACCTGTCCATTTAAACAACTATTGGGGTATAAGCTATACTAGTTTAGTGAGAATTCTCTTAATTCCGTACCATAACAAACAAGTTAAAATCAGTCATATGCTATGCATGAACAAACACGTAAGCAAGCAATTATGCATGGGCATTCGGAACCCACACACATAACGGATTTACGCCCTCCGTATCTTGGGTTAGGAATGGTATTGAGTCTACACGACCGCATCTAGTCCCCAAGCCCTCGGCTCTTAGCACTCGACTCGGCTAGGCTCATCCAAGAATGCATCCACATGCGCCTTAGTACCCCTGAATGAGCTCTGCCACCGGTTTCGTTATCCAAATGAGACATCCACGAACCATACCGATCGACCTGCGTAGGAGTAGCATGCTACCAAATGCAATATGTCCGATGCGATGCATGACCAATTTAATTTTTGCTTAAGTCAAAAATATTTATACATTCTTTAGAGTGACCAACCAATATCACACATATAACAGAAATAATATGAATGGTGCAGTTATCCAATCAAATCGTGGTTTCGATATGCTTTAGTATTTTTTGGCATACATACATCACAACCTCATCATATATCCCATCCCCATTCGTATCGATTTTTATCTTATTCCTATAATCTAATGCAACTAACTACAAGCACAATCAAGGTAACAAAACAAGGAGAATGCTCACTCGGCCATTGGATCACCGGTCTTCTAGTAATAATAATTCGGTGGTAGGGAACCGTCGATCTCGGGACCTCCTAAAAAGGAAGAAATACTCTAATAAGTATTTCATCACTTAATTAATCCAAACTATCTCATTCAAACTATCAAATTCACAATTCGCGTCCTAGGCGGGAATTCTAACTTAAAACGGCCATAACTTGGTCATTTTAACTCGAAATCTCGCAAATTATATATCGATTTCTATCTACTTCGAAAGATCTATCTATTCCTAATATTATTTTCAAGTTTTGAAAACATTTAGGTCTCGGAACAGAGGGATCAGATCTGATCAGTAATGGTTTCCGATTCCGAAAAATAGTTTTGTAAATGTTTGTAATGTTCCTACTATATAAATTAGCTATACATGCAATATGAGTGATTTCCTAACATGAATGGCATGAAATGAGTTTCATGTATGCATGATCTTGATGATTTTTGGTAAAAGAAATTTTGGAACTCTTTATTTTGCAAGACTTCAACTATAACTACTTTTTGAAAAATCTAGTTTTCTAACTTTGATCATTTCCATTTGTTTTGGATTTGTTACTTAAGAAAATATAATTATTTTTGTCAAAATTGAGTCTTCATTATATATACTATTTATGACCTTCATTTCTTCATAAAAATTTCCATTTTACACTTGGTAAACATGTTTTCAAGTGGGGTTGATTCCAAAATCTGAATTTGGTAAAAATTGGTTCTTGAGTGATTCCTTTAAGTAAAAATCATTTGATATTTAGAAAATTAGATCAATCATACATAACCACTAAGGACTTCATTTTTACACAAAAATTTGCATTTTACACCTTGCAAATATGTTTTACAATATGATTTACTCAAAAATCCGAATTTTAGAAAATCCACTTTTTGAATGATTCCTTTGGGAAAAACTTGTTTAAAGCATTAAAATTTAAGGCTTTACTATATCAATTACCTAAGGACTTCATTTAACACATAAAACATTCATTTTGAGCTTGGATACTAGGTGTTCTTATGGCCTTCATTCAAAATTACGAATTTCACAAATTGACTACTAACTCAAAATTTTCCATCTTGCTTCTACTTCTTGTTTTACACTTTAATCTCATCAAAACTCCCTTCAACTTATAAAAATCACTACTTAATGATACCTATTACCTATATACTTCATTTTTCACATAAAACATGAGTTTTGAAGTTGATAAATGGGTTTTAAAAATTGGTCTTGGTTGGGATCCGAATTTACAAAATTCATTTTTAGTTATATATTTTGATAAAATCTATCTAAGCTCATGAAAATCCATTCCTTACATATCATATCTTAAGAACCTTTCATTTCTTAAATAAAAACTTCATTTTTGAGTTGGAAAACATGTTTTTAAAATAGGCCTTGGCCAAAATCCGAAAATAGAATTTTTATTTTGAAAATCACATTAGATTCTTGTAAAAAGAAATCTTGATGATATTCATATATTAAGCCTTCATTTTCTTAAGAAAAAATTACACTTTGACACTTGGAAAGTGGTTTTTAAATATTGGTCTTGCCAAAATACGAATTTCACAAATTTTGTTCAAGTTCAAATCTAAGATCTTCACATAATATGAACATACACCTAGATGAAACCCATGAAAACAAACTTTAAACTCATAGATCTAAAATTTGCTCATCAAAATTACTCATTTATGTTATCTATACCCTAAGCCTTCATTTTAAATGAAAAATACACATTTTGAAGTTGAAAAACCACTTTTCTAACTATGGTTCCATTTTCATCCGAATTTTCAAAATTGATTTTTGTTGAAAACAAAATAGATCTTGGGTTTCCTACAACTTTCCTACCATCATCAAGCTATAGCAAGTTGTTCATGAACATAAACAAAGATCCAATGCATCTATGAACTCAAAACTTTAGATCTAGTTTTCTAAACTAGTTTTACATGCATGAATCACTAAGATAGACATGTGGATGCTAGATCTATGCATAAATCATAAGGAATAACAAAAATAACAACTTAAATACAAGATCTATGGCATAAACAAAAATCAAAGCTATAAAAAGTTAGATATACAATATATATCAATTTTAAACAAGAAAATAATTGAAATACAAGATAATAAAAGTAGAGAAAAGAAGAGTTTCATTTTTGGCATCATCATCCTAAGCTTTTAAGCTTATGGAAGGTCATTTGATGCATGAAACCTTCATTACACTTTACCTATATCACCTATGGAGGCTTTGAGATGAAGATTTGCTTTAAAATCTTCAAGAAATATGGGTGGAGGCTCAAGAATGAATTGGGGGCAACTTGTTTTGTTGAAGAAATAAGAACAAGAAGAAGAAAGAAAGAGAGGAAAATGAGAGAGAAAGGTTAAAGAATGAAAAAAGGAAAATGAGTAAATGAAAGAGAGAGAGAAAATGAGTGTATTAAATGAGAAAAAAAATAAAACAAGGCAACCAAGAAGTGTACATGCTGCACGTGAAAGATAAGGAGGAGAGAGAGTGAATTTTGTTGAAATTTGACTCAAATTTGAATTGTATAATTAATGTGTAATGTAACTTTTTGAAGAAGGATTGAAATATAATTAATTTTAGTCAAAATAGGAGTAAATTAAAGGACAATGGCAGCCATGAATGAGTCAAAAATCTGCCATGAATTGTGGGGTTATGTGTAGAAAGATTGAAGTGAAAAGGAAGTGATATGTGTAAGGTGTACTTGAAGGTATGGGTTGTAAAATACTTTATTAATAAAATAAATTAAAATAAAATAAAATTAGAAAATTTATTCCAAATATTTGTAGAGATTTTTCATAATTAAATTTAAATAATTATTTGAATTATTTTAGTATTTTAACAAATATGTTACCGGTATGATCAAAATACGCGAATATGGGCTATAAATAATATTTTTATAACCCGAAAAATTCTAAAAAAATTATTTTATGAAAATAAAAATATTTTAAATATTTTTCAATTATTAAATTAATTTATTTTATTTTTAGTATCGGGTCTTAAACAGAATCTAATCCCGTAAAGACCCGAAACGAACTAAATTTTAGAAAAACAAAATTTTCTATAACATGTAAAATATTTATCTAAAAATATAAGGCTTTATAAGAATAACAAAATTTTGTAATGAAATAAAAATGAATAGTGCAAAAGACTAATCAATTACTGATAATAATGGAAATACAAAGAAAAAAAAAGGTTATAACTATAACTTTTATAACCCGAAAAATTTCATAACTGATATATTTGGAAATCTTATGAAATTATGAGTCTAACGGTACTATTGGTATATTTTTGATATCTCGAGCCTCAGGACACGCTTTTCGAAGTCTGTATCCGAACGGGTTCGAAATAAGTTAAAAATTTACCAATCTGATATTTTTAAGAAAACTTAAATTACTATGAGCTATTCTATATATTTAAACTACATCTCGGCCTCTAGGGTTAGGGGCACTAGATTGCCGGACTTACACTATTGTATTCCGATTAGGGTTTCCGGGTGATTTTTTCCGGTTTAGGTCTTTGCCAATTTGGAAACTGATATATATATATATATATATTATACAACGTATTTACTTTGAGAAATTTATTTCACATTTAATTTTTGTAAGTATTTAATGTCTCTTAATGTTTTCAGAATTCATGAATTGAGTTATATTTTCGAAAGTCAATCATTATTTACTTTTTAATAATTTGTTTTTGGGCTTTATATTACCTGATTTTATAAGTCGGAGTTAAATATGGAATTTTTCATACGTCGTGGTTTTGAATTTGGAGATCACTGAGTTCTATTTTATTTTTAAGGATTTTCATTTTCTCATGATTAAGAAATTTTTGGATTCGTTCGTGATTTAGGACTTGTCGAAATTTGGTTTTAATCTAGAGTGATTTTTAGGGTTTATTTTCGAAGTTCATCTTGAAATTATTTATTGAAATTTTCTGGGCTTACACTTTGTGAACCACTTAGTACTTGCTTCCTTACCTTCCATCATGAGGCTTTACATGAGTCACCATGACACAACAGAGAAAAAAGATAATTATCACATTCTATTGATTTTGCAAATACCTAGAAAGTGAAGACTAAAATAAAATCAAAATTCGTTGAAATGAGTACAATTGCCAAAAGATGATCTTCTATATGCCTATTGATTTTAAGAATACCTAGACAAATAGATATCAAATTTGAAAACTCAATAAGAGTACAAATTACAAATTGGAAGAGATAAATTGCAATATATGTTGATTTGCACAAAATTCCATAAAAGCAATCTACCATCAACTTGTTGATTCCATAGAATACCAGGAACGTTAGGAGAGACAAAACGATATTATTATTCCATAAAATATTTGTCTTAACTTTTTACAAGTTTATATTTATATGATTAAAATAAAATCCAATTAAAAGATTTGGCAAACATAAAAAGAGATACTAATTCTATTAAAAGATATCACTCCTATTAAAATAATACTAATTAAATCTATCAAAAAAATAATAACAATCTTTCTAAAATAATAATATGCCCTTCTTACTTTTGTACCAATAATCAAACTTTGTTGTGCATCTTGCATCATTCTACCCAAGTGGGACAAAATTAGCCCTCAGAATTTCATCAGCTGAAGAATCACTAGTCTAAGGAATCCTGTGTTTAACATTAAACACATCCATAGATGGGTAAAATTTTGAATCTTGAATCTCTTCTACACGTTATTGCTACTTTCATGTTGCTAAGTTATCCTAAGATGAGTGTCGGTTTTGATACCAACAAATGCAACAAAAGAAAAGAGATAACTATCATGTTTCATTGATTTTGCGAATACTAGAAAAGAGAAGATTGAGACCAAAATCTGTTGAATCGCACATGATTTTTAGAAGACTATCTTTTATATGTCTGTTGATTCTGAGAATACCCAAAAAATAAGTATCAAAATTCAAAAATTCAATAAGAGTGTGAGTTTTGGAAAAGAGATAAAAATTTGCAATATATTTTGCACACAAATTCCGGAGAACAATCTGCTATCAACCTGTTGATTCTATAGAATACCAAGAAAGATAGGAGAGACAAACGATATTATTATTCCTTTAAATCTCTATCTCAACTTTACAAGGCTAGTCTATTTATAGGATTCAAATAAAATCCAATTAAAATTTGACATATATAAAAAAGAGACATTAATCCTATTGAAAAGATATCACTTCTATTAAAATAATACTAATCAAATCTATAAAAAAAATAACAATCTTCCTAAAATAATAATATTATGTCCTTGCTCTTATGCCAATCATCTAACTCTATTGTGCATCCTAAAACTCACCATCATACATTTCTTCTTTTCACATGAAGGGACTAACCTTGGAAAGGTCATAATTCACTACAAGAAAATTAATTTAAAGACAAAATTTCGATCTCTAAATGTAAATTTCTATCATAAAAATTATCATCGCTGATTCTATTTGTAGAGATATAATTATTTTGTTAATTTTTCATTATAAAATTTCATCAATAAAGGTCAATTTTCTTATAGTTATTGTATCACTAGTTTCAATACCACTTGTTAAGGAAAGAATAAGCCTTTAATAAGCTAAAAGTTTACAATTACACATTCTTGATGAATATATTAATGGGTTTGATACTATATCTAACAAAAATCTTAAACTATTTGGTTGATGGTCTTTACTCTCATAAATTCTTAATATAATTCATAATTTTGTTAAGTGAGACTTTCTAAGTTTTAACTTCATACTTATATCAATACATGCTTTAATTCTCTTGTTGATAAATAAATAAGAGCAGTGATGCTCGCTAAGTAGTGACACAAATAAAGGTAATAGTAATACTTTTTAAAATATTCACATATTAATATTTATAAATATATGCAAACTAATTAATTCATGGGTAATACTGAAAAACCATGACCATCTACCTGGTTCTTGCCACCCAATAGAGTAAGTATTCTCTATTTCTTTCATAATTTTGGAGCAACTTCCTCTAGCTCTAACCATAGATAGCTTCTCCTCCAAGGTTTGCCAATTTATTTAAGGTATTTTTTTTTCTAACAATTCAAGTTTTATCAGACTCTATTGATTAATTTAAAAGAATTATGAAAAAGTAGTCACTGTAAACCTCAAAATGACTATTTGAGTTCTAGAATAGGGTTAGAAATTAAAAATGACAATATTTTAGTAAATTCTAAATTTATACACATAGGCATAAATAAGTATATGTATTCAATTACTCTATAATATATTGTTATTATTATCATCTTTTAGGAGAAATAGATCAGTTTTCTAACTTCCCAAACTATTATTATGACGAATAATGAAAAAAAAAATCGAAATGGGTGAGTAATTCAAACAAGTCCATGGTGTATGTCTGTAGTATGGTAGCATTAAGTATAAAGATAATTAAAAAAAAATGAATTGTATATAGGGATATGGGATTGTGTGTTGCTTAGTGGTTGTAGGATTGTTGATTATTATGATAAAAGTGAAATCCATTGTTTGTAATATATGTTTCGACGTGAAGTGGTCAACACTTAGTAAAGTTTCTAAGTTCTAAGGGTAATTTGAAATGATTAAAATACTTAATTAAGAGACAAGTAAATGTACATGTTTTCCTTATTTCCTTGGTTCTTAGTTTCTCCTAAGCACTGTTAACCCAGGACTGGTTCCTGATAACCCCAATGAGAGGGAGCAAATCTACACACATTTGAATTTTGGCTATTCAAACTTATATGTGTTTCATATAGTTGAGTGTGGTATTACATATGCTTGTTAATCAAACTCACATGTTATTGCATGATGTGGGATATGATTGATTACTATACTAAACTGTGGTTTTGCTCATCTCCTTATAGAAATTTTAGGTTTCAAGGGAGTCCTTGGCTCGTGCTATCTAGGACTTTTGTCCAGGTACGAATTATAAAGCCATGGTTAGGGCTTGGAGAGAAAGCCTAAGGATAGAAAAATAAGATTTACTAATTATAATTATTTTTGTCATCTTAAGACTTAGTCTGCAATAAGTAGTAACTAATAGTGATGTAAAATACTTTTTAATTTGCTATGTGACTTATATGTGTCAATATTTATTATTGAAGCAACTTTGATCATGTTTTCATATTACATTTCTTATAATAATTTAGTAAAACAAGTAATTGTAATCCACATTGATGTTCCACTAAATAAATCTTGCGGCCTCGTTACCCCTCGAGGCATTACAATAACTTCCAAAATAAAAACCTACCAAAGTTGTATATGAATTTTACTTAATAATCTAATAAATACCTTTGACAAGAATAAGGGTTTTTGAACTTTGATGCTGATAAATAAAATTATGAATTCATGGGTATTATTTGATAAAATAAATCATGTATCACCATACTTTACACACACACACACACACACATATATATAAAAGAAATATTTTGTAAGGATTATTTTATATACTTTTAATTTTGCTTCATTTCTCAACTTACCACATGATTCCTTTTTTCTAGATAGAACTTAATACTTGTTTTTTCATATAAAAAATTATCAATAATTTGTTGTCCTGATTTGTTAACTTTCCTTCCAATCAAAAGATGCCACCTTAAATGTCATATTATAATTTCCACTTTTTATGATCGATTGGACTATTTTAGTGGGTTGCAAACAAGCCAAGTTATTCGAATTTGGCTCGGCTTGAGTTTATTTAGTAAAAGATGAAGTTTAAGCGCTCTCATCTTTCTAAACAAGCTGAAGTGAAGTTTCAATTCAAGCATGCGAACCAACTTGTGAGTAGGCTTTTAAGGTTTGAGTAAAATTATTAACCTGAGTTAGACTCGATAAATATGCTCATTAATCTGAAAAAAAAAACTAATTTCTAAATAACAATATGTGTATACTCTTCACTTATTTATTATTTTTATTTTATATATTTAGTCTTTTCGATTTTATGTCATCTTAAAGCTCGTGAGCTTATCGAATCATTGTAAATGGTGGGATATTCGACATCAAAACCTAAGCTATTAAAGCCCAATTAGCTCTCGGTCCGTTTAATTGAGGTAAGGATAGGCCTTCAGGATGTACGATCAAGCAACCAAAGTTAGATCATAAATGACCAGTGCCATATTTAAAAACTAGGCCGGTAGAGCGAGTTGGTCATAAACTGGTTGGTTTCAAGAAACATATGAATTACTGGAGGGTGGATCCAAAAGAATAAAAGGGCTCCGAGTTCTTTAAAACTTTCTTTCAAGCCAATGAATAAATGAATAAGAATCTCGTTACTTGATCTGATAACGCTAGGATTAGGAACATAAGTTTTTGGGAGTATAGGTGGAGCGTTGATGGCCTTATTAGACTTTACTCTATGGCCCAATATCTAGAGAGGTGTAGCTGGATTGATTGCTTTAGATCTTTACTCTATGGCCCATTATCTAGAGATGGTTTAGCTGGATTGATTGCTTAGCTTGGTAGAACTTATATGAGATAACAACATTAACTATCTGCTTGAAAATATTTGGCTTAACCCAAATGATCATGAAAGTGATGAAATGTATGTTTTTGACTCCAACAAACAAATATCTTCAAATTGGTCCATAGAATTTGAGGAAACAAAAGGATACGGGGAATTAGCAAAAGAATTGGAAACGGATATGGAAATTTCCGCCAATTCCAAAAATGCATTTTTTCCCCCGAACCTTGCATGATGGAGTTCCTACAAAAGCTAATTTGCTAAAGAGAGGAATTTCTATCGACACTAATCGCACTTTCTGTTAAAATGATTTGGAATCTACAAAAACACCATCTCAAAAACCGTTTTGTGATTAAGGTAAATGGCTCTCGTTTAACCAATCTAATGGCGGAGGAAGCTGAAGGTCGAGCCTTGTTATTGGGCGTCGAGCTAACTATTGACGAAGCTTGCCCAAGGTCCTTTGGAGTCGGACTGTGCAAGTATGGTCCAAGCAGTTAAAGCCTCATGTGATTCTAATTGGGCCCCAGCACAACTTATCCAAGAAATTTTATCCTTATTTCTGGAAAAGCAAATTGTGTAGCTATTGGGTGGCTTCAATGTTTAGAAGAGGGATGTGTCATTTGAATTAATAGTGTAACCTTTCATCTCATCTCTGAAGCTCATCCACTTTGATTTCCTTTCGGGCTCTAATTCTATTCATGTGACTTAGGATGATTTTAGTTGATTTAATGAAGTTAGTATTTGGGGCATTTAGCCCCTTTGATGGAAAAAAATAAAAAAGCACAATGTGATTTTTAAATGGTTTTTTAATTTTGATTTGTTGAATGAAAGAATTCAAGATTGGGAAGATTGGAAAAGCTATCGTGCAGTAGACTTTGGCCATACCCCTTTTCCCTTTATGATTGGGGACATTGTAGAATGGATGGTCTATTAAATCAATCGAATAGGTCAATTGAGTAGATGGTGGGATGGATCATATTAAAATTTCTCTAGTAGACTGGTGTCTTTTACCTTGTCACAATCAATATAAAGCCAATAAAAAATGCTTTAGATGTTTATGTATTCCTTTCCATTAAAAGTTGGACTAATGATCACGCAACAGGGTAGTTGATAAGGCTGGGTTGAAAATTGGCATTGGAGATACATGTAGTAAATTATCCCCGAAATTTTACAGATGAGGATCATTAAGTGATTTGTCGTGATTGAGGGTCTTTATCTTTTTACAACCAATATAAAGTCAATAAAAATACTTTATAGGTTTATGGATTCCTTTCGATCAAAAATTGGACCCATGTCGGCTGTAATGGGATAATTGATAAGGGTGGTTTGAAAAATGGCATTGGACTTGCATTATTATTGATGAGTATAATTAAGTAATTTGAAAAGTCAATAAAAAAATGCTTTAGATGTTTATGAATTCCTTTCCATAAAAAATTGGACTCATGGTCGTGGTAATGGGGTAGTTGATGAGGATGGTTTGAAAATTAGTATTGGAGGCACATGCAGTGAAATATCCCCTCGAATTATTTTATATACACGAGGATAATTAATTAACTTGTCGTGATTCTAAAGATGTTCCTCTAAAAACTGTGAAACACTAGGACTCAGGAAATGATAATAATAAAAAAAACTCACGCTCTTTCATTTCTAAAGATTCAACTAATGAATTGATGATAACAAAAACATGTTTCTTAGTATGGGCTGGCACAACTATTATAAATTGGCAATACTGGCTGCCACAGCAGCATGGTCGAAGCTTATTAATCTTTTTTTTTTTTTTAATTAAACCATACTTATCAAAAATCATCCTTATTGTAGTAGGTACATTTTAAACTATATGGACCCCATTCATTTTACACAATTCAATTACTCTTTTGATGTATCACTTCACTTAGTGATAATCTATCCAGTGACAAACAAAGACACATATTACCTTTTATCCATGTAAAATGAATAAAGACACTGTCTCTTCATTGTCGATACACTCCATGTGCAGACCTGCAGTTGAAGGTTTTCTTGATGGCAGTAGTCCTGTCTCTTACAGCAATTAAATGAACAAAGCAATTTTGGTTTAAATAACACTGCTTAAGATCTTAAGCTTTAATGCTTATTTATCCAGAGAAAAGGTATATGTAGAAATTATAGTTTAAATAATATATTTACATATTCCCTGACGCATATATTTTGACCAACTGAACTTTTTTATATAACGTAAA
Source organism: Combretum micranthum (assembly GCA_024138025.1). Classification (NCBI taxonomy): domain Eukaryota; kingdom Viridiplantae; phylum Streptophyta; class Magnoliopsida; order Myrtales; family Combretaceae; genus Combretum; species Combretum micranthum. The sequence goes on from JAMXBD010001393.1 coordinate 316,688, forward strand.
ATTATAGAACATTGACCCTTTTTTAACATTCTTGTTTATAACCTCTTTTTAGCTTATTTCTTATTGAGTGTCCTTTCTTAATGTTTTTCCCCCTGGTGAAATCTTTTGATATTTGCAATATGGCTTTTTTTTTTTTTTTGGTGGGTGATTGTGTTGTGGTGGGGGGTTGGGGGGAGGGTGGGGGAAGATAATTTATAGTTCAAATGTTCAAAAAAAAAAAAAAAAAAGGAATCCAATAACGAAGAATCTTTCCAAAGTTAGAAGAATCGTATATAAAATAATATGGAACATGACTGTCCCATTTTAAAAATGCTAGTCATTAACTTGGAAGAGGAGATGTTTTTCTCTAATTTGATGAGAAATGTTGTTCCTTGACAGGCCAAAAAAAAAAAAAAAGAAATTTTTTTTAATTTAAGGAAATTCTTTTTTTTTTATTTAATGGAATATTATCAGTCCAACGTATAACAGGAAAAAAAAAATGTTTTTTGAAAAATATTTTTATTGGAAATGACAACATATACGTTATAAGGTAATATTGTTCATAGAGGATCGCTCCCTAGTGGACACCTTGAAATTTATGCTAAAACCTACATTTAAGTATAAAATAAACCAGACATGCTATCAACTATTTAAATTCAACATAATAGTTATTTAAATCTAACTCAATTACAGTTAAGCCCATCTCAATGCGCATTTATTTAAATACTTATCAATTTAAGCTTGAATTTGAGTATCAAGTTCAATAATATCATAAACCTAATTAAGCTTTCATCTAGTGTAGATATCTATTTCAAGTTTAAGATTAGTAAGTTTCACTAATCCAATTTTAGATTTAAAAATCTTAACCCATGTGTCTGAATTGAGTTTAAATTTATTTATTTATTTAGTCTAGTTTGGATTCGGTATTGTGTTGATATTTGATTTAGTCATCCTAATATATAGACTGAATTCATTTGGCCGTGATACCTTACTTATGGATCAAATCAGAATAAATAATTATAATTATATATAATTTTAAGCATCTAAAACAAATATTTAAATTTGGATGTTCTAAATTTTTTGAAATGTGAAACAGTAGAAGCTAGTGAGATTTTGACTCTCCACAATAATTTCTACATCCACATCCGTTCTCATTCAAATGTTCACAGCAGAGAAATTGAGACCGTAAAAGATAAGTGTTTGATGCTGAGAGATTCTTTACTGGTGGTAATTTTTCTGCATACGCTGCAAATTTGAACGTTCAAACCAATAGAGAGATTGGTTCAAAAAAAAAAAAAAAAATGAGAGAGATTCTTGAGGCCTCTCTTTCTCTCTCTTTTTAGCTATTTTTACTTTCCTTTCTATTCCTTTTTTTCATGTTTTAGCTAGATCCGCTTAGGAATCGCTAGTTGATGCTTCGTTGAAGAACAGGCAGTTTAATCGTGAGCACTAAAAAATCACTAACCAAACATCATAATGACATTTTAGGAGGGGAATATTCCATTCCATTTTTATAAAGTCAATTAATCAGATATACTCTAAACCTTAAGTTATGATATGTTTTATGAATAATTTTAGAGGAAAGGAATAACTGACTGTTCTATCTATAATCCGTAAGGTTAAGAAAGTCGCATTATATTTTAACATTTGATTCTTTTCTCTTTAGTTTTTAGCAATGGCTATAAGAATGTTATGTTTTACAAATCATTCTCTCTATTTGTATTTTGTTTTTAATATATTAAGGATTAAATAGATAAAACGATTATTTTTAGCAAAACAATTGTCCACCAAAATTTCAAGCAAGAAACTTATGTTCTGAAAATTTGATTGTCCTTATGCTTTCAGAGAATGTAATCACTGATGACTAAGGTGGATTTGATGAAATCACTTTTCATAAATTTTATTCTAGCCTATTTAACTCATATGATAATTGTTTTATAAGTTTTTAGCTAATATGCAGGTAGCAAATAACTTGAAAGTTCTTGAGTACACATACTACCATTTTCTCACAAAGTCCCTCGACTTCTCTGCATTTTTTATATTGGAGAGGTTGGTCTTCAAAAATTGTGGGACATTGAGAGAGATTGACTCGTCCATTGGTGACATGAAGTGCCTAACTTATTTGGAAATAACAAAACCATTTATCCAGGTGGAAAGTTGTCTGATGAACATATTTCATATCAGCTTGGGGAAGACAGATCTCAAATCCTACCTGATTCTATTGGCAATCTACATTCACTATTGGTGCTTAAGCTAAAATTTGTTGATCTATCAAAGTTTCCAAACTCGATCGGAGAGCTTGTAAATGTGAAGTATATGTGTTTGTGTGTCCTAAGTTGAAAAATCTCCCTAAAACAATTGAATTGTTGAAGTCGCTAATTGAATTGGACATTTCACTCACAACAGTCACCCAATTACCAAGATTTCTTATATTTCTCGTAGGGTTCATCATTTCATCCCTTAATTTTGTTTTTGTTCATAATCTTCTTGTACATCCATTAATAAAATCCAAGTCTTATAACATATTATTTGTAAGGGTATATTATGTTATATCTGAAGTATACAACTTTCAGTATCATATCTTTCATATTCTATTATATAATATTTGTATTTTAATTCTTATACGATTTTTTATGTTTTTTTCCTATCTCGTCAAAATCTATATGGATTGTGTAATCTCCCTAATTTTACATAACTTAATTATAATAATTATTAAAAATATATCATAAACGAACTGTAATGAAAAGTAGCAAAAATCACTCCCAATTTCTCGCGATTTAAATTTTAAAAATATTAAACTGTAAACAAATTGGATTATAGTTGGAAAAAAATTAGAATCCTTACCAGTAAAATTTCAAAATCCAAAATGTAACTTTCATAAGTCTTAAACAATCAATGATCGATGATAAATCGATTGTTACTATAAGCCTTTAGACCCTTCTATCTTAAGTTCAATAGTTAGAAAATAAAACTTATACTCTTTAAAATAATAAAACAATGATTTACGAATTATCCTTGATATTTTAAAACCCTAAAATAGCTTTAGAAAATTTATGAACACTAATTATTAAAATAAATAATTCATAGGATAGGATTTTCCAACACGAGTCAATAGCTCAACAAATAACCATAGTTGATCTTAAATTTCAATTTCGATAAAAGATGATTAATTTTTATAACCTATTTATAGTTTAAAAATAAATCATTAGAATTACAAAATACAAGAAAAGATCAAAAAATTGATCAATATTCAAGAATCTAAACCTTAATTAAATATTTGAATTATACTAGTATTTTCATTAGAAAATTTTGAGTCTACAAAAACCAAATTCTAATTTAACCATTGTAACCTCAAGAATTTTCATAACTAGTAAAATGAACGAAGTAGCAAATGTAAAATAGATATTAAACTTAGGACCAAATAAAAACCCTAGAATCAACCTATGAGTAGTAATGAACTCATTTGTAGTTTCAAAACCTGAAGAGAAAATTCTTTCATCCTAATAGATATCAAAGACAAGATTTAGTATCTTGAGACAATAACTTAAGATCTAATAAGTAGCCATAAATTTCAAAAACAATAAAAGACATCCCCTTTATAAAACATATTGGCTATAAAATGATAACTAAAAAATGAACGCTAGAATTATAAATACACGATAAGAATGAAAATAGATTCTTAACTAATAATCTATACTTTAGAAAAATATTTGGATTACACTATTGTTCTAGTTAGGAAATTTTGAGCCTATAGGAACTAAAATACTAATTTAGCTTATCAAACCTAGAAAATCTTAATCGTGTATGATGAAACTTTAAAAATACTTAATCGCATAAACTTTAAATTTAAATTTGGACTAAAAAATAATGTAGAAATGTTTTAGAAGCTTTAGCTAAACTTTTAGATAAAAACCCCTATATAATTAATATATAAAATACGTATATTTGACGAATTAACTTAACTATTTAATTAAATAAGTATCAAATTAATACATATATATATGCATTAGAATTGAAAATGAACCCCAACTGCTGCTTTCTTTGGAAATTTCTCACACCACTTGCATTCCCAATTTGTACAAAAGATACAAATTAAAGTCAAATTGAAAGAGTCTCAACAACCAATGGGAAAACATCAACTAAACAACTAAAATCCTAAGCTAAACTAAGCTTCACGGTGGGAAACCAAGCTGGAGACTTCGGTTGTTGTTGATACTAGAAATCATGTTGAAAGCATCTTCAAAGTTAAGCAAATTTGCACTTGCAAAGTCAAATGAAAAAGACCCACCAACCACTCACAAATTACCAACTAAGCTCCTTATTAAATGAAGCTTTGAAGCTCCAAATCTAAGCTAGGTCGTGAGAGATTTTCTCACTAGAATTATCATGATCAATAGCCAACAAGAGGAACAAATAGCCAACACAATTGCAGCATCCAAGAAAAATTTTGTAGCCTTAAATCTCCACCGAATTTAGCCTATAAAAAGTTGAAAAATCTTGACCCAAATTACCACTAATGAAATCCCATTAAATGTACACATGGATAATCAATTATTGACTTGAGAAATCTGCAAAATAACTCACCCACAATAGACATTAATGCTATAACAAAATTTGGATGAAAACAACCCCTACAACCCATGTTTTTGCGTCCAAAAAGCAGCCCCAAATTTGCAGACATAAGCCTATTCTATAGCCCACAATCAACACAACTTGCATAGCAAACCCACCTCATATGTATCCATAAATGAGCATTACTAACTAACAAACAAACCTACCTTAGAAGGCTTAAAAATTTCAGACAAATAGCAACCTTCAACCTCCATTTTTCATGCCCCAAACATCCCCAACTTCTACCTCATTCACAGATGTTATTCAGCTTGTATAAATAGGTCATATTAACTAGCAAACAACATCATTTAATCCCCCATAGATCTAAAATGAAAATCAGACCAACAACCCAAAACAAATAACCCTTTCTCCTCTAACTTTCCATCATGACAACAAAAGAAGAACATGAAAATAGAGCAACAACAACCTCCATTTTTCCTTACTTTGATCCATGATCTAAGCCTTACTCTTTACAACATAAAACACAACAATTATATCATCTTTCACCCTATAAACAGCAGCAAGAAACCAAAGAAAAAAGCTTCTAATTTTCCTTAACTTCACAAAAGTTCTAGAGATCAAAGGCTAGAGTTAAGAATGATGTTGGTTTAGCTAATTTATTTCTAAACTTGCAAATACTATTTTACTATCTTCCAACATAGGAATTCAGCTCACAACAAAGAGGAGAACCTTGTATTACCCAACCAAGGTAAAAATCATATTATCTTGAAGATTACATTATATTTAAGTATAGAGCTTTGATGAAATAAGTTGCTTTAGAGGAGCTTACATATTCGGATGGGCAAATGTGTAGCTTGTGAATCTAACAATGATGAATTATCAATGTGATGATAAGGTTCAATTGTTTAAGAATAGGAAAACATCAACTTAAGAATTTAGAACACTAAAGCTTTAGGAAATTCGAATAAAAAAGAGAAGAAAATCAAACCAAGCTTAGAAGACATTGAACTATATGAATAAACTATATTGATATGTTTATCCTATGCCAAAATGACCCCCACCAATCAAAGTACACAAAAAAATCCTATGAAATTAACTACTCATTTGCTAAAAATGAATAAGAAAGAGATTAGATATTGCAAAAACAAAATTTCACTCTAAGCTGTTAGATTTTCTCGAAAATTGCAGATTGATCTTTTTTTTTTTTTTTGCTCCTTAAAGACCTTGTTTAATGAAAACAACACCACTAATGGATTGTACTTGAAAAACCCTATGAAAATGACTATTTTTTCATAAAAAACAGACTAGAAATGAGTTAGAAACAAAATTTAACTAGAGCTGTCATGTTTCACCGAAAATTGTAGACTTGATTTATAAATTTGAAAACTTACAAGTTTCTTTTCTTGAAAACAACACCACAAGTAGAAAGTACCTGGATAGTACTATCAAATTGACTATTTATACGTCAAAATCGAATTAAAAACGACCGAGATATTGTAAGAACAAAAACTTACTAAAACTATCACAAACATTCACACACACACACACACCATGAGCACTCTAGCACATGCTTCTTGAGCGCTCAGTGCTCGCTCCTTGGGTGCTCTATGCTCGCTTGGGCTTGATGAGCGCTCCATAGCTGCCCTATAGCTGCCTCATGCCTACTCCAGAGATGCCCTATGGTGTCCCAGCCCTTGAGCACTCAGTTTGCACTCTTAATTTTTCTTAACATATTTGATCATATATATATATATCTATTTTATATATATGTATATATATCATTATGAACAAGTATATGTATAAAACTAAATTTATTTTATTTCTTTATTCTATTTTATTAATTCCTCGTACATGTTATGATCTTAAAAATAAAATTTAAGTTTAGTAAACATTTGATATATATCTAAACTCTATGAACCTACGAATATATTAGAAAAATAAACTAGTAATTAAATGATAGAATATAACCATATAAATAATAGAAATTTCAATTTACAAAAGATAGATAAAGTTGACAAATGAAGAAATAATAAATAAAAATTCACTATCAATGCGAACATTAATGGAAGAGAAACTTAAATAAATTTAGAATGAAGAAAATACCTTAAATAAAAATATAAGTATTACTTAAAATCAAGACAAACAAAATGAAAATAAATAATAGATAGTAAATACCAACTACTTTAAGGTAGACATATTAAAAGAACTACATAAAAAATAAATCCTTAAAAACAAAATTATTAAGCAAAATATGAATTAAAATATTTTATAAGTCAAATATGGATAAGAAATGAGACAATAGGACTAAAAGTGATAAATACCATTTCAACTTATTACAAAACTATAAATACTGTAATGAGCAATTGTTATTTCATTTCATAGGAGATTTTGAGCCCACATTCTCAAACCCCGAATACTTTCCAAGGACGTAACAAGTAAATAAGAATGTTGAGGTGAGGAATTTCTGATGATCTGCTATTTGCTTGTGTTTGCTACTACTTATTATTATGATTGATTGTATTGCTTGCCTGATGAATGACTGATTGTTTGAATGTTGTCATCCGCATGATCGCCCAAATCAATGAATAAGTATAATCACTCGACTAAACAAATCGAATATACTCGTCTCATGTGCTTGAAACCCCCTGTAGGAAATATCCCGAATTTACAATCAAATGTATTTTTGAAATTTATTCTCAAAAGACCACAACTTGGAGAATCTTAGGTTTCCCTTTTTATCTCTTAAATGAGTTTTACCAAAAGAGTTTATGAAATAAATGTGGGACATTTCTAAGTATTGATTTGACAGTGGACATTACCTAATTCGTTGTCTACTTGTCAAGTGGTGGTGGATGTTGCCTGACTTAGGGTTTACCTGCTCGATTCACTATTGATTGGTGATGATTAGTTTGGTAGTAGATGATCTACTTATCTGATTTGCCATTAATTGTGATGGTTAGTTTAATTCACCACTATTTGATGATAATCAAATTTAAATATGAACCAATATTAGCCAGTGTAAATCACGTGAAAAGTTAGAGAATATTGCCTTTTACTAATGACCATAAGCATTGGGGAAGTTTGGATGGATGCTACCACCAGACAACCTCATTTATGATAAGATGAGGTGTCCCATACACTTAAGTATGGAAGACAACTGATATGTAGACAGCGTAAATCTACATCATTCATGGCTTCGAACACCCATAGATATATTGCTTGCATTCATTATGTATGCATTCATATCGTGTACAGATAGATTTGCATGAATATTTAATTAATGCTTGATAACTTACATAACCGATAGTAGTGAGGAATAAACTCACTGAGTTGTGGTTTCTCTCACCCCCAACAATTTTTGTGTAGGAATAACTCTATCTAGGATTGGGCTAAGAATGTGTGAAGAGTGCTTATCTATCAGCATGAAGATAGAAAGCTAGGTTGCTATGAACTTAGAATATAATTCTAAATAATTTGTACAAGTAGTTATGAATTTACATTTTGTAGAATTGAAACCCCATTTTAACTATTTGGTAGGGGATACCGATTCTTTGCGATCTTGGTAGAATGTAAAAAATCGGATTCCATAGTTAAATTTCAATAACACTATTATATGTATATGTATTATATAAGTAAGAGATATTAATTAATAAGTAGAGTATTGCAAACTCTGACTTGTAAACAATTCTCATATTACGGGTGTATACGTAGTATGATCACTTTTGGTTGATCCTACTAGACCCTCTTTTGAGACGTGACAATTGTGTTGCTTCTTTATGTGTTGTACGTGTGTTTTGTTTCTGTATTCTCTTGTCAAGCTTGAATATTGTGATTGTTTTACTTGTATTAAACCCATGTCTTATCGGTTGAATACTTTTGATTTCTATTTGGGTATTTTCTCACTAATCACATATAGCTTGTTGACATACGTTAGCAGTATCATACATTCTCCCTCGCATAATTTCATGCAGTTTGTATTTTAATTCTTGGTACCAAATTCAATTTTCGTGTAAAGTATGACTGCCAATTTCATTGATACTCATACCATTATATATAAAGCTTTTATCAATATCAGCTCATAGCAATTCCTTGAAAAAATTATAAACTATTTCTCGAATGAAGGCATTTCCTTGTCTTTGTTGTATATTCAATGAATGTATACACCATCTTCCTCAATTCTACATTTCTTTTCTTTACTTTGCTATTTATAGATATTTGATTAATTTGGGATAAATTGCAAACACTTCCTATAATTTTTTTTTCTTTATATATAGTGATATTCTTATCTTTGAAATCATATGTTTCAATCCTCAAATCTTAAAATAAATAAATAATAAAAGATTTACTTTTATTCCTCACTTAACCATTTTATCATTTAAAAAATAAAAAAAATTATTTTAGCTTTTTTCTTTTTAATTTATGTGAGAGTAGAATAAACATGGGGTGTTAAAACACGATTTCAAGAAATTTGTAGCTCTAGATGGTCAAATTTAAATATAAGGGGTTTAAAGCATGATAAGCTATAAACTTGTATATTTTTATTCAACTTTACATTACACTTTTCTATGTACATTTATGTCTTTGATAGAAATATGCGTAGATTCAAAATATAATATATATATATATGGAATTAATTTCAATAGCAAGATCATATAGAAAAGGGGAACGAAAATGATAAATAAGTCCAAATACCACGTCCAAGCTCATAATAATTATCATGACACACAAGTCTATTGTTCATGAAGCACTCTTTATTCCTTGAGAATGAGAGAGACCACTCTGTTCAAGTTAGGCACTAGTTTCTTGAGTGTATTTATCTTGAAAGAATTGTCCTAGGAAGTAAAAGCTTGAAAGAATTGTCTTAGATGTGGTTAGTTGTCAATAGTTCTTTAGCCCATAAGTCTAGCCTTGAAATTTGGAAATCTTCAATTTGAATAAAGGAAAGAGATGTGCTATGGAGTCTTAATTTCTTTAGAAAACTACAAAATGGGTTAGCTTTTAATTTCTTACGAAATAAATTGTTGCATAATCTCCACGCATGATGTTTGTGTTTAAGCAACACAATGTAGTTCCAAATTGCTTTTCATAGATTTTGATTAACCACATGTGATGAAGAGGCTGAATTACATGTGGTTAATGTCAAGTCTAGTAGCAATGCAATGGTAATTACTCTTAATAGAGTACACTTCGTCCTCTCTTGGCCATATGAGAATGTGTTTAATGGCTTTTTTAGGTCTGATAGTGACAGCAAATCATGAACACAAGTTTCATACCCCATGTCATCATTAATAACCTCACTTACTGTGAACTTTGTGAACCAAGAGACAGAAGACGAACTAGATGAAGTGTGTTATGGAAGTATCGAATATGGAAATGAAAACCAGAGGAGTAATATAAGTTCGTTACAGAGCAAGATAAAGTGAAGACTTAAATACAGCAACTAAGTCTCTTAACCAGCTAACTAAGCAACACCAATCAGATATAGACAAATGGACCAATATCTTAATGTCACGTAACAAATAAATATAGATAATATATCAGTGTATTTTCTATAGCCCTCTTAATTTGGAGCTTCCCGAAGACCCAACTTACAACAACAATGTTGGAATTGATCAACATAACATAACTTAGTGAAAATGTTTGCGAGCTAAGATGAAGAAGGCATAAATTCTAGAGAAAGAAAACCATTAGAGACATGATCATGAGGGATATGAGCATCAATACCAATATGCCTTGTACATCCATCGAGATAAGGATTGTAAGCTACTTGAAGTGTAGATTTATTATCACGAAACAATCTAATAGGAAAAGAAATGGGTACTTACAAATCACATAAATATATGAGAAGTCCAAAGAAGTTCTTTAGTAGTAGATCCTATGCTTCTATATTCAGCCTCATAGTTGATGTGCTCATTGTATATTATTTCTTGGATTTCCAAGAAACTATACCATCACCAAGAAAAATGCAAAAACCAGTAATGGACTTTCGATCAAATGTAGAAGATCCCCAATTGGCATCACAAAAAGCTCTCAGTTGCAAAGAATTAATAGTTGGATAAATCACAACATCTCGACTAGTAACAACTTTCTTCCTGTCTAAATCATACACCTTGTAACCCTTTGGCCATATATGTGTCCTCAGAAAACACATCTAAGAGTACGAAGATCAAATTTATCCTTTGTAAGTGAATGATCAGTAATATAACATAAACAACCCATAATCTTAAGACGATCATACTCTAGTTTCTTATGGAATAACACCTCAAATGGAGTCAATGCAATTTAGAACGTGTGTAGGCATTAGATTGATAAGGTAAATGGTTGTTGAGATGCATTCTTCCCAACAAATTTTGGTAAATTGGCATGAATATGCAAAGCTCTAGTTGTATCAAGCAAGTGATGATGTTTTCTCTTAACTCTTCCATTTTGTTATGAGGCATATGTAATAGAATATTGATGTATGATGCCCAAGTCATGAAAAAAATCTTGACAAGAACGAGATAAAAACTCAACCCAAAAACTCAACCCAATTATCATATCTTACTACTTTAGGCCTAGCCAATAGTTGTGTACGAATCATCTCAAAAAATCGAGGAAGATAAGATAAAGTTTGAGATTTTTGACTAAATAAAAAGGTCCAAATACAACAAGAATAATCATCAAGAATAGTAAGGAAATAAGTAGCACCACAAATGGAAGCAACTGAAAAAGGATCCCAAATATCAACATGAAGTAATTCAAAGGGTAGAGATGAATGACTTGTACCATGTTAGAAAGATAATCGATGGAATTTTGCTTGTGAACAAGTATCACAAACAAAATTTTTATCTGAAATTGTTTTACAACCATCTAAATGTGACAAATTTGATAAAGAAGAATGATCAAGTCTATCATGATACAATGTCAACAAAGTATCATTATTACAAGAAAAATAATGTGTTACATTGGATAGAGAAGACATAGATTCCTTTGAAAAAATGCATTTCCCTAGCTGGATTAACTGGCAAGATATAAAGTCTATGCATACATTCATTTGAAAAAATGAATTTCCCTAACTGGATTAACTAGCAAGATTTAGTTTGAGGGTCCTGAAAAATCAATGAGTTAACATTAACATAAGCAATTAGTTGACCGTCATGTAATAATTTGTGAATTAACAAAAGATTATGCTTAAAGTCCGGAACATGTAAACATGTTGTATGGTTGAGGATTTAGAAATATAAACAGAACCTACTTCTTTAACAAGTTTAACTTGTCCATCAAGCAATTGAATCAAAATGGGTTGGGATAAAGTCTATGGGTTAATGATAAGAGATTTGAAAGGTATCATATGATTCGTAGCGCCGGTATCAACAATCTAAGCAACCATATTATTATTTGCAGCATTCAAAGATAAAGAATTAAGAGATATACCAACAAAATTCACAGCTGGTTGCATCACGTTTGCATTTTGCTGCTTGAGTTCTAAGGCCTTAAGGACTTCTTGACAAACAATTGATACCAAACCAGAATCCACGCTACTTCTAGCAAAAATAGTACTAGTTCAATCTACATCTAAAGGAATCTCCAAGTGAGAAAGATTGGTTTTGTCAACAAAATAATGAGCTACTTGTCTAGATGGCCTTTTAGTAACCATCTTTCCTTTATACCAATCTGGATACCTAATTAATTGGAAGACATTTTTAATAAAGTGACCCTCTTTTTTACAATGTTCACAAAATTGTTTTAATTGATTCTTCGAAACCTTCTTTTCAAATTGATTTCTTTCAATTTCAGGTTTATTTACCAGATAAGCAAAAACGTCCATATCAGTTGAGCTATTTAAAGTAATCTTCTTTTGTCTTTCAATTTGTTGAACAAGCTTGTTAACGGTTAGAAGAGGATCCATGAACAACAATTGATTTTTCACCGATTCATAACTTTCATTCAATCCAATAAGAAATTGAATTAACCTATTCTCCATCTCATATTCTTGAATTCTATCTTTAAGTGACAAGTACAAAACTCAATTCTTCCAAAATCAAATGAAGGAAAAGCATGCAATTCATCCTAAATCCTTTTCAGTTTATTGTAATAAACTCCTACCGACTGATTCATTTGTCTAATGTTACTTAATTCACATTGCAATTGAAAAATTAAAAGACCATGTCCAAATTGTTCCATAATTTCACTCCCCAACTCATACGTAGAATGAGCATAGAGATAATTCTATGAAAACTCACTTTTCACTAAATTCAAAATCTAAGCACGTACGTACTATCAATATGATTCCAATATACAAATTCAATAGAATTTTAACTAGGTTGAATAATAGTTCCATCTATAAAACCTAGCTTCAATTTTTTTGCTAATCTAATTTTAATCGACCTACTCCAAGTCAAATAATTTGTTCCATTAAAAAGAATATTTCCAATAATCATAGAGTAAATTACACCAGAAGGTCATAACATTTAGAAGTAAGTTTATTTTAGGTCACAACGTTTAGAAAAGTGTCTTATGAAATTTAATTAATAATTATTTCTCCTATTAATACATGTCAAATGGGTCTCAAAAGAAGGGTTTCTTAAGTTTTAATTAAATATTTCTACTGTTGATACGTGCCAATGGTGACCTCAATTGACCCACTTCTCTAAACGTTGTGATATAAAATGAACTTACCACTTCTCTAAATGTTGTCATCTAAAATGAACTTACTCACTAAACATTATAACCTCTTTTGAACTTTTCGAAAAATTATGACCTAAAATGAACTTACCCCCAAATGTTGTGACTTATGGTGTAATTTACCAAATAATCATATCATGATTATCATATGAAGATATAATCAAAGGATCTCTATTCATAGATTCATGTTGTTGATTCCAATTCATATCTGTAATAATATCCATGAGAACGAATCAAACAAAACAGAAGATTATGGAAAGATCTTACCAACTTAGCTCTAATACCTATGAAGTTTGTGAACCAAGAGAAAGAAGACGAATTGGAAGAAGTGTGTTATGGAAGTATCAAATATTGAAATGAAAACCAAAGAAGTAATATAAGTCCATTACAGAGCTAAAAAACTAAAGACGTATGTATAGCAACTAAGTCTCCTAACCAACTAAATAAACAACACCAATAAGATAAGGACACATGGACCAATGTCATAATAACACGTAACAAATAAATATAGATAATATATTAGTATGTTCTCCACACTTACAATAAGATGGTGTAGACTAGGACTGAAAATCATGCCTATGATCCATGGAAAATTTGGAAAAAAATTTGTGATTAGTGTTTAGCAAGGGTTAGATCAGGCGTGATTTTTGGAAAGCTGCAACATGAATAATTTGTAGTATTGGAAATAACAGTTGTGATAACTGATTTGAGGAAGTTAAAGCATCGGGACTTGAAATCGCACCCATGATCCATGAAGAAATGGGAGAAAATTTGAGACCAGCGTTTACCAAGGGCTGGATCGAGGGCGTGATTTTTGGAAAGCTGTGATTACGACTTTCATATTTCTTTCACCAAATAATGTAATTCTTAGTATAACTCCTATATTTTCACTAAAGATATCTAGACATTATCACACCCTCTCATCTTTTAATTGTAATTTTTCTTAGGATCCTGACATCTTGTGGAACCTCTTCCTTCTATAAGGAGGGAAAGGGTAAGTTCATAGTGATTGTATCTATTCATAGTATGTGTTGGTAATCTTGTGTTAGTTTGTGAGTTGCAATTTTCCTGAAGAACTTGAGAAAGTCGAAGGAATCATGTTATTTGTGTGTTATGTCCAAGACTCCAGATCTTTACCTAAATCCAATAAAGGGGTTTTTATCTTTTCTCTACTCTCTCTTCTCTTCTATTGTATTTATTTTTCTGTTATTGTTTATCTATTGTTCTCTCATTATGTAGAGTAGAGAATAGGATTTATATATGGAATTAACTTGAATATGATCGTTAAAGTTTAATTCATCTAATAATTATGTAGTTTTAGTAAATAGAATTAATAATCTTAAGAAGTGATAGGCACAACACCTTCTTGACCAGATTTCAGTGGAAGACATCAAGAGATGATTCCATTGAATAGATCTTGTTTACTAGGTGAGTTGCTCATAGTGATAGAGATATCATGGTGAAACTTTCTGCATTTGTTCAGAGAATTCATAAATAAATTAATCTTAACGCAACATTCAAGCGGTTGTCAATCAATAAGAGATTTTGGTGGACACATTAGTTGTTAGATGTAAATGCTTTTGAGAAGAACATTCACTTACTTAATGGATTTTTACAGGTATTAATCATTAGAGAAATGTATTCGTAACTTCATGTTAAGGAAATGAGCAAATCTAATCGTGCTTATTGTGTTTCATTTTTATGTGTTGTGTTGTTAATATAACTTAGTGTAATTCTTAGTTTTAGATCAATAATCTTTCATCCAATCAATTCCTTAATCAATTTGCTAGATAATAGGAAGATTAGAGTAGTACTAATGGTTGAAAATGTTCCATGTGGAGATGACCCTGTACTACTCTATGTTACTGAAACAATAGGTGTACTTGCCTATTAAAACCAAGTTTAGGAGTATAATATTCTAATTAAAGGAACTAAATATGGTATTCGGGTGTTGGGAAGCTTCATGGAAGGGAAAGAACAAGAAAATAATCCTACCCATCTTCTATGATGTGTAAGTACAAATCTCAAACTTGAATCGGAATTATACAATACTACTTGCAAAAACACATGGACGATCTCGGTGAAGACACTGTTTTTTTTTTTTTTCTGAAAAAATGATGAGGTGACCCAAAAAAAAAACACACAAAGGAATGGTGGAAAATTTTTTATATTATTCTTATATTTGAACTATAGAATCAAATCAAAATTAAACTAAAGACCAAGTCAAATTAAAATTTAACGGCTGAGCAATCTTTGAGCCATTCTCCAACCTGCCCTTTTGATTCAAAGTTGCAAAGTTGAAATCGTAGCACATCTCTTCATTTTTTCTGATATGTGAAGCACTTCTCTTCACTACATGATGCACTTCTTATCATCTTATTGATGCACTTTCTCATCAACCTTCAATTGGAGCACTTCTCTCTAAAATTACTTGGAGCACTTCTCAATAGCTAATTGAAAATAGAGTTTCTTCTTCAACCATCTCTACCATATTTGCTTGTTCTTCATTTTTTACTTTACAATCTTTTTATAGGTGTTGACAAACTCATATTTTACTCACATCTCAATGACCAAATCATGTTTAACTATTATGGATTTTATAGAAATCATAAGGAAATGGTACATAAGTGTGCTTAAATTGATATTTCAGGTCATTGAAGGATTTAACAGAAAAAAAACAAACAAATTAGAGGAGTTTTGCACAAAATTGAAGAACAATTCAATCAACATCGGCTAAAAGAAATTGAACACTGCCAATTTTCATCATTGGACATTCAACACTGGCTCCAACTTCATCAACACTGTCGGCATTGGTTTACCCAAAACTAGCTTCTTAAACGTGTTGTAAAGCATCAAATTTATGCTTGCTTCTTATTGACACCTCATTTTTGCCACCCTTAAAAAAAAAAAATAATAATAATGAAAATTTTCAAAAAAAAAAATTGAAAATCTATTAAAAATAAAAATATAATAATAAGTTTAGAAAACCTATCTTTTTATAAATAGGCTTATAAGTAAAAATCTTTTTCTAAGATTAAAAAAGATAAAAAAGAATTTATTGTTTAGGAAAAAAGAAAAATATATAGAAAAATTTGTTTGAACTTTTAGTAAGTATAATGGTCCTTTTAAAGTAGGTTGGGTTGTTTTGAAGTTATAATGAACCTTGGAACCCATCTCTTTTCGACTCGTTTCTTTTATAATCATATTGGACGTGGTTTAGATAGTTCAAATATATTTTAAGTTGGCAAATATAGCAAAAACAAGTAGCTCGGTTGGTCAAACGCATGGGAAAAGAGGGAGGAGGCCTGGGTTTAGATAGTTCATGAACGCCGTCGTCTCCTTCGTCAAAACATGGCCGCCATTGACGAGCACGAGCTTTTCTTCATCAAGCTGTGTCGTTTTTCGTTTTTGCCCTTTCAATTTTCCAGCCGTCATTATACTAAAAATACAAATTATTCTCGAACTTAAGTTGTGTAAACATGGATTCAAAAATGAATATCAGAAGACAAAAAATTAAACTTTATTGTGCAACCGAATCTGCTGCTTCATGTTCTGTAATAGGCCATTCAATGGCAGATTAATTTGAATTGAAGTGGGCATTATTTTTTGGAGGCTCTGGCCCTTCAATCTCTGTAGCTCTCTCGAAAACAGGATCTCTCCCTCTCTCCATCTCCCTCCCAATCCCCGAACTCTCTCCCTCTAGCCCTTCCTCTCTCTGGCTTACCACTCTTGAGCCCAACCTTGCTCACGACGAGAACCACCCATCTCCACCATTCCAAAAAGCCATCAACCTCCATAGCCTGAACCACCTAACCATGTAATCTCCAACATCAATCCCTAAACCCACTACCATCAATATCCAACTCATAGTCTCCTCCATCCGAACTCGTGGAAACCACCACGAGAACCACCATTATCGACTGCCATCAGCCCAGAACAACCACAACCTGATCAACAAACTTAGACCCACCATTATCTTTAATCCCAAACTAGTGGAAACCGCCACTAGTTGAACCCACCATTGACATCAGCCATCCCAATAAACCCGCATCAGACTCTTGAACCACCATCTACGAACTCTCCACCAAACTTGAAAGCCACCCCCCATCCCAATCTCGACACTTTCCAAACTCACACCCAAAACAGCCCCGCCCATAACCAACGAAAGAAAAGAGAGACTACTAATTTTTCTTGATTATGCAGGTCTAAAGACCCCTTGTTGAAGCCAGAAATCTGCGACGTATCCGACCTGAACAGATTTGCAAAGGGAATAAGGTCCACTCTGTGTTTGTTGTTGAAGCCAGCTTGCTTGTTTTATTTACATATTATTATTTGTTTTGTTCAGTTATTTAGCTCTTGGTTTTGTTCGTAATCTTCCCTATTGTAAGTATCTAGGAGCTTGTAATAGCTAAAAAGCAAGAAAATAGTGGAAAACTGAAAAAGAAAAAAAGAAAAAAAAGAGATATATTATAATAATATATCGTATGATACGTGATTCTACGCGAACCGTAGGATATGCATATTAGAAAAAGGATCATGGACGTATATGTTTAATAGTACGTGGTGCACGTATCATGAAAACTACATAGATTCATGATCATAAAAAAAAAAAAAAAAAAAAAAAATAAAAATAAAAATAAAAATAAAAAATAAAAAATTGGTGTGAGTGTTAGTGTGTATGATATGCATGTTTTCATTAAAATATAAATATCATGTTAATAGTGATGCCAATATGTTTAGATTTAGGTTCATCTAGTATAATTTTGTGGATATCTTCATCATGCTTCATATACTTAAAATACAGTTTATAAGGTTTTTGCCTATAATCTTCAAAGTTTAAAACGAAAAATTAGAAAAATAGAAAAAGATAAAAAAGTGTTATATTGAGATGTTGATAGGGGCCATACTATTATAGATGTTCGAGTTAAAGCGAATTGGCAAATTTTGACCTAATCTTTTAGATCTCTTGTATCAATCACCTTCCCATATTATCCAAAATTTTAAAATTGGAAAATTCATCAAAATCAACAAATCATCTTTTTATCTCATTACCTTTCTTCCATATATGGGATATATATACATATGTAATTATAAATCGCCGGCTTATATCACCTAGTTATTTGCATAGAAAAATGATTTTAAAGTGTCATATGCATAGAAAAATTATAAGAAGTGTGTTGAAATTGCAACGAAGATGAGAAGTCCTTTTGAGGAGAGAAAAGATTGATTTTTTCAAAGATTGCTATGAGCTGATATTGACGTCAACTTTATATGTCATATGCTTCACATTCATTATGGTTAGGGAAACAAATGAAAGTTTTTATAGACATATTAATGGAGACGACTTCCTCCCCCCTCCCACCAAAGATAAACATAATAACGTGTAGCGTATGCAAATAACATAATTTAATTTTCAAGTTAAAATAAAGAATAATATTGAAACATACGAACCCTAGCACGTTAGTATATATGTGTGCTTACGATTGCAAATACTTAATGAGCTAACAATAACTATGTTATAAACAGTTTTCCTTTTGGGCTGCATGTTGCTGCAGATCTGCGAATATTCGCGCTTATTTCACTTTCTTTAACTGGGGAAAAGAAAGGATGGAACTAACAACAGTTATATGTCTTTGCCCTAGTAGGAAATTAGCATGTGCCTACGTACTATGTACGTGTCAATTGTCATGTCCTTGTTCAAAGTACGTTATCAGTTGGTTATATGTCCTTATAGCTAGGTCGGTAGGTGAGGGCATAAAAGATTCATAGCATATGACTTTGAATCCTGTAAGTCCAAAATCATGAAACTATCAAGGAAAGGAAGTCCTGAGTAAAGGAGCAAGGAAATAGGGAAAAGGAATAAAATATTAATATTTTAAAAATAATTACGGAAATGTCATCGAAAAAAATTATTTTCGATTTTAGGCAACATGACCTCGTCTCTTGAAGCGACGAGGTCATAAGTGACTGACCTTGTCTCTTCGAGAGACGAGGTCTCACTCCTTCAGTGACCTCGTCTCTTAAAGAGACGAGGTCAACTATTTCTTTCCAACCCTCAACCTATTACTTGAGAAACCAAAAAAATTATGTATAAAACCTGCCAAGTAGAAATTCAACACAGCTATAATACCATTCATCCTAAAAAACACATGCTGAATCCCAATTTGAATCATTCAATCACAGCGGTATTGTGATTATTTGTCAGCACAGTACAATGAAAATATGGGAATTTGTAGGCTCGTAACAGATAATATGAAACGAAATGCTGATTTATTGTTGTTTTAAAATGTACAAGAGAAAAGGAGTACAATATACATACAAAAACAATACAAAAAAGTAAGAAGCTATATGCAACAATCAAAATAAAGAAAATCTATTATCTACTACTGCTGCTGATGTGTGTCCCTCCTTCGTTGTCCTCGGCCTCTACCCTGCCTCATGTACGTCCTGGGTAACGGGGTATGCAGATGTGGATGCTGTGTAGATAGAACAATATCTGTAACTGCAGCATCCTCATGTCCAGTAGCAGCACTGTACTGATGGAACGAGACAGGGTCTGGCTCGACCTGTATGAGCCCCTCTCCCATATCATGTGATGGCGATGGTCGTCTCTTCTGTGGAGCCAAGGGGGTATGAAACTCAGAGTATGACGGGTCTGGCATGGGGGTGTCCCCCATATAGTAAGATGTCGATGACGGGCTAGCCTCGTCCTGAATGACTTGGGAAGGACCAGGCTCATAATGTGAAGGTAGATCGGACGGCTCAGGCTCATCTCTGATCTGTATACCCGGTGCTCGAGCTCGTCCCCGACCCCTGCCTCATCCCCGCCCACGCCTCTCTCTAGGAGTCTGTCGTCTCTGTACGGTATGATACTGTGGGTCACCTTGTGCTGCAGGTGATGATGGAGCTGGTGGCACTGGATCATTAAAATTCAACCCCATAAGCTCTTCCACCACACGACAGACATCTCGTGCAGTGGATGGAGTGAGCTCTTGGGGCATGTCTGGGATGCTATAAATAAAATCAGCCTGCGAGTAATAGCAAAAAATTATATCGGTAAGTAGCTGCCAAGTCAGTACAAGTCCATATAAAGCTTAAAGAGACAGTTATCTTACCATGCATTGTATGATAGCTCCCGTGCGTCCGATCTAGCGTCGGGTGATCGCATGATACCACTGGAAGTAATCGTCAGATGTCCCGTGAGGTAAATCGAGCAGCTCAACTATGCAATCACGCTGAACATCCCACTCAGCTATCCACCTGGCATGCTCCACCTGCCAGTTCCACTCGGAACGTCCTCTCATGTCAATCTCATGGAGGGGTCTCATGTTGGTAGGGGGAGCTGAAATCTCCTGGAAGCCACCAAACTGTCTGAGCACTCTGTCAGAGTAGTAGTGCTCGACAAGGTAGAAGCATACCAGGGGGACCCGTGCATGCCACACATCGCTCCCTGCTAGGCAGTATAGAGGTAGAGAGGGCAAGATCGAACTTTTTGTATATGGTCCCCCTTCTGACCATACATTATTGGACGTGGTGCAGTTATAACCTCGTATATCCGTTGTTGGTAATCGAAACAAGTAACTCTATGGGAACTGGATATGTTGTTCCATCGCTCAAACTTATTCGCAGCGTATTGTGTGAGCAACTTACCCATACCCATGGCATCGCTGGCTTCACGCCTTTGCTTATTAAATATGGAGTTGCAATTGTAGAAGGTTTTCTTTACCAATGCTGCCACAGGTAAGCACCTGGCATCTTTTATAACTGAATTGTAACTCTTTACCATGTTTGTGCCTAGGCCAAATCTGACACCTTCATTGTAAGATAAAGTCCACATGCATGGGGGCAACTCATGAAAATATCGTGCTGTCCAAGGATTGCTTTGAAGTGCAGCATTGAAATATCCGTGGAACTTGCGACTCTGGGTTTGATAGGCAGCTCTTTTTACTATTTCCTTACATTCCTTACTCTTGGCCTTCGAATTAAAGTTGCTTGCAATATGACGGATACACCAACGCCAAGGCCACCTTTTAGGCCACACCGCATTCTCACCTTCGACCGCACTCCTGATACCAGCATGCCGGTCCTATATCAAGCAAATATTGGATCGGTCTTTTACGACGTGTTCCAGCACTTTTGCAAGGAACCAACTCCATGTATCCGCCTTCTCCTCATCCACAAGGGCATAGGCCAACGGTACTATATGATTGGCCCCATCTATTACTACTGCAATAAGTAATTTATGCTTGTACTTGCCATACAGGATGGTAACTTAGTTAGTGAATATCAATAATTTAACATATGATCACAGGTCTGCAATGATTTAACATATGTAACTTAGTTAGTGAATATCAATAACCTAAAACAAAATTTAACAATGATTACAATACATACCTGCAGTAGTGGAACGCCTTAATGCAATGACCAAATGCCCAAAAAAGCTTATCTAGGAATACGTGGCCGGCGGTATTTGAATCTTGAGTTTGCCACTCAACCTTTGTTCCAGGATTTGCCTCAGTGATTGCATTAAGTAGATGCAGAAGCTCCACATAAGATGACTCCCAACTTCCATATACCTGCTCAATGGCTTTTCTCTTTGCCTCATGAATTCTCTTGATATGAACATTATACCCAAACTGCTTTAATATATTCGTTTGGAGATCCTTTGCCCTCACATCTGGAGAATTGTAGATCTCCAATATTATGGCCCTAGACAAGCTGGTAGAGTCCAATTGAGAGTGATCCTGTCCAGTGATTTCATCCAAGCAAGTGTGAGGTCCTTCATATTTAGTGATGTGAAACCACCCACCATGTTTCTTATAGCTACCTCTGAGTCTCCACTTACAACCTTTGTTGTGAATATCAATACACTTAACTGCCCATGCTCTTGGGTCTGAATCCACTACCTTGAAGTTATAATGGTTTGTTATGTGCCACATTCTAACTGCTCGTATAAGATGATCTTTGGTCTCAAAACGCATCCCGACCTTGAATTCATCACTGAAGCTCCAATTCCCAGCACTCATTTCCTACTCATCATCATATGCTGCGTAACTATTGCAAACTTCAACATTGAAAAATGGAACAGCCGCTAAGCTCCCTACTGCATCAACGTCAGTAGGAGCAATAAAACGGTCCCAGTTATTTCCCCTTCGTTCTACTTCGGGCAATGCATATTGTTGTCGAATTACTTCATCATTAACATTTTCATTATGATCATAGTCGTCACTAGATTCACTTGTCGATGAGTCTTGCTCAGCATCCATATCATCACCACTTACTGATGTAGGTCCACAAAATTCAAAGTGACCTATTTCTACTTGTGCACTGCCCATTGTCTGAACTGGAGTAGAGTTTGAGTCTACAAACCCCTGGTTTCTAATATTTCTATCATTGCCCATTTCCCTTGCAGGTGGCTGTGACAATTCAATTTCCAAAATCTGCACATAAACAGCTACTAAGCCTTCTGTGTATAGCAACATCTCTTGTGCCGCATCATCATCGGTCACTGGAATAATATCATAACGTAGCGTCCTATCTTCAATAGCTACCCTATGATATAGCTCCACCCGATGTGTACACCTATTTACCTTTAGTCTATTGCAAATAATCTCCACTATTTGCTCATATGTTGAATTCCTACTAATACTGACCATAGCAACAGGCCGCTTATCATAACCAAAACCATCATCCCCTTGCACAATATTCCCATGAGCGTACAGTATGAACTTCGCTTTATCCATTTCCTCACAAATCCTGCCATCTCATCAAAATTAGCTTCCACGTATCAAATTCAAAAAATCACACTTACGAATTGCATTCCTCGTAATATTTAACATAACTCCTAAACCTGCACCTCCACTTTCAAAGGTGAAATTTAATTTTGTAATCTATTCTGCTTCTTACAAATATTTTCTTTTTTCATCACATTTTTCCATGCCATATTAAATCACCATACCAATGCTAAAGTCCTAAATACACCCTGTTAACGACAATTGAAATTATTTTCAATTTTTTTTCGCACACTCAATTTCCTAAAATAATTATCCAACAATAACTACTTAGGACTTAATTTTTTCCAAAGCAAATATTATACATATACATCTCTATACAATATACGACAAGCAAAAAAAAAAAAAAAAAACCTGTCGACATTTGAATCATGCTACAAAATTATTCTAACAACACAGACAATCTACATTCAACAATACTAAAGTACTAAATACACCCCGTTAACGACAATTGAAATTATTTCCAAAGCAAATATTATACATATACATATTTATAGAACATACAAAAAAAAAAAAAAAACTCGTCGGCGTAGGAATCATGCTACAAAATTATTCTAACAATACATACAATCTTAATTCAACAATGCAGCATGAATGATTGAAAAAAAATACGAAAACACGTGGAAATCCAACCTCAAAGTTCGCCATTCGCCGCCGGTGGTCTCGCTTCAAATATCATCTTTTCGATCCTCCTACCAAACCAATCGCTACACAATCAACTTTGGATAAGTAGGGATGAGCGATTACAGTCGATTTATGGATTTGATGCGCCAAAAATCGACGGCAATTCCGATTTGGGATTTAGGGATTTAGGGTTTAGCGTTCGTCTGCAAGGGGGAAATGGGGAAGAAGACGCATGCGGGAGAATTTAAGCCGCTGACTTCGTCTCTTGAAGAGACGAGGTTAATCACTAATGACCTCGTCTCTTTAAGAGACGAGGTCACATGCGGTGCAGCCTCGTCTCTTGAAGAGACGAGGTCACTAAAGGAGTGAGACCTCGTCTCTTCAAGAGACGAGGCCATGTTGCCTAAAACCGGGAATAGTTTTTTTCCGATGGTATTTTCATAATTATTTTTTAAAATATTAATATTTTATTCCTTTTCCCCAAGGAAATGTGCTTAACAAAAAATGCAAAATATAGAAAAAAATATTTTATTATAATTACAAAATATAAAGGGATAATGATAAAAATTGTACCTGAATTTTCATGAACAGAACAATTAGGTACTTAAAGTCTAGTTTTGAATTAGGCCTTTTTGGATTGTCACTTTTTTATCAGTATTGGTTCGGTATCTATTTGGTATCAATTCAGTGTCGATATCGGTTCAGTATTGATCAGTTTATGAGTAAAACTATCAGTTTTTCATCGGTATCATATCAATATCGGTTCAGTACCTGTTTAGCACCAAAACGACGAACCAAAAAGAATAACTGAATGAAGCTTTTGTTAACTTTTTTCATGCCTGAAGTTTGGGTTTGGCAATCTTGGTACCTAGACAAACTTTTCATGGATTTTTTTCATATCTCATTTTACTTACTTTAAGTATGAAAAAAGTCAATAAAAACTTTGTTCATGTACCAAAATTATTAAAGCAGACTTCATGTATGAAAAATGTCACGCCCTAATAGTACCCTAGTAGTAATGTATATATTATGATATAGCCTGATAATCCAGACGATATCAAATACACATATTCATACTAGAACTACTTTGGAAAGTGACGTATATTTAACAAAACAGGATCTTTTTGGTTGCGTGATAAGAAACGATGAAAGTAAATAAAATCATAATACCATAATTAAGTACTACAGTCTGAGTAATGACTATTACAGACCATAAAACTATCTAAATTCTCAGATAATAAAATTGATGCACTAACATCAATTAATACATATAAATAAAGAAACTATTTTTCCTGTTTCCCAAAACTCTTCAAGCTTTAGAATCATACCGGCTCTAAGCTCCTAGAAGCCACCAACCAAGGCTTAAGTGTCATCTTGTAAGGACTGTAGGAGTGTGAGCATAACCACAGGCTCAGTGAATAACCAGACTTATCACAACAAGCAAGTTATTATCAATCATATGCAATGCATCAATCAAACACATGAACAATTACAAGCTTGGACAAACCGGAATCCAAACAGGAAGGAGATTTACGCCCTCTAATCGGGGTTGAAGGAACCGATACCTGAATCACCTACCCAGGAGAAACTAAGTACACAGGAATCCATAATCCTCACAATTATTATCTCTTTATGTTAATGAAGTTTTAATCACTCAGTTCCTGTCTTGTACCTTAGAAACTCCACTAAGTGTTAGCCATTTCACAGCGATACCATGGGCGGCGTCCTTCGTTACCAGTTAGTTCCCATGGAACCGACAGAACAAGGTAAACTTGCGTAGAACTAATAGCCCATTGCCTAGAAAAACCAAGTATTACCAAGAACCGAAATTCTAACACGTGATAGGTGTTCGTAAAAATATAATGCAGTTTATGCAAATCGTGCAATGCATGTCCGTTTCATTTATAGTACCGATAGTTGTTAATCAAGTTTAAGGCGATCACACAATTTACAAACAATCGTCAACATATTTCATACAATATTTATCATACAATAAGATTATCGCTTATATAATGATAGTTTGTCATGCAATCATACACCACACATCACGTTGTATTCCCATTCCGCATGCATATCAATTTAATATATACATATTATTTCAATTGCAACTATACTACAAGCACAACCAATGTAACAAGTCTAAGTCACTCACCTGCTCATGCTGATCAGTCGTAGTAATCGACCGGGAAATCCTCGACGGAGTCGAAATTACCTATTAAGATGAAATATTCATCAATAATATTTATAAATAGGAAATTAAATTCCTATGAGTGCTTAAGTGTCCTAGTTCGGTATTTGGTATTATGCCTATGGTTTATAGTGATTTCCTAAAGTATTAATTCTTATGGAAAAGGAATATCTATTGCTTACTTCTTTTAAGTTTCTTCGATGGAAGATTGTTTAGAGAAACCCATTTAAACTTTCATTTAAATTAAGTTCTATTATATTTTATAGAAGTCTTGGCATGTATAATTTCTATGAATTGTTCATGACATTTTTCTTGTAATAAAGGACTTCTAATCATGCTTGTAAAGTTTGTTTTATCAAGCTTTATGTTCATATAAGGTCTTAGAAGCTTTAAACATGCATTTAGACTAAATTGGATGAAGTTTGAGTCTTGTTTTGTTCACTTCATCCTCAAATCCGAATTACTATTATCACAATTATAAGACTTCTAAGTTGTTGTTTTTCTCTTCCAACAATATCTATGCATTCTCAACACATCAACCATCTATTCTCTTGAATTCATCAATAGATTTACAACCTTTATCAACCACAAAACTTTCTTGGAATGCTCAATAATTCATCCTAAGGTCTATTCATAAATTTAACAAGGGTAGGTTGTAATTTGGAGCTTACCTTGGATTGGGATGGAAGGAGGTTGCTCAACTTCCTCTTAAAGCAAGAATTGAACCTAAACCAAAGATTAGATGATGAGTTTCTAACTAAACACATTAACTAAAATGAGAGTTTATTAATGAAATTAAATCTCCTCACTTTGTCAAGCTAATTTCCTCCTCTTGACCTCTAGGATAACTTAGGATTTTTTATTCGGTTTTGGTTGTTATTGATGAGCTTAGTGTGTGTATAAAGGTATGGAAGTAGGCTAGGGTTTATGGTAGAGTACACAATGTTCCTAAGCTTCTTTGTTGATGGTGGAAATGGAAAAAGGAATTGGAAGAGTACTGGACGCACTTGGGTTTGCAGCTGGAATTTGAGAGTGTTTTTGGGGTGTTTATGAGCTCCAAGTGTGTCTAACTTAGGCTTATATACTTACACTAGGATTAGACTAAGTTTTAGGGGCTTTGGAGTTGGTTTTGGACTTGAAAAGTGTCCACAAATGCAGCTGGGATTTTCTACACGATTTTGCAAATTGGATGCAAACTTTGACTTAGGTTTGACAGATTTTTGTGGCTATCTTTAAGAGTCTTAATTATATTTTTTTGGTAGCTAATTAATGCTATTTATGTGTGTAAAAATAAGAGATCAACTAGTGTAAAATCGGGTCAAAACTTGTTGAAATTTAAAGTGTGAAAACTGGAATTTCTGGAACAATTTCACACTTATTTGATTTTGGACGAATTTGGGATCCCGATTTTCTTATTAATTTTTGGTGTATGAAGTGTCCATTTGAAGGCTCCTTATTGATGTTTAATTGGTCAAAATTTCAGCTCATTTAATCCTAGGAATGTTGCAAAAATCGAGTTAGATTTGGAGATTGTGTGCTGCTGCATTTGTTGAAATTTTCCTCTGCTGCAGCTGTCAAGATCCGAATTTGGCATGGATATTTGGAGTGGTTGTGGTTGTTTTTGTGTGCTGAAATTCTCCTCATTTAATGTTGTTTATATGTGGAGTGTTTTGATTGGCTTTTGGGTCAATTTGGTTTGAATTTTGAGGCTTCAAATTTCGGATCAACTTGGTCAAGAAAACTAGGCCTCTGCAGCAGGGGAGGTGTTTGCTGCTGTAACTCGATTTTTCTAGCTAATTTTGGAGTTGTAATCCTCTCCCGTTTGGTCTGTAATTCTTTTAAATTAATTGTAAGTTATAGGTGTAGCTTTTGGGTTGGTTGGGGCGTCATTTTCGGGTTGGAATTCGTTCTAAAAATCGGATCAAAGTTGACAAAAATTCAACTGCTGAAGTCTGAAGCTCCAGGTGCTCTGTTCCAAGTGCTCTGTCCCAGGTGCTTATTGTGCTTGTGTGGGAGGTGTGTGTGTGTTGGCGTGTGGAGTGCTGCTGCTGCTGCTTGATTGTGCGCCCAAGGAGTTCCACTGCTCGGTTGCTGCTGCCTGATCGTGCGTTGGAGCTGCTGCTGCTGCTGTGTTCCTTCCTCGACCGCTCCTTGCTGCTGCTTGTGTTGGAATGGATGTGGAGCTGAGCGTGTGAGCTGGTCTGTCTTGCTCGGTGGATCCACTGCTGGCGCGCGCGGGAGAAGCTGCTGCTTGTTGAAGCCCTGCTGCTGGCGCGTGGAAATCTCAAATGCTCGGTGGCGTCAACTTCTTGCGCGCGTGAAAGGAGTATGGATTGCTCTCCTGCAGTGCGTGAAGGATCCCTGCTGTTCACGCTCCAATTGTGCCTCAATTGAGAAAATGCGATTTTCTCTCCCATATATATATATATATATACACATACATACGTATTTATTATCTAAAATAATTTAAATATATATATATACATATAAATTATCGCATATGTTTATACTCGTTGTATTTACGTTTTATCGAAATAAAATTTAACTAAGTTACTACAACACTTAAATTATTTGTATTTTCAAATTTTTAGTTAAAAACTTCACACGATTAATTATTTTTAGTATTTTTAATTTACGTGATTAAATTTTCAAATTCGATGAATTAAATTAGGAACCAAGTCCTAATAAATTTTGAATTTCCTAACAATTATAACAGCGGGTTCGAAATTTTCTTTTTTGATCTAAGTTGATATTATTGTTCGGTATTAGTGTTTGTTTGTATTTATAAATCTATTGGTTTATACCGATAAGTTCTATAAATTAATTGTATCTTATCGGTTTCGAAATTCACTATCTAATTTTCATTTTCTATTTTACTACTGTATACTATTGTGAAAATTTCCGGGGTTTACAAAAAAAATCAACAAAAACTTTGTTTATGTATTAAATTGTTTAAATCCAAACTTCAGATACATAATTATTTTTAGTATGAAAATTCAGGTACCATTTTTATCGCTCACCAAATATAAAAGATATGATGTAGAAATTCATAAATCTTAGACATGTTAAAATGTGCCTTTACAAATAGTCACGATTAGTAGTCTTATTTCCATTAATAAACGTACAAACAAAGTATGATGAATGAGAAGAAAACTAGGGGGATGATGGACCTAGAAAGAAGGGAAGTAATGCTAGTCGATGATGAGTAATTAGTGCTTCACAAGTGAATGCATAAAAAAATATACACATTTCCATATTACTTATTTTTTAAGCTTTCAATTCTCTCTATACCAATCAGATTGCATGGGCTCACTCTGCGAAGGCGAAGATTTTTTCTCTGCAATCTTGATTGCCTCCTCTTCTAGTTGACCATTTTCATATTTTAAAATCTTTAACATTGGAAGAAATAAAAGCAATCTTGGTAATTGAGTGATTGATGTGAATGAAATGTCCAGCAATAGACAATGGCAATTGTCCAATCGACTCTGGGAGCCTTTTCAACTAAGGACACCATATGCACATGTACTTTAGATTAATAAGCGCTCCAATTGAATATGGCAAGTTTGATAGATTCACAAATTTCAACTTTAGCATAGATAATGAATGTAGATTGCCAATAGAATAGGGTAATATTTGAGGTCCCCTCCTCCTCAAGTTGATATGAAATATACAAGGTAACCTCTCCATGTAGATGAGTAGATTTACGATTTCTAAGTAGATTAGATGCTTTAGCTTAATAATGGACAAGTCCGTCTTTCTCAACATCACGTAACTTCTAAAAATCAATCTCTCCAATTTTGGAAATTGGAAGAAGTTAGGTGACTTTATTAAGAAATGACAATATGTACACTTGAATGCTTTCAAGTTATTTGCTACCTGCAAATCAAACCAAACTCATAAAACAACTATTACATATGAGGCAAACAGGCATAATCATATCAAAGAAAATGACACTATACCTTCATTTCGTTCCATCCACCCCAATTATTGGTTATTAAATTCTCTAAAAGTGTAAGAACAACTAAATTCTCAAAACATAAGTTAGTTGCTTGAAATTCAGGTGGACAATCACCCCATGAAAACCATCTTAACTCAGAAAATACTTCATTGAAATCCTCTTTACCAAAATTCCCAATAGTTAATTCCAGGAACTTGAGGTTCATTAACCCTTTAAATTGTTTGTGATTGAATCTACAATTCACATCAAATTTCCCAAGTTTGATTGCTACTACTCCTTCAGTGCCCTATGAATTGAAATTACCAAGTACATAAAATGAGATTTACAACTTATTGCAAATTAACTTAGAAATCATATTATGGTTACCTTGTTCCCATGTACTACATCAAGAGCTACCCTTAGTGATCATAGCCTGCTACATTTTCCATGATATCAGTATTCTTATCAACAAGATTCCTTCTAAGGTCTCTAAGTAAGTCATCCATCCATAGCCTATTTTCATCAACAATCTCTATCAAAGACATATTTCTAAGGACCATTACTCTACTTTTTGGGTAAAGTTGTCAAGTGTCCCAATAATAAGTCACATCTTCAATTTCTTTGACGTCATTGAAGAAACATGGAATGTAAAAAAAAAAAAATTATTTCTCTTGGTTGTCTAATTGCTTGTAACTTATCATTAAATTTTCTTTAATATCCTTATAAACAACTTTCTTAAGTTTCTCTAGTATACCTTCCCATGCATCTTTACCATTGCATTTGAATAAGGGAGTAGCCAGAGGAAGTTTCCTTATTATATCTACTATTTTTCTTCAAATCACATTATAGTCTTCTACGGGTAAAGTGCTTTTGAAGACTGGTTTACTAAAGATATTTCATTTCTTGCATTTTGTATCGATAGAGACCTTCATGTTAAGGCACTATTCCAACATCTCTAGTTTAATAATGATTCTGCTTCCCATACCAAACCATAAGGGCTCGCTAGCTAATTTTGATTAGTTGGTCACTCTTGTTTAGGTCATCTAAAACAATAAGCACTTTCTTGTGTTGTAACTTACCTTTGATTAGGTTGATCCCATCATCAGCGGCATGAAGAAAAGGTAATGATCCACATGAAAAAGCTACCTTATTAAGTCCTTGTGCAAGTTCATAATTCCAGCATTTTTAAAGGCTTTTCATGGATTTCTAAAAGAAATGAAACTCCCCTACCCCATCCTTTAAAGTGAGGATATCCTTTAGTGAAAACTTGTTTTGCAAGAGTTGTCTTTCCTACACCACCCATGCCATGAATGGTGACAAACCGAACATCATAGGTATCTAGATCAAGCAACTTCATGATGTCTTGTGGTGGATTGTCAATTCCAACATAGTCATTGGACACCTTCAATGGTTCACTTATAGTCCACAACTTACAACAAACTCCTTCCACTATGAGTTTAGTAAGGTCAGTTCGCTTAAAAATAATAAAATTGCAACCATCAAAACACTTATGTTGTAGAAGCTGAAGAACTAGGTTCCTTTTTTTTTTTCTCCTTTTTAATTTGTTTGCCTTGAGGAACCAATTTATTAAGTTATAAAATGACTTCCAATTATTAATTTTGCTTAAACAAAAGTGATAATTATTTTAATATATCATCTATGGGTTGTTTTTGTGTCTTATATCCTTTTAATTATTTTTACTGATAATATTATATACATATCTTTGATAAATAACTACTATTTTTTTTTTACTAGCAAAAAAAGGGAAAAAAACTAGTAATAATTTTTGCAAGATTTATAATAGTAAATCACACGTGTAAACTACTACATCCCAATCAACATGCATGTTCCTTTAGTTGCTTTTCTTCCTTTCTCATGTTCCATAAATTCCTATCTTAATAACCTCTGTTAAACTTATATTTCCTTGGAAAGACAAAAAAAAAAAAAAAAAAAGGAAAAGATCCTTTTCACCATTTTCTTTGCTATATGTTAATCTTAAATTTAATTTCTAATTTATTTATCAATATTTGAAGAGTGGTTTTGGAAAGTGGGCATAGAGATTAATGGTAAAGATAAATTTTTTCAGAAGGCTTAATATTTCCCTCCTTTTAGCACTCATAATATTGATGTAATGTCTGATGGTAAACATTGACAATTAAATATGATACTTTGTCATATATCTTTCAGTAACAAAATATAATTGTATAGTTATGATCATCACATTATAACAGTATAGATGTCTCACTCATATGATTACAATTATGTTGAAGCTACATTGTACGTTATTTGTCATACGAGTAGTACTGTGGAGTGGTAATGCGATTTTGATTTATCGTATGCTTTATTGATACTGCAATGTGAATATTTTATGCTATAATTTTGATATTAATGTATACTTTTAGAATTTAGGAATCAAATTATGAAATCACCTTGATCGTGCTTGATGATATTAGAACCTACATCAATGAAAATATTTTTATATGAATGAGATGAATAAACTAGAATTAGTAAATATATTCGATAATAGGAGAGTGCAATTCATATTTCATGATTACATTTCATGCACTCAACCCATGTTTTATGAGTTGGCAAAGTAGGTATGAAAATGGATAAGGTCAAATTTATATTATACGATCATGGCAATATTATGGAAGGGAATGAAGGTTTTGGTTATGATAGGCGGCTAGTTACTCTAGTTAGTGTCAATATAAACCCTATATATGAGCTAGAGATGGGCAAAGCGGGTAAATGAGCTGGTCCAACTTAGCCTGCTTTGGCCTGTAGGTCAAATGAGCCGGGCCGTTTTGGCCAGCTTTTAAACGAACTAGATTTTTTAGGCCCAGACCTGGCTTGCTTCGGCCTGCGGGCTAAACGGGCCAACCTACAAGCCAATTTTTTTTAAAAAATTTTAATCTTTAATATTAGTTTATGTGAAAAATATAATTATTTATATATTCTAAGGTTTTATATATATATATATATATTAATGACTAATTATATTACTATTTTGATTATTTATATATAAAAAACAAGTTTTTTAAATGATTTATTAGATATCATATTACGTTTAAATCAATAAATATATATTTTAAAAAATGTTATAATACTTATGATACATGCATCAATCCTTATTCTTCCATAACATACATCGATAACTACTAAGATGTTATATTATTCTTATGTTTAATCTTCTCCTTTTGTTATTGTTGTTGTTTTTTTTTTTTTTTTTAGGCCAACCCAGCCCAACCTGTTTTAGTCCGTGAGTTAAATGGGCCAGGCCAATTGAACCCGCTTTTAAACAGGCAAAAAAATTTTGGCCACAACCCACTTTTTTAAGTGCGTTGACCCACGGGCCACAACCCATATTTCTAGCTCTAATAGGAGCAAATACTAAACATTATTTACAGTAGACTTAAGATAAATAGGTCTACACATTGAGTTAAGTTGTATCATAGGACAACCACCAAAGATAAGACATTACATTATGATGTTATTATAGTGTCCGATGATGATGCTACATAGGAGATTTTATTGCACACAGAAAGGTTAGTGGCTATATATGTCTAGGTATTTGAAAATGAATTATCACAGGCACTTGTAGGCAAAATGGGCATTGATGGAAATGTTGGTAGCCTAGTGTTGGCATATGAGAACTCTAATCCCACTCAGACAACAGTTAGCACATAAGTCCAGATGAGTAACTTTGAAATGAGTGCACCTAATTGGAGTTATGGTCATGATACTGATGCGATGCAGGACTCATCAGCAAGTGAATCGAGGGATGGCTATGATAAAGATGGAAATGATTAGGTGATATATTTTTCCTAATAGAATACTGCTATCAATATATAACTTAGGTGTAATGATGGTACCATTTTGTGGCTCCTACAGATGTTGATGCAGTATGGAGTTCAGTGCCAAAACCATTTTTCACTACAGATATAGGTAGTGGATATGCTACATTTAATGATGAGTAGGAAATGAATACTGGAAATTACAGCTTCAGTGATAAATTTAAGGTTAGGATGCAGCTCGAGAGTAAAGATGATCTTATATTGGCAATTAAAATGTGTCATATAACAAACCAATACAATTTTAAGGTGATGGACTCAAATCCAAGGTCATGGGCAGTTAAACGCATTGATACCCACAACAGAGGTTGTAAGTGGAGACTCAGAGGCAGCTATAAGAAACATGGTAGGTGGTTTCACATCACCAAATATGAAGGGCTTCATACATGTTTGGATGAAATCACTACATAGGATTATTCTTAATTGGACTCCACCAACACGTCTAGGTGCATTATAATGGAGATTTGTAATTCTCCAAATGTGAGGGCAAAGGATCTTCAATTGACTATCTTAAAAGATTTTAGGTATAATGTTCAAATTATGAGAATTCATGAGGTGAAGTGAAACACTATTAAGCATGTATGGTAGTTGGGATGGGAGGATTCATATAAAGAGCTCCAACATCTCCTTAATGTGATAGTAGAGGCAAATCCAAGAACAAAGATAGAGTAGAGAACTGTTAAATCAGATATTGCAGGACACCTCTTCCTTAACAAACTCTTTTAGGCATTTGCTCCTTGCATTGAAGCATTTCAACACTGCATGTATGTTCTGGATACATGATTGAATGCACTAATAAAAGCTTGTTAGTAGTGAACTAATTTATCCTTATTAATGCTTTATAGACCCATGGTCACAATTGATGTACCTTCTTATATGATAAGTACAAGCACAAACTACTTATCGCAATGATAGTGGGTGGAGCAAACCATATCATGCCATTGGCTTAGGCTTTTGTTGATAAAGAGGAAGAAGATACATGGAGTTAGTTCCTTAAAAATTGTTAGAACACGTTATTAAGGATTGCTTCAACATTTGCTTGATATATAACTGCCATGCTGGTATTAAGAGTACAGTTGAGGGTGAGAATGCTTTATGGCCTAGATATCGCCCTTGGTGATGGTATATCTAGTATGTTACCAGCAATTTCAATTCGAAGGCCAAGAGTAAAGAATGTAAAAAATTCACGAAAAGAGCGGCCTACCAAACCCAGACGAGAAAGTTCTATAGTTACTTTGCTATGAAAAATCAAACTAGTTTATGGACATCGAGATATTGTCACGAGTTGCATCCCTATATATGGACTTTATCTTATGATGAAGGTGTAAGGTTTGGAATTCGTATAACAAACATGGTTCAAAACTATGATTTCGTTCTTAATGATGCTCAGTACTTACCAATAGTAGCATTAGTGAAAAAACCTTTTACAATTGCAACTCAATTTTCAATAAGCAAATGCACGAGGCGAATGAAGTAATGAATCTGTGTAACGTGCTAACAAATTATCTTGCAAAGAAGTTTGAGAGGTAGAATAGCATGTCAAGTGCCCATCATGTCACATGTTTCAACTATTAGGAACATGTATTTGAGGTTCTTACTGCACCGCAACCTACAAGGTATGGTTAGAAGGAAGATCATAGACAAAAAACTGAGTTGAGGTTACTACATGTAATAAGTGGAAGACCTTTAAAATTCCATGCTCATATGTAATGGTAGTAATCGTTTCTCTTCATATGGATTGTATTGCCCAAGTGGGATAGTGGTATAGGTGGTAAAATCAGCTAAGGGTATATGAGTGTTCATTCATACCTATAGCAAATAAGGTGAATTTGACACATATTGATATTCTAACATTGCACCCCTTCCATCGACATATAAGAAAAAGGGGTAGGCTGAGGGAGAAGTACTTTCAGAATAAGATGGATATTCAAGAGGGCCTACAGGATTACTCATGTAAGTCGTGTAGCTAGCTAGGGCACAATATTAGAAGTTGTTTAACTAGTTGAGCAGCTAAGAGGACAATTATAAACCAGTCAAGTGGTAGTTGTATTAAAATGTTCATGTGATTTGTTCATTTTTATTGCTTATATCATCTGTTATTTGCTCCTTTCGTTACATATGCCTCTGTTGACACTATGTACTATGTTTCTTGCAAATGGATCCAGGACCTCTAGATGACTCTGAACTTATAGGTTAACCTCTTCATAGATCTAGGCTAGCATGGAAGGGCCAATTAAGATCTTTTCCTAATTGCTTTACTTTGAATATTTAGAGAATATTTCTCATGGAATTGTTTTTAAATGCAGAAGCACGTCATATTAAATTATCACCGAAGAGAGGCAAAGCTAAAGCGCAGGTTGGTATGCATGCACACCTATACGAGCAATTTATTCCATATCTTTCATAACCTGGCTTCATAGGTGCCACACATATACCATTTGTTCAGTTGGATTGGCATCTAGTTACCGCATTGGTTAACAGATGATGACTTGAGACACATACATTTCGTATGCTGATGGGGAACTAGATAGTGACATTACAAGATATTACAACACTCATTAGATCCCCGTCGATGGGACTGACATAGATGGATTAGCCAGATTGTGCGACCATTTGCTTGGAGTTTCATGTTAATGTTGTTATTGATGATAAGGGTTTAAAGATGTCGTGGTTAGATACACACTTTAAAGCATTACCTGATTATGCAAATGAGATTACCATTCAATGCTATTCTAGGACCTATATTCTATTGCTACTAGGGGGATTCATAGTTGGGGAAAAATCATTGAATCTAGTTCATGTTGTGTACCTCTAGCTGCTTCAGGACTTTCAGATAGTGAGATAGTCCACATGGGGAGCAGCTTGCCTGGCATGGCTCTATAGGCAGCTTTTCATAGCAGTACACATTGATAAGTGTGACATAGCAGGACCCTTCGTTGTTTTGTATACTGGTCCTGTCAATACTTCCCATACATTACCTCTATGTGTCGATAGATCACATCAATTACTAGAGAGCCATTTTTTATGTCACACGATGGCCCACAAGTTTGTTGTTCGAGTATAAAGGATATATAGATTGACAGGTCCTCAAATAGGTACAATTTTGTATATCCGATGTGGTCTTATGTGTATACTTTCATTATCTTTTCTTATATATTTCTTTTTCTTTTTCTTTCATGATCAGGTTGTATGAGACCTATACTCTACTATAATAGATTCTCTGCTTAAGTACTACTAGTCAGGAAAAGATATAAGGAGAGCACGAGTTCCCCTTATATACTTTCATGTTATTGAGCACTACTATTCAAATAGGGTGCTCAGACAATTTAGTGGTTTTTAGGGGGTCCTAGACCACCCATCTGATAGGAGAGCCTTATATGAGCTTGACTTACAAGGGTGTTTGGAGTGGTAGGCATTGGAGCACACCAGGTGGGTCGTAGACTGGGATGACAGGCACAATCGCATTGTAGACATACCGAACATCCTCAACGGTACATCTAAAGACTATATTGATTAATATAATGCAATACCAAGCATTGGATCATTCGTACGGGGCAATTGTATGATATAAAGTAAGTTCAATGATTATATATGGTATATACGGATGTATACTGTGTTCATTATTTCTTGATCTGGATGTTTAGTATTAATTGCAAAAAGATTTCATTTAGCAAGTCCTCAATATGCTACCTAAGGACACTTCTACAACTGCAAGAGATGTTATTCACAGGCATGCAATATCATATGTATTATTTGTAACAAATTTCTAATGTAGTGTAGAGAGAGAATTCTTGAGCAAAAGAACTGTTTCTTCTTGCTGAGAAATTTCAAAGTTTTCTAGGTAAATTCATTGTAAACCCAACACTTGTTTTTTTGCAAGATTTTATGCTTAATTTATAATTTCATCTTTAATTCCATATTATTTCTTCTAGAATTTATGCTTAATGTCTGCATCCATGGAGAAATAATCATTTAACTTGGGGTTTCTGAATCCAAGACCTAATTCATATGATTTCAAAGTATTCTAACGATTATCACTAGGCATTTATAATTAGTTTTCTAGGTAGATTCATGTTTTATTTTAACCGAATAGATTGAAAGATCATTTTTTTGAATAGATCTGGGCTACTAATGGAGTTGCTTATAATCTCCTTGAGAGAGGGACGGTGAAATTTTCTATCACTTATTTTTAAAATTAATTAAGTTGGTTTTAAAAAGGATTCTTAAAGAGTTTAAACCCTTAAATCTTAAAATAAATAAATCAATCAATAAAAGTGCTCCTTATACCTTACTGGACTATTTTATCCTTTAAAATCAATAAAAAATCCTTTAGTAATTTTTAATGAAAGGGTATTAAAGCATATTATTTTTAGAAATCTGGGGTTCTAGAGAATCAAATTTAGAAATAAGGGGTCTGAAAGGTTTGGCAAGCTAAAGAATTGGTACACAATCTCCACACATGGTGTTTGTGTTTAAGTAAAACAATATAGTTCCAAATTGCTTTCTACACATTTTGATTAACCACATATGATGAAGAGGCTGGATTACATTAATTAACAACAAGTCTAGTAGCAACGCTTACAATGGTAATTACTCTATAGAGTACACTTCGTCCTCGAAATGGCTATTTGTGTTTGATAAGGCCAGCAAATGATGAACACAAGTTCTAGTTTTAGGTTTTGTAATTTCAGAAAACACAACAATTTTCTTTTTCTTTTTGTTATAAAACCTATTTGCATGATCCATGTCTGACATAGATGGATCAATGTCCTGACCCGCCTCAAACCAATCACATGAAAAAAAAAAGGAAATCAAAACCCAAACCAACATAAATGAAATATAAATATAATATAAGTAAAAAAATTTACATCTATGAATGCAAGAAAATACATTATTCGAATCGATGACTTTTATAAAGTTAACAATCCTACAAAATGAGTGTGATGAGTGAATAGTGTGTTTAAAAGTGTGATTGTGTGTGAGGTGTGTTTAAAATTGGCATATTGTGTGTGTCTAAAAAATGTGTGTGTACTAGGTAAGGCTAAAAATCATCTTACCCATTAAAAATAAAATACAATATTGCTGAAAATAGTGTTAGGTAGGGCTAAGTGAACGGAACAGCTATTCACTTTTTCTAATGGTCTTTGAATGAGTAAAAAATAAATAAATAAATCAATTCCTAAATATTTTTCTAACAACCTCTCTTTCTCTTTGTTCTTCCTCTATATGGAGCAGCTATTCACTTGTTGTATTGTTTTGATATCTCCATCTTCTATGCTATGGATTTTGAGGCTATCTCAAACACGAAGGTACTTAGACTAGATGGTATCAACAAATCCAAAGTTCCTAAAATGACAACCATGATTATCACTACTAGCCTTGCCACCATAGAATCTCCATCACTGCCACTTCTTTGTGCTCTTACTCTTTCTATCCTCTATCTATATCTCTTCCTTTTTCTATGTGTCTCTAGATGTTAGATGGTGGTGTTTTGTTTGAACAAACTCAGGAGGTTGTTTTATCAGTAGATATTCATTGTGGAGATTGTCAAAAAAGGATAGCGAAAATTATGTCATGCATAATGGTAAGGTAGAATGAAAATGAAATAAAAATATCATGGATCAAAGGGCTATGAACCGGCCCTTGATCCAAAGGTTTGAATCGGCCCAGCATGGCCCTTGTTAATCTGGCTCAGTTCTGGTCTTGTAAACACCAACCTATGAACCGGCAATTTAAGGCTAGTTTAAATTGTTGCCAAAGTCTAAGTGCACCCATTTAACCTCTGGATACTCATTTATATAACTTGGATATCTTTCCCTTGATCTAGCGAGAATGACCTTTAGCCATACAACGTGTTGGTCTAAATATCTATGTCCCTTCTAGATATTTATCTAACCAATGATAAAGTTTAGACAATACAATGTCTTGGAATTCCCTTTGATAATATATCCCATTACTATTTTAGACATTTTCTAATTATCTATGTGACTTTATTATGAAATACGCATGAGTAGAAAAGTATACAAATATAATAAATACTTTGCCTTTTATTAATGATATTCATAAATACATTAAAAGTCTTGGCACATTATGCACAATTACAATAGTAATTCCCACTGTCATCATTAATAACCTCACTTATAATAAGACTATGTAAAAGAGATTCACAAATTCTTTGGCAAATGAATGAGCTTATTTTAGCATTTAATGAGCCATCAGAATATTATTAAGATCATGTATACCTATTTATAGCCAATATTATTAGCATTAGTAGAACAAGGAACTAAATGCCATCGCGAGTGAGAGCATTATATTTTGTATCATAGTGTAAAAGCTATCCTTTAGGGTCAATTACTTTGAATAAACTAGCTAGTCCAACCAATTGGGAACTGAGATCTAGAAGAAGATGGTTGCTTACAAGAAAAAACCTTTGGTTTAAGAGAGTTGATTTAAGCACAATTAGTCATGGGCTCATGGGATGAATAGAAAACCATCTAACTTACTATTTTACTCCTAGATAAAATGATTAGAAACCACTAAAAGGATTTTTTTTCCCTTTTTTTTATTATAATTATCTTAAATGTAAGAAGCTCAATATACATTGAAAAGCAGTTTATCCCATATTAATTAAGAAAGTTGTCATCCAGCATAAAAATATTAAATATTTATAGATAGCAATGTAAAGACAAGAATTGTGGAATTGTGGAAGATGGTAGTGTATACTTACGTTGAAAATGCAGTGAAGATGAGGAGAAGTCCTTTTGCAGAGGAAAAGTTTATAATTTTTTCAAAGAAATTGCTATGAGCTTATATATATCGATGTATAACTTTGCATATTATATGTTCTTTTTCATTCCTTTTTGTTAGGGAAACTTCATGCATATGGAAGTGTACCCTTACATATAATCATGGTTTGTAGACTTAGGGCTGTTTATTTCATCTTTCTGTCATTTTAGCTTCATCTATCACTTTCAAATAGACTGTTTGTCAAAAATAGATATCGATGAAAAATAAACATTTTTACTCATAAAGCAATCAAATAAACCAAATATTGATATAAAATAGATATGATACATATACCGATACAGATACCAATTAAAAATAGACCATCCAAATAGACTCTTAATTCTATTAATAAAAGTACAAGTAGAGGATGAATAAAAGAAAATTGAGAAAGACAATGTATACTTTGAGAAGAGAAGTAATGCTAATTGATGACTAATAAGTTCTTTATAAGTAAATGCCTTAAATACATTTATAACTCCATGCTACTTTTTTTTAAGCTTTCAATTCTCTCTGTTCCAATCAGATCAAATGTGCTAAATGGCCTTTTTTTCTTAGATAGGGGCAATGATATTTGTTCCAAAATCGTAATTGCCTCCTTATCTAATTGACAATTTTCATGTTTTACGACCTTTAACGTTGTGACACAAACAAGAGATTTTGGTAATTGGGTGATTGCCGTGAACGAAATGTCCAACTCAATTAGCGAATCCAAATATCCAATTGATTCCGGGAGCCATTTCAACTTAGGACACCATAAGCACATATATTTTAGATTAAGAAGTTCTCCAATTGAGTCTGGTAACTCTGATAAATTCACAAATTTCAACTTCAGCACCAATAGCGAATGTAGATTGCCAATAGAATCAGGCAGTATTTGAAGTCCCCCCTCCTCAAGGTGATATGGAATATATTCATCAGGTAGCCTATCTTTGTAGATGAGTGGATTTGTGATTTCCAAGTAAGTAAGATGCTTCAACTCAACAATGGATAGGTCTATCTCTCTCAACGATGCACAATTTCTAAAAATTAATCTCTCTAATTTTTGAAATGCAAAGAAGTCGGGTGACTTTGTTAAGAAACGACAATATGTACACTTAAGTACTTTCAACTTATTTGCTACCTGCAAATTAGGTAAAACTCATGAAACAACTATTATGTGAGGCAAATAAATCAAAATCATATTGAAGAAAATGACAGTATACCTTTATTTCGTCCCATCCACCCCAATCATCAGTTATTAAATTCTCTGAAAGTGTAAGGATAGCTAAATTTTCCAAACATAGGTTAGATGCTTGAAATTCAGGTGGACAGTTCTCCCATGAAAGCCATCTTAATTCTGAGAAAACTTCCTTGAAATCCTCATTAGCAAAATTTCCACCATTTAATTTGAGGAACTTGAGGTTTGTTAACCCTGCAAAGTGTTCATAATTGAATTTGCAATTGGTATCAACTTTCCCAAGTTTGATTGCTACCACGATTTCAGTGCCCTAGGGATTAAATTAACATGTGTGAGATAACAATTTACTAAATACCAGCTTGAAGTCAATTAATAGTTACCTTTTTCCGATGTACTACATTGAGAGCGACTTCTGGTGACCATATCCTGCTATGTTTTCCAGGAATATCAGTTTTCTCATCAACAAGATTCCTTCCAAGGTCTCTAAGTACATCATGCATCCATAACCTATTTCCATCAACAATCTCTATCAAAGACATATTTTTAAGGACCATTATTCCACTTTTTGGGTAAAGTTGTCGAGCTTCCAAAAAATAAATAACATCTTCAATTTCTTTGTTAATGAAAAGGCACGCAATATCAAGAAAAATTTCTTTCTCTTGGTCATCCAATTGCTCATAACTTATCATTAACTTTTCTCGGACATCCTTATAAACCACTTTCTTAAGCTTCTCAAGTATACCTTCCCATGTATCTTTACCATTGCATCTAAATAAGGGAGCTATGGTATTAATAGCTAGAGGAAGTCCACCCGTTGTATCTATTACTTCTCTTGAGATCTGCTTATAATCATTTGGAGGTAAGTTGCTTTTGAAGACCAATTGACTAAAGAGCTTTAGGGCATCATCATATTTCATTTCTTGCATCTTGTATCGGTGAAAACCTTCATGTTCAGGCATTATTCCAACATCTCTAGTGGTTATAATTATCCTACTTCCCATACCAAACCATGAGGGCTCGCTAGCTAATTTCATTAGCTGGTAATTCTTGTCTAAGTCATCTAGGACAATAAGCACTTTCTTGTGCTGTAACTTATCTCTGATTAGGTTGGCCCTATCATTAACATCATGAAGAAATGATAATGATTTCACATGGAGAAGCTGCTTCATTAAGTCCTCTTGCAGGTTCAAAATACCAGCATTTGTACGGGACTTCTCGCGAATGTCTAAAAGACAAGCAGCTCCCTTTCCGCATCCTTTAAAGTGAGAAGAAATTTTAGTGAAAACTAGTTTCGCAAGAGTTGTCTTTCCCATGCCACCAATGCCATGAATGGCAACAAATCGAACATCATGCGCATCTAGATCTAGAAACTTTATAATGTCTTCCATTGGTTTGTCCATTCCAACATAGTCACTGGACACTTCATGTGATTCACTTGTCGTCCATAACTTACAGCAAACTTCTTCCACTATGAGTTTAGTAACCTCAGTTAGCCTAAACAAAAAAACAAAATTACAAGCATATGAACACATGTGTTGCTGGAGAGAGAGAACTAGTTTTCTATGTTTAATTTTTTTGCCTATAGGAAGGAGCAGCGTATTAGTTATATATGACTTCTGCAATATTTAATTTTACTTAAACAAAACAAGTAATTATTGTATATTTAATAGCATATATGGGATGCTTTGGTGTTTTATCTCTTTTAAATAACTTTTATTTGTAATATGAAATACAAATCCTTGGTCGGTAACTGCTAATTTATTTTGTAAGGGTTATAATTCGTATGTTTGAATTTTTTTTTTAAAAGAACCTTCCTAGGGCCTAGATCAATTACTTCGTAAAACAAACGAGAACTTTACCCGTGATTACGAATATCCAATCCCTTGATTGTGGCGGCCATCTGAAGCGCATGCTCCCAAGGCTTTACCATATGTTCACTGAGCTCGTCCTTGTGTTTTTTCAGAGCATCAGTGTATAATTCCGATTTAAGCTTGAGATCTGTACTTACATCCACATCATAAAAGACGGGCAAAATCTTTTTGTTATCGCCATCCATCCATCGATAACTCTCGCAGCTCTGCATCATTAATGCTAATTCGCGGAGGCACCACTTGCTGGATGCATAGTCCTTGGAGAAAATGGGGATGTAGATCTTGGAATTGAAGATGGCATTTTCCAGTTCTACATCAATGACTTCCCCTGGCCTGATGCTTTCATCATCATAGAAGACCCGGACTCCAGCACGAACCAACGCATCGTAGATAACATTAGCCACTGTATGACGGCTGTCCGGTCCTCGGAAGTTGAGGAACACCTCGTACTCCCTGCTGCTGGAGGATGTATTACTGCTACGACTGGTTGTTGGTCCTGACGCACTCGAAGTTGCTACGTCATCTGCCATCATTTTTGTTTGCTTTTCGCTTAGAACAAATTGAAGGAAGGCCTTCACTGCTCAGAAAATTTTGCACTAGAGTTTCATGTTGGAGAAGGAAAGGAAAGACTTACGAAAAAAAAGACGATGGTGTTGACTGTTTTGAGCGTGTGGAGAACTGGCGGGTAAAAAAACCAAAAGATATTAGAGTTCACATTGGCTCGGTCAAGATGAGCTTGTGGAATTGATCCAAGCCAGAGCAAAAGACAAAATTAAATTGCTTTGCAATTCCGTGAATATTTTTCTCATTATTATCTGCATTACTCTACAAACATATATGTTAAATTCTTTTGTTATACTATGTATCATTGTGATGGTAATGTGGATTCCCATAAAATAATGTAGGATTCATAGTATTATTAATTTTTTTTAAACATCATCGGTTCGATCTGGTTTGAATCTACCATGAATCGTTATCCTATAACTGGATCGATCTGCAAATTAAATCATTTGAAGAAAGAATCAAGTTTTTGGTTAGGTTCAATTTGGTGTAATTCAATCAGCTGTTTTTTCCAGGTCTTAATAATTGCTGAATTGCTGTGAATGAAATGTCCAATTGGCTCGTCGTGGATGTAAATTGTTTTACAAACATTTGGTTTTGCATCTTCCACTTCATATTTATTAAACTCATTATTCATCTTATCAAGGAAACATTATGGAAAGCAGCTTTTGCATCTTTCACTTTGGTCTTGGTCTATACGGAGTATTTTAAATCTTATATTGATGACTTTTGTCA
The DNA here is from genome assembly GCA_024138025.1 of Combretum micranthum. NCBI lineage: Eukaryota > Viridiplantae > Streptophyta > Magnoliopsida > Myrtales > Combretaceae > Combretum > Combretum micranthum. The sequence continues at coordinate 361,424 of JAMXBD010001393.1, forward strand.
TGGTGACTGTTCCTTTCTTCATATTTATTTCATGAGCGTTTGCGATGAAGGAAACGTCAAGGTATGTGCGATATTAGTGGACTACTTTTATGTTTTTTTAATTGTTTCTTTTGATCCGAAGAATCATCTCTTTTGTAATTTACCCCATTTGTCAAATTTTTAGACTTTCAGTTCTGTGGCTACTATTATATTAACGAAGGCGCGTCTTACACACTTAAATATTATAATTATATTAGGTGAATGTCAATGCCTGAACTTTCACAAAAACTCTCTAAATTTTTGAAACGTTGTCCATAGTTGAACTTTTGTGTCTATTTATACTACTTACTGAATATAATCTACTCTATTTGCTAGCTTAGAAGAGACATATAATTGAGAATTTACTATTTCTCTTAACACTGCTAGCACTGATAAGCTACTTCTTCCATGTTAGGAAAAGTTTGATTAGATATTGAATAGACTACTTCAATGTTCAAGTTTTAAATTGAATTTTTATGTAAAATTTAGATATCAAATTTGGCATTTTCTCAATTGTGTTTAGTAGTTATGATTCCTCCCGCTTGACTTGAAACAATTTCAGTAAAATTCTATTAATTTATTTAAAAGGTTCATGTTATCTTATTGGAGTGTTTACTATTTTCAAAAACTTTACAAACTAATTTTTATTTTTCCTTTGCTTGTTAAAACCTGATGTCAAAATTTTACTTTAACGTCTTTTTTTTGTGTGTTTTCACTCTTTTAGGAATCTATAGATGCAGGGTTCTTGCTGATAACGATTAGCACGCATCATGTGGAGCTCATGCCTGGCACATGACTTTGGAGTGTTGCTACTGACATGACACTTGATGACGAGATGGCTTGGAGAGAATGACAAGAGAGGAGGAACAGATAGTCTCAATGTCTCAAATGCACAAGTAATAGGTAAGGGAGATTGAGTAAACCTCGTGCATTAACCTTACAGTTCTTGAGCAGTTGATGTAGAAATCGCGTGAGTTGTCTTGTTTGATCTTTTTGAACATAGCCTCTCTATAAATTATTATTTGTCTTCTCTTTCCAAAAGTTGGAAATGAGAAGGAGTAACTGAATATTTATAAGCACTTGGTATAGATGACGACCGTCAGATCACTTTAGTGATTGATGGATATGATGGAGTAAGCTCAATTCATGGTTATCTTGAATGAACTCCTCATGAGCCAAATCCAGTAGTCATCTTCTATGTGCATAAGCCTACCTGAGAAAGGTTGGATGCAATGGACCGATCCAACGATCCTTGTTTTAAGCCTACTAAGCTAAATCTCCCCAAACCATCTCAATGATTGAACTGGACTCGTCAGGCCTCATCACCTAGCCCATGAATCAAGCCCAAATAAATCATATATATTTATATTTTTAAAGCCCCATTATAGGATCAATCTTATATTAGTCCTTTCAACATCTTTGGTGAGAGTGTGAATCGAGGTGTTGGTGGTTAGGGTGATCGCAACATTGGCCACAGGAGATAAGATTATGTGGTGAGAATGAAAACAACACATGGGAAGCCTACTACAACAAACATAGTGCATACATTCATGACTATGCAAACCACTTTGCTAATAAATCGAATCAATTGCATTATAACCAATTTTTCCGATGAAAGGTGAGTGCGAAGTCGGTGATGAGGGGCGTAGGGAAAATGTTAAATTGGCTGAAGTGTGTGATCAATACTTTCCAATAAAAAAAAACCAATTTTTCCGATGGAAATATTTAACGGATAAGATATGAATTAGATACAAGTAAAACAATGACAATATACCAGTAAGACAAAAGATTACATGAATAAAAAATACAAACACGTAAAGAAAGCGAAGCGATCTAATTGGAATTTGATGAGCCAGGAAATAAAAATTCAAACAGTTCATACAAGAATGAAAATACAAATAAAATATATTATAGAACAACAAAATATAGAAGGTATGATGCCGAAAGTTGTAAACCTCTAACAAATTAAAATGTAAACTACACCAAAAAAGATCTAAAGCATCAACACTATTTGTTGCATCAAGCCTTAATTTTGTTGCTTAAAGGCTTAATCAATGAAATTTCACCCTTTCTCTAAGTGCCTTGCTTAAAATTAAAGGCAACCTTTATATTGCTTAATACAACAAGAAATGAGTGTTGCTTAATTAAATTTAAAAATGTAAATTTTATTCAAATGCAACAATTTTATTATTATTTTTTTAACTAGCAATGATATTCTAATATTAAAGTAACACTTTAGTTAAAAGAATTGCAACATTATCATAAATAAGCAACAACTAATTGCAACACTTAGAAGATCAAATGAAATAATTTTATAAAGGTAATTATCTTATGCAATAAATTTTTATCATATTTACAAGAAAAATATTTAATCATTTAAATTTAGCATATAAATGGCATTCAATTATGCTAGATTTATTTTTTCTTTTGTATTGTTTCAACTTATAGCTTTTAATAAGTTATGGAAGAACTATTAAGTATTGAATGGAAGCATAATAATTGAACTAATATAATTGACTAATAAATACATACAAAATGTGGGAAAAAAAAAACTACAAAACTCATGATAGTTCAAACTTGATAAAATCCAAATCTACATTGCATTAAAGCACTAATAATCATCATCTTCAAAATTCCTAGTAAGAAACTTGACTTTTTAAACCTCTTTGCTCATGCATATAAATGAACATTATAGTTATCAATAATATGAAAAATATAAGTAAAATCCAACGTTAGTTGTCATGTATCCAATTAATTAGTTACCTAATTAGTTTGGAATATGTTTAAGTACTTTTCACTTGATTAATTATGTTTTTTATCAACATAATAGTTTTAATTAATCATCTACAACTTTATAAATAATCACAAGATAACTTAGCAAATAACTCAATTATTTGCTCATTTAGAAACCATGACATCCTTAACTAATGAGTCTTCTTTAAAGATAGCGATTAGGGGCTATGAGAACATTATGGGAGAAATTGAGGAAGGTATGAAAGTTTCATCATTTCAATAAACTCATCAAAGAGGAATATACAATAGAGAAATCAATCATATGGTGATGTAATATTCATATCATTATATTTTATTATATCCTTTATAAATTTCTTCCGACTATCTTCAAAAAATTGGTTAATATATAATTACGCTCTTTCAATAAATGGAAGTAGCTTGCCATCTCATCCAATTCAAGTAACTTATTTTTCAATGTATAAACTACTACTAAGGCATATAATTATTCATTTATTTATATTGTTTTTGTTTATGTTTTCCCTTTATTGTAATGACATTGCTTGACATAAGCATTTCTTTATATAACTGTTATGCCCTTGAGGGTGCTTTAAACATGACAGCTCGTTATATACGGTACGGAACCCAATAAGTGATGCTGATACATGTTGAGCCGGGTTTAAGTGTTGTGGGACCCAAGTCTTGATTTGCAATGTAAAATAAATGATATGAATGGTGTTATTGTAAACCTCTGAATTTTTTATAATTCTTTGATAAATGAATTTAATTCTATTAGTTATTATGAAAGAGAAAAAAAAAAAGTGAATGCCTAATAAATATAGTTTGAAAAAATAAAAATAAAATACACTCATAAGATTTGAGTCCATGACCTTATGGATATAAACCTAAATATCTAACTACTAAACCGCATTTACTTTTATATTATTATTTGCTCTTTATAATATATATATATATATATATATATAATATTCTTTTTCTTTTCTTTTAAAAAAATTAAAATTATTTAACTTTTCTAAGTTTGGGAGGCTAGGACCCCTTCCGCCCCCTCTAAATCGGTCCAAATTGCCACTAGAGAAAATAATGCCAGGAAGGCATCTCCAATTATAGTTGACCTCTATTATGTTGTTTTCCTATAATCCGAAGCGTCGTCTCTTTCTTCCGTGATGTGCGCTTTTTCCTTTTTAATTTGTCATTATTTTTTTTATTATTACTACATATCCAATTATACTGTTTTTAAAATATTACGAATAATACCACTACGCTATGGTAAGTATTTTTCTGGTGATTATAATTAGAGCTGGAAATAGTGGGTTAACAGGCCGGTCTGGTCCGGCCCGTGGGATAAACAGGTCGAGCCAAACCGGCTCGCTTTTAAACGGGCCAAATTTTCTAGGCTTAGGCCGGCTTGCATTGGCCCACGGGCCAAAATTAACTTTTTTTTTTATTTTTTTAATGTTAGTTTATATGAAAATTAGAATATTTATATATTTTAAGGTTTAACATATATTAACAACTAATTTTATTGCTTATTTGATTACTTATATATAAAAATAAGTTTTTAAAATGATTTATTAAATATCATATTATTTTAAAATCAATAAATATATAGTTTAAAAAATATTATAATACTTGTGGTTCATATATCAATCTTTTTTTTTCCATAACATATATAAATAATCAATAAATGTTATAGTATTCTTGTTTTTAAACTTCTCCTCTTGTTGTTATTGTTTTCTTCTTTTTTTTTTTTTTTGCGCGGGCCAACCCAGCCTGCTTTAACCCGTGGGTTAAATTGGTTGGGCCAATTCGGCCCGCTTTTAAACGGGCAAAAAAATTTTGACCGCAACCTGCTTTTTTAAGTGGGTTAGCGACCTGGTCCAGATCACGACCCATATTTTCAGCTCTAATTATAATAGGAGAGGGGTTTTCGAATGGAGACTTTCACTTGATCAGTCAAACCTGATGAAACTAGGCCACAGGGCCATTTGCTAAGCTTTAACAAGTTAAAACTCATTTCTATGATCCAGTCCTTTTACTTGATTTGTCAATTTTTTAAGTTTATGAGTTGAATAATGATCGAGAAGCTTAAGTAACCTGAAACGTAGCCGTTTTGTAAATTCCTATCTGAAAGCAAGCGTTGTTACTATTTCCAAAACAGAATTAGCAACGGCATGCAAACATATCACTGGGTAAAATAATTTTCAAGACTAGTTTTAATTTGACAAATTGCTTCTCCGGTGAAATTTCCAGTGCTTGGTAAAACTAACAGGAGCCCTGGAAAGATTTTTTTTCATAATTATTATTTGGCTATGTTCATAGCCATTATATAACACCATGTCATCAACGCTAAGACATTTCTTTTATATGTGTGTGTGATATATATATATAACATCGGTTGAATGAGAGGAATCAAATATGATTTATCGATAATCCTTTTTTCCTTACTACTTATTCTCCTTTAGAAATTTGGGATTCTTAAACCCAAGTTGATGAGGCCAAATAAAAGAAGATGCCAAATTTGATACTTGAACTTAAAACAAAATTCAATTTGGTATCTAAACTTTGAAAATGTCAATTTCATATTTAATCAAAGTTTTGTAGCTATTTTTACTACTGCAGTAATACTATTTACTCTATTTTCTAATATAGAAGAAGTAATCTATTAGTGCTAAATGGAGTTAGGAGTATTAGTAAAAATTTAATGATATGTTGCATCTGTATACAGAGTAAACTTTGTTAAGAAAATAGTAAAAATAATCATAAAAAGCTTGCTAAAATTAAATTAACAATTTTAAAGTTTTTGTGCTAAATTAAATTTTCGTGTAAAGTTCAATACCCAATTTGACATTTACCTCCAAAATAATATATTTTTCTGATTACAAGGGAGGTTAGCTAAGAATATTTGCATAATGCTAGAAAAATAATCACCTTTGAGGAATGTACCCTTGTGCTTATCTAACTGACCATTTTCATTGTCTATATTATTATTATGAATAAAAAATTAGGCTAATATTAAATTTGATACTTAAACTTAAAAAAAAAATAATTTTATCTAAATTTTAAAGTGGTCAATTTAATACTAATCAAACTTTTTAACTATTATTTTTAACTTACCAACATCATTTGCTTTGTTGCTAGACATGAAAGAGGTGGCCTATTAGTGGAATATGGTGTTAGGAGAAGTAATGAAAATTTAATTATAAAGTAATTCTTTCACATCAGCAAACAAAACAAACAATTTCAAGGAGGTAGTTAAAACAAACACAAAAAGCTTGATTGAATATTAAATAATCGACTATTTCAAAATTTGGATATCAAATTAAATTTTTATAAAAATTTTGGATTCCAAATTTGACATTTACCTAGAAAAAAGAAAGCTATTTTGGAGCTTTTACAACTGCATGGTCTATGTTTTTCATTTTGTTAAATTTTTATTTTTAATATATTTATGAGAAGAAGTGCCTAATGGTAGGGTATTTTAATCAATATTATTGTATTCGAGTCTAGGGTTTGATGCGGCCACGTTCAAAGGCCAATAGTCAATTGCTGTAATCAGATTGCATCGTGCGGATCAACCCGGGTTTAAAAAGAGGGATTTTAATGTATCATCAGCGGAGTCACAGAGTCCACCAACTTGACATTGAAATGCATATTAAATTATATCGCTGTCTCATCGATGAAGCGATGGGATCAAAAGTATTTCTAGTAATGGAACTTAAATGTGCCCACAACAGGTGAACAATCACTCTACTCATGACCTCCTCTGTGGTAGGTAGGTTTTGAAACGCCTATCGGGGACACCGGCCAAAGTTGGTCATCGACCTAGACGCATGGACCAACTGATGTGGTCGAGTCTAAATTTAAAAGAAAAGGAGAAAAGCACATTTTTATTTTTAACATTTAATTGGCTTTTTATTTAAGTCCTCGACATTTATTTTTTTTTCAATTGAGTCTTTTAACTTACAATAAATCTTACAAAATTGGACAATTTCAACATTGTTAACTTTTCGTTAGTGTTTGACACATGGTTGGATGGGTAAGATATAAAAAGATAGAAATGCAAAAATAACTTATCTATTGTGCCATGAATGAGCCACTATCTTGGAGGCAAATTCCAGAACAACGGAAGTGTAAATCGACAATGTCATCTACTCCCCAAAGTTAACACAGTTAGCTTCTAATATATGCACTCGCAACAGAAGCTTGGAACAAAGAGATATACACCCAAAAGAAAAAAAAATTGCAGATAAATGAATAGGATTTTCATAAATTGGAATTCTAAAAAAAGTCTGATTTTGATTTTTTACTATTTCAAAAATTGCATTCTTAAATTTTTTTAAAAATAAAGAATGTCAATTTCAAAAATAAATTTCAGTTATAGAATTTGAAATTAAAATTTCAGTTGTTTCCAAAACATTTACTAAACACACTTAAGCCTATAATGAGACACACTCCAATAAGACACAAGATTAAATTGACAAATATCTTACATGAGATAGAACTCATGAGAGATGAAAGTCAATAAACTTGTCAAGCCATTTTCTCACAGGATGTGATTTGTCCACATAAATATTTTTAGATAAATAATATAAGAAACAAATATTTATTAAATAAAATAGTAAATATAAAATTAGAAAAAATTAAAATCAACAAACATGATATAAGGGTGCTTAAAAAGCATGTATTTTCTCACAGGATGTGATTTGTCCACGTAAATATTTTTAGATAAATAATATAAGAAACAAACATTGATTAACTAAAATAGTAAACATATAAAATTAGAAAAATAATTAAAAATCAACCCATATGATGTAAGGGTGTTTAAAAAACATGTACTACATCGAATGTTCCTCACCTAATTCTAAAATCTCAAGATGCAACATGTTTCAATATTTTCTAGGGAAGGTAAGGAAGGGATGTTGGGGTTGATCTTTCGTATTTGCTTTGATTGATTTGAATTAACAAATGGTTGATTGTGTAAAATGTTATTTGATTAGAAAAATGGTGCACTGGAGAGATGGAAAATTCAAGAGGCGTTAGAGACTTTGACGCTTAGGAAGACATGAAAATCCTAGATACTTGATTCATCAAGAGTATTGGAAGCCACCACTATTGATGTTTCAAGGTCATAGAGCACACTTCAACCCTAGAATAAGGAATTAAACTAACTTTATTTGTTTTTCAAGAAAAGAAATGATGCATTTGATGTAGCCACAAGGTGCACAAGCAAAGTATACGATTGTAATCTTTGTCATGTACTTGTGCATGGGCAAAGTATACAACCATGCATGTAGTCATGTGTTTATGGGGAAAACAAGTTCGCACCACAGAGTTACATGGCATGATGCACAAGCTTGTACACAGGTCGTACACTTCCAAAGTTCTTATTTTTTTTTAAGGTACAAAGAGATACACATAACCTAATGTATAGGTTTCTGCGTGGGTAGCACTCTTCTAGGGTTTTATGTTTTTTACCATAGAGAGGTACACCACATAATGTATAGGCTCACGCATGGGTCGTACATTTCCAAAACTTATTCTTTTCATGCTTTCGAGAGGTACACACACGAGCTACGCATTAGGTCATGCACTTCTAGATATTTTCCATTCATGAATTTTTCCTTACTTCTAAAACTAGAACATCCTTTAACAGTTCCACAAACATATTCCTTACCCTAAAACCATATTAAGACAGTTAACATCTTTTTAAACACATCCAATCTCATAAATAGTGTGTGTGTGTATATATATTTGTTAATCTTGTATGTGGATTTTGATGAGACAATATAATGTACAATTAACTATTCAATCATTATAAACCGTACTTAATTAGTCAAATATACTTGTGCGTATGTTTTGCATCTTTTTGGAGTTTCCATAAGTTTTTAGCAAGAGAAAAATTCGTCGAAGATCAATTCGAGAACCAGATAAGCATGACAAACTCAAGATCAAAGCTTAACAAGTTTAAAAATGTAGAATCAGTGGTCGAGGGTTTGTCGGGGGCTTGACGATCCTACTCCTTGAGGCGCGATAAGCTAAAAGACCAAAGTGTGATAAATTTAAAAATACATAGTCTTGGTCAAGGGTTACGTTGAGGGCCTAACATGTTGATCAATTTAGGCATGACAAGCTCAAAGCCAACACTTGACAAATAAGTTTAAACAAAAATAGTATTGTTCAAGGCCAAATGTGAAGGCACGACACACTGGGCGTGACATGTTTGAATTCAGGACTTAATAGAGTCCAAGTGAGCAAAGACTTATTGAGGGCAAATTTGTCGCGTAACGAGTTTTTAGGGCATGATAGTTTAAATATCGGAGCCGATGTGGCAAGAAAGAGCCGTTGAAGCACATTAAATGCTTGGCGACTTAAAAACGTTGTCTCTAACAAAATTTGAATTTTTGAAGGCTATATCTATATGTTGTCCTTTGGAGATTCAAAAGTAGCAAAGTGCATAAAGAGCTTTTATTTGCTATCTAACAAATTATTAATTTTCTTGTTGTCTTGTTCATTATATTTGCAATATCTACAAAGAGAGAGAAAAACAATTTAGTGCTCTGTTCTTACACTTGTAATCTCTTAAAGAACATCTAGAGAGAGAAAAGAAATATTTTATTTCCGGTCTATTGTAAAGAATTGTAATTGTTCAACTTGAGCATACTTTTGTGATTAATAAAAGTGGCAGTGAAGTCCTCGATTGGAGGCATTGGTGGACCGTAGAGAGTAGGAAATGGACTGAATTTTACATTATATTTGGACTAATTTTCTTTATCCCTATCTTTTTTAGATTTCATATTGTTATCTGCTATTGTATTTCTGCCACAATTAAAGTTATTTTTTATTTACCAAATTAAAATTTATAGTTTGAGCTTTTTAGAAAAAATACTCAATTCACCCCCTGCCTACTCTTGAGTATTCTTAGTGCGTTTTCATTTGATATCATAGCTATTCTCTATCTTATTTTTGCTTAACCATATAATAGAGTAAAGATCATGGCATTTTATACACTAGGATTTCTAGAGGGGTAGGCTATAAATAGTCCATCACTACTAAGTCAGGGTAATTACTCTTATTAGAAGTACAAGATGAAAATTTCTCTTGTAGCTCACAATAGATTATTTTGGAACGTTAAAGAAAATGGGCCTTTAAAAAAAGAAGGAAAAAAGGAAAAAGATTACATTGAAGAAGACAAAAAAAAAAAATTTAAATGAAATTACTATAAATATTTTGCATTATGTATTAAATGAAAAAAAATTTCAATAGAATATGTACATGTACATCTGCAAAAGAGATATAGGATGTACTGGAAAAGACTTATGAGAGAACTTCTAGAGTTCGTGATACAAAAATAAGTCTTTTATGTGATCAATTTTAAAATTTTAAAATGCTTCCTAATGAATCAATAGATGAAATGCATAAGAGATTCATCAATATCATAAACCCTTTGAGTGTACTTGGGAATAACTTTACTAACTTGAAAATAAATTCTAAGCTTTTCAAGTCACTACCCAATGATTGGGAAACTAAAAGAACGGCCATAGAAGAAGCACAAGACTTGTGTTATGAGCAAGGAAAAACTCCTTGGAGCACTCAAAACCCATAAGCTCATCAAAAAACCAAGAGGAATCCAACAAGAAGGCAATTGCCTTAAAAGCCATAAGTCAAGATTCTAGTAATGATGAAGATGACAATAAGGAACTTGTCTTGATAGCTAAGAAGCTTAAGAAGTTTATGAGGCCCAGTTTCAAGTCAAAAAGAGTAGACAATGACAACAGCTCATCCAAACAAAAAAAGAAGTATGTGATAACTTGTTTCAAAAAACACAAACCTAGAAACATCCAATAATGCTATCCATTGATCAAAAAGACATCTAAAGGACCTAGAAAAGATACACTCATGGCCACTTGGAGTGATGAAGACTCATCCGACTCGGATGATGAAAATGTATGTTTCATGGCGCCAGATGATGAGGTAACTTCCCCCCTCTTTTCTTTTATATGCTGAGTGATATGCAATGTATGATAAAGTACGTTGTAAGTTAGCTAAATTAGAGAAAAAGAACAATATGCTTAAATTGTTAATAACAGAGTAGGAGAAGTGCTAGAAAATTTTCATATCAAACATGAACAAATTAAATCAGAAAATAATAAGTTGCATGATGAAATAAATATTATAAAATTAGGTAATGAAAAGATGAATAATAAGTGTAAGAAATTGAAAAGCAAAAAAACGAATTAAAGGAAATTAATGAGAAATTAATAGTTGATGGTGATTTGCTAGATATTGAGGTTAAAACCATAAAAAATGATGAGAATGTTGCATGTGTTGGTAGTAGTAGTGACGAAATCATAAAAGAGCTAGAGATTTTGAAAAATGAAAATATATTGTTAAAAGATAGCTTAGATGATTTAAAAGCTACTATAGCCAAATTTACAAATGGTAAAAAGAATTTGAATGCACTTCTTGGAAATCAAAAGTGTGATTTAAACAAATATGGAATTGACTATAAAGAAAGTAGTTGCAAATCCCATAAAATGTGTTTTGTAAAAGTCTCTCATGGGACATGTAATTACTGTGGCAAAACTGGTCACATTCCACACAAATGTGCAACATGAAAAACAATGTATTTGAATCGTCAAAGCAAGTTGGTTTGGGTTCCTAAGAGAGAGGTTCTTGTTCTATTTAACCAAAATGGTCCTAAACTCAAATGGGTACCTAAGAAATAATAATCTGTTTTGCAGAGATCTTCAAATGGTAACAACAAATGGTACTTGGACAGTGGCTGCTCTAGACATATAACTAAAGATGCATCCAAGTTTACATTGCTAGACTTAAAAGATCAAGGAGTGTTACCTATGGAGACAATTGAAAATCAATTGTCCTTGGTGAAGGCAACATACTCATAAACAAAGGAGCCTACTGTAATCATTGTTCCATATAAAGGGGAGCAAACATGTCATTCATCTACTTGAAATCATAGCTGTCGAAATCACGATTTTACTCATACGATTGTAGAAATTTACGTTTTTAGAAGGCCCTTTGGAGTTGACTCATATATAGAATTGTTTTTTTATGGCTACTTACAATTTCAATTGAGTCCATATGTAAAATTGGTATAATCTTACATTTTTAACTGAGTTTACCGACTTTATCTATTTAACTCAAATAGGTTAAAATATAAAAAATACAATTGTGTTTTTACAACTTTATCAACTATTGGGATAATATGTGTCTTTCTCATCACCTTTCAATATGTATTTCCACACTTTCTATCTTTCTCTTGCCACTCCCTTCTCACTCTCCATTCTAAATTTGTAAAATTCATTCAAGTCGAGTTATAGTTACAGAGTTTATAAGAAAAGTTTTATTGTCTTTTTTATAATTAAAAAATTACGATAAAAAGCTGGAAAGTTAGATCCTAATTTAATTTATAACTTCTTTCAAACAAATTAATTGAAAAGAATTTACTTTGACTCTATTCTCTATTTTTTACGTATTTATATTATAAATTAAGTGTTATTATGAAAATGAGAACTTACTTTCTTCATATTTTTTATATCCATTATATATTTTAGTTTTTTTATGACTTATGTGAGCATATTTATAGCTTTTCAAAGCTATTCAATATAGGTTGTAGGAACTTATATTTCTACTTTTTGATTCTACGTTCCAAATCCACAGACTCTTACGATTTTTTATAATCATAAGTTTGAAAACCTTACTTGAAATGACATTGAAAACTAACGATATGAAACGGAAACTAAAGTAAACCGTGTGATAAACTACTACTTTATCTAGGCAAACAAGTAAAAATATTATACTCGGCTTTGACAATTTGCAATGCCAGTGCCATGATGATTGTAGTTTTGTTTTTTTTTTTTTCAGGGGACGTAAGGTTTGAAGCTCATGATGACAGAAGTTTCTCGTAAGTTACGGACAATAAGTGATCCGATGAAGATGCCTGATGAATTGGAATGAAGGATCGAATGAAAGACTTCATAGAGGCATTAAATTTAGACACAACTGATGTTGGATTTGTCGCTATTCATGGCATTGGTGGTGTGGAAAAACGATTCTTGCAAGGCTTGTCTACAATGAAATTTCTTCCAACTTTCAACAGGGAGTTGCCTTTCTAGCGGATGTCCGTGAGAAGTGCCATACAGTTGGTATTGTGAAATTGCAAGAGGACCTATTATCGCAGCTTCTCAAAAAGAATTCTTTTGATGTTAAAGGTGCCTTGGTAAGATACTTTTCATTATTATCAACACTCCGATATTGGTCTTGCTCCAAGAAATTAATTTTTAGGTTTAAGAATAAATTTAATATCTTATGATTTTATCATTCTATATGTGTTGGGGTAGTTATAAATTCCCCCTTCAAACGTAGGGATGATTTTCTTATCCATATTACAACTGGCAACATTATTTTCAACAATTTTCAAGTTCAGTTCTTAAGCTTGGACATGCTTATTGTAGCTATAGCATGCAGGGGCCTAAATCTAATTTTGGGTTTTAAGCCAATTAGTAACTTGGATTTAACTAACTAGGCTAAGGTAACTGGAGCTAGAGAGTCAAGCCCATTTTACTTGGGATGATCAAGGGAGAATAGTTGTGGTAAGTTTTGAGTATGATTCATTATAATTGACTTGCTCAATTCTAATCATTTCCAACAAGGCTCCTCTATTGTAAAATTGGCCTTAATCGGTTTGCATCCACAAGAGAGTCCACTTATATATCACTAGGTAAGAGACTCATTTGGACCATTGACTATCCACAAAATTTGATGGATGACATTGATGACTAAACCCTCTCTAAATACTCCTAGTCCCTCTTCATTTGGACAATTGAAATTTGAGACATATTCTGTCATGTTGTTCGATTTCTGTCTCAATTTTATTTCACTCATTTATGGGTTTGAATCTTATAGCTTCTCTACCTATCACACGTGAATTTAAGCCAGTTGAGATTGTTTATTCCTTTTCTTTGTACACTTCTCTAATAGTCATCCCCTTACTTGTTTCTTCTAAGCCACGTGTAACATACATGTGACCGTTGTGATTGAACTCTTGCACCTACATTTTTTGCAACTCTCATTGGGAAAAGGAGATTGACACTTGAAAATTGGATGTTTTAGTTGATAATTTTCGCATGTTAATCAATATGGACGTTGAGGACAATCCTTATAATGTTTTGTGAGTGCTCATATCTGTTATAACTAAAAGTAGTTCGATGCGATTGTTAAGGTCAAACTTCCATTATGTTTAGGAGTTGGAACTTTCCACCTCATATAACAGCCCTCGGCCATGAGTTTATTCTGATTTAGCTTTCACATATTCAATTCTCTGAAAGAAATCTTGTAAGTATTCCCTCTTCTTCTCAATACAAACTTTAAGCTTTTCTCAGCCATTTCAAATTCAACTTTTTTTTTTTAAAGAAGGAAATTACTGTCTTCTTGGGGAGAGCCCCGGCTTCGATTGTAGGAAAGATTGTGATTCTAGCTTGATCAAATCCTTCCATTTTCTCAAAAGCCTTGAGTTTCTCATTGAATTGAGAGAAAAGTCTTTTCTCTATCTCTTTGTTTTGAGCCTCAATTTCCTTCTTATGCCCGGAAGAATCGGTCTTGACAATGGTTTGTGGCTCATGATTAACTACTTATTCCTCAATGTGTTGACCATCGATCCTTTTCTTAACCCTAGAATGTCCTTCGAGAGTAGCTTAAGGGGCCTTAAAGTTTTGTGCGAGAAGATTCATTTGCTCGGCCATTTGAAAAACCATTTGTTACAAAATGGTGAACCTTTGCTCGGAAATTGCATTGAAATTGCCAGAATTATTATCGTTGTTACTAGCCATTCTGGATTTGGACTAGTGATGATTGGACTTCGAATCGAGTCGGACCGTCCAGGAGCTATCTTTTAGAAACTAAAGATAATTCAAAAACAAGATTTCCATAGTTTAGATAAGAATATGTATATATTATTATTATATATATATATATTTTGGCAAAAATCTTATTATTTATTTACAATTTTCAACAAAACGAGTAAACGGTTGGTGGTTAAGAAATATATACACAAAAACAAGTAAACGATTAGCGAATGAAATATACATAAAAGCTATACAATAACATGTAGAGACAAGCATTATATATATATATATATATAGAAAGAAAGGTGCATGCGCATGCAAATTGAGATGATGAAGAAGCTTTGTGGCAAAAAACTATTTTAGTTCATCAAAGCTGAATTTACTCAAGGAGTCAGAACATGACCTAAACATGACAAAACCAAAAAGATAAACAAAGAGACTTTAATCTTAAACTAAACTCCTAATCTTGCTAGCACACACTAAACGGTCCTTCAGCTCCTCGATAGTCCTCTTTGCCATTCGTAGTTGAGATTCAAGTGCTTGAACCTTAGCTTGAGAACTTTGCACTTCCTCTTCCATCTTTCGCTCCTTCTACTTCATTTCTTGGAAGCGAACCTCTACCCAGGCTTTTGTCAATTCCATATAAGCTCGTGCCTCTGGGTCGGGAATGGTAGGTGGTCGACTCAACACCTCGGGAGCTTGAAATTCCAACCTGTCCACCTTTGCCCTTTGGTTGAGGATATATTCTTTAGTGGCTCGGTATTTCTTCATCTCAGTATTGATGGGGTCTATCACGTAGATTGGCTTGATTTCTCTTGTCTCCCATTTGACTTGTATTAACCCTAGTTTTCTCTCTCTTTGTGCCAAAGGAACGTCCGGGTCATCATATTCCATAGTGACCTCCTTTAATGATGGCTTGCTAGTTATATCTTGAAGTGCTCCATATTGTCTTATCATGCGAGCCGGATAATATCTCGTGGACCTGGTCAAACCAATCAAAGGAACTGTCGCATACTCTGTGCATCCGGTTATTGCCACATGAGAATGGAACCACTTAGCAATCCAAAGGAATGTGTAAGCTTCTAGATCTTGGAGTAAATGCACCTACTCATCGGTTCTTGGAAAATCTTGAATGTGGACTCTTTCACTAAAGCTTAAAATAAGATCATAACCGTCTCTAATGTGGCAAGCTAGACTCAAATTGCTCCCATAATCTCTAGTGTGGCTAGCAAACCAAACTATCAAGAGTACCATACTAGACTTGAACTTCCCATAGCCTCTATTCTTCAAGTAGTTGAGAGATCTATTTTATTCAGTGAGCAAGGCCAGGATATAAGACTTTCTCCTAAAAATTGGTACACTAATTCCACCACCCGATGGTGGATGAATAGATCCCCATTCGAGAAGAGGATAGTACCGAATACTGTGGCTATAAAGGCGTTGATGTGATTCTGTTCTCATGCTTCTACACCTCTACAGAAGATGGGCTTATTGTCCTTGTAAATCTTTGGAGATCCAAACCACTTGAACAAGTCATAAAGCCGAAAGGAGACTATATTGCAATTCTTAAGAGCTCTAGACACATCGATCCTCTTAATCCCTAAAAAGGAGTTGAACAAACTGATCGACCCTTTACTAAGTTGAGGAGCATATATTCCAGCATGAGTTAGTGGAGCTTGAAGAAGCTTCGTGTATTCCTCCATAGTAGGACATAAAGTGTGCTCACCAAGGCAAAAGGCGGCCTCATCAATATTCCATAAGTAAACCAAGGCCCTAAAAAGATGAATGGGGATCTGGACCTTTGGTAGAGAAAGAATAGGGCCCAAATGGTCTTCAATGAATCCTCTTTGTTCTAGCTTGAAAGTTGGTAACCACTTTTTAAAATGGGCATCGGACTAGTAGGCTCATGAACATGGATCTCGGGAATAAGACGGGCCTACATGTTGCCACTACACATACTGCTTGCCATACTTAATCTACAAACTACAAAAGAGATATGTTACAATACGGTATATACATTTACAAAGTACATACATGGACAAAGTTACAAGAATTTACAAGACACATCTACATGAACGGATTACAAGGAAATTAACTCCTATAAATTCAGCTTTGTTTTGTAAAAAAAAATTTGAAAAACATTTTATGGGCCATAATGCTTGATCATCATCTTCTTCATGTAGTGAATGCAAGAAGAGTGGGTTCTAAAGGTCCCTCGATTAATGGGCCATAGGCCACATTAAATGGAGTGGGGGGCTAATTTGTGTCCCGAATTGTGGGTAACCACAACACCCAAGAACCACTGGTGCTCCCCATCTTAAGTTACCGAAGGGAGCCCGGGTTTGACCACATCTAGCACACATATTTTTTTTATTCAAAATTAAAAAATCCCCCAATATAATCCTCATAGATATATTTATAATATCTGCATAAAAGCATCCAGTTAGTACAGCTATTTACAAATATACAAAAATATTTATAAAAAAGAAAGCAATTTATATATAAAAAGCATAAAGTGGCTAGCCCTCTAAAAATGGGTCCCTAGTGGAGTTGCCAATCTGTTGAGCATGTATTTTGATTTTCGGTTCAATTTCCTTTAATTTGATTTACATCAAACCCTAACCCATTTGACATAAATCCTCAACTAAGAATTAAAGGAAATATCAATTTTGAAAATTATTCTGGAGTCGCCAAGTCAGGAAAAAAAACCAAGATCAATGGGTAGGTTGATCTCGGTTATGCTATTGATCCTAAAAAAAATCATTTAAAAAAAAACGAAAACCAGAAATTAACCTGAGTCCAAGGGCTAACCTATTAAAACCTAAACGGTTACCACTTATAGCTTTCCAATTAAAATTGCTTTCTTTCATGTCCTAAATCCAAATTATAAAATATTTACGAGGATCTAACTAACTAATCTTATAGCTAATTTTTACAAATATGTACAAATTTACTAATTTAATCAACTAATCAAATTCCATCAACAATCATATATAATCTAAGAACTCAAAATAGTCAAATTAATCAAATCTTATCAAATTCTATCAATATTCACATATCCTAAACTAAACTAAGAGAATCAATAAAATAAAATTAATCAAATTCACAAAAATAATTTTTTACATATTTTGAGTCGCCCATTTAGGTGCCTACGTACCTGCTTATCGGGATCAGACAATATGTAGTTCTTTAATGAAAACTTTAATTTGTTGATAATTTTAGAGTTTTTAATTCTTTTGCTTTAAATTTGTTAAATTTTGCACTACAAGAAATTTCATTTGTAGCAACGAATAAATTGTGACGAGATTACCTTTTTGTGACCAAGGTATATTTTTATTTGTTACAAGAAAAGCTTCCTTGCAATAGGTTATATAAATAATAAGATATAATTTTATATTAAATTTTATTTAAAAATATATATATAAACCCTCTTGCAAGGAGCCATTCCTTAAAAAGAATGCTGACCCTCCCTCTCCTCTACGACTCACTCTCCCGCTCTTCTTTTCTTTCTCCCGCTCGTCTCTTATTTCTCCCTCGCTCTTTCCATGCTTTTCTACATCTCTCTGGTAGTTTTTTTCTTTTCCATTTTTTCTTCTCTAAACTTTGTTAATCTATTCTTCTTTTTCACTTCTAGAAAGGTTAATTGTTTTTTTTTTTCTTTTGTTCAGAAAATATTGCATAGAGGATTGGACACAATCAAGGTATGATATGATTGATTTTTTATTTCTTACTCTTTTACTTTCATATTGTTATTATTTTAACTTTTAGTTTAAATATATTTTGTTTCTGTGAATGATTCGATTTAGGGTTTTTCGAAATTATTCAATTTGGGGTTTTCCGATTGTCATTTGGGTTTTAAATTGTTTCTGCAAATGATTTGATTTGGGGTTTTTCGAATGTCATTTGGATTTTTAAATTGTTTGGTTGTTGTGGCTTAGTTTGTTTGTATGTATAAGTATGCTCTTCTATATCATGCTGGTGTATTTGTCGGCCAGTTCAAAATTTTTTGGATAATAATTGGCTGAGCATGAGAGTTGTGGTGAATATGAGGCCGTAGAATTAGTGCAATAGAGGGTTATTCCATCTTGAGTAGTTTTGGTTTTGATTGTATGAGAATTATAACAATTATCCTCCTGCAGTCCTGCGTCAACTATCCTGATCGTGATGTTTAATTCATACTCTGTCATATCATAATAAATGGGTTTAGACTTACCTTCATATAAGTATAAAACCGTTTGTACTAACTATTGACTTCTAAAGGAGTTTGTGGAAAACCGTTTTGTGGTGGAAGAAGTCTGTTCCTAGACATGTGCCAATATTATCGTTAGCTGGGGTTAATATATGCAGACCATTGATTGTCATGGAGTCTAGACACTCTTCATTACCAAAAAAATTGAACATAATATTTAAAGGAAGAAACTTATTAGGTGTATAAAAGCACATATTGATTGTGCAACAAAAATGCTCACTCTATTCTACTTATTAGGTGTTGCACGAAACTTAAATGGAAAATAGGGTAAAGGAAAGGTAAACCAGCTCACTACAAAAAAATGAGCATTTAATCACGTTTAATAAACGTGGCTAAACATGAATTAAACGTGCCTAAAAATTTATAGTTACATTTAATACACGTGGCCTATAGATGTCGCAATAGGTGCGTCGCAGATTAAACAGGTTACGTCAAAAATTGAAACGTCGCCAGTATAAATTTAGGCGCCAAAAGGCCTTCATTAGGCAACGTTTACACATGGCCTATTGTCACATATTGGTCACACTTATACGTGGTTAAATGTAAGTAATTCATATCCCACCCAAAAAAATAGGTAGTAAAATTTAGGATCAGCGACGTTTACACATGACTAAATATTTTTATTAGCGATGTTTGTACGTGGATAAACTACTGAATTGACAACGTTTAAACGTGGCCATATATAGGTTGAATAACCTTTACATAAAGTTATTAGAATAAAGTCGCAATGTGTTAACGTGGCAATTCTCCTATTTCCCTTGGTTTAAACGTGGCTAATCAAATATTAGCGACGTCTACACAAATATTCATTCAAGATTGCAATTTTTAAACATAGCTATTTATTTAAATCGGCATTATTTACACATGGCTATTCCATTTGAGAAGGGATGAGCATTCCGATTTAGCTCAATTTGATTTGCCAAAGTATACCTGCTTATCGCGCATTATATGCACAATTAGTCATATAAAACCTGTTCGATAATAATATAATTCATAGCTATATTATAGCTTCTAGACATGTAATTTATTTATGACAATGCCCTGGATATATAATAAGTTCCATAACATAGATAACCTTAAAGATCACCAAGATCTTCCTTAATCATAATAAAGAAAGCAACATTGAATTTGTTTAGTGTCCTTGAAAGGAACATATGAACAAGCTCCAAAATATATAAAAATGAGCATGTGTACACTTCGCCACATTTGACCATTTCATTTCAAATGGTTCAATCGACAAAAAAACAAAAACAAAAAGCTCCAAAATATATAAAAATGAGCATGTGTACACTTCGCCACATTTGACCATTTCATTTCACTACAACAAATGAGATTTGGTCATGTTTAATAAACGTGGCTAAACATGAATTAAACGTGACCAAAAAATTATAGTCACGTTTAATACATGTGGCCTATAGACGTCGCAATAGGTGCGTCGCAGATTAAATAAGTTACTTAAAAATTGAAACGTCGCCAATACAAATTTAGGCGCCAAAAGGCCTTCATTAGGCAACGTTTACACATGGCCTATTGTCATGTATTGGTCACACTTATACGTGGTTAAATGTAATTAATTCATATCCCGCCAAAAAAATAGGTAGTAAATTTTAGGATCAGCAACGTTTACACATAACTAAATATTTTTATTATGTTTACACGTGGGTAAATTACTAAATTGATAACATTTAGACGTGGCATTGTATAGTTTCAATAACCTTACTATAGTTATCGGTAAGTCGCGATGTGTAAACGTGGCAATTCTCCTATTTCCCTTGTGTAAACGTGGCTAATCATATTATTAGCGATGTCTACACACATATATTTATTTAAGATTGTAATTTTTAACATAGCTATTTAT